>JAFISE010000038.1:75470-222396 GCA_022560025.1 Stagonosporopsis chrysanthemi | reverse complement strand
GCGCAGCTGCTCGCTCGCTTTTAAAAACACCAGATCTGAGATCTGCGATAGCAGATTGTATAGCAGCTTCCTTAGTATTCATTTTGCAATTGTGGTGGTAGAGAAATAACGCGTCAAAGTTGGGTTATCACGGTGGGGTGGGTGGCCCAAAACTATATGTGGCCCAGAAGTATATAGACTAGCTTAGCAAAGATAACGCTGCATTTGTTGACCGAGACATCCAAAAGGCAAATGAGGATATGCATACCATTGAACATCTTCGAACATCAGCCATGGAGCGTTCTTTCGCGGCGGCCGAACCACCGATGCATTCGGAGACTTTCACTTTTTCGTTTCGCCCACGTGCTGCTTCCACGATGGCACGTTCGAGACGGCTGTGCCCGGCGGAAATGGCGGGCGTGGCGGCGTGAAGAGCCGCACTGCACGTGAAACGTACGTAATGCGTACCCGCGTAAGACCAGGCACGCTTGCACGTATGATCGGTCATCAAAATTTTGGTAGGGCTTTCGAGTTCCGGCGATGAGGAAATTGGGATGTGAGTAGCATTGCCGCGGAGATGTGTATTCTTGCGGGTGCTGTAGGAACATGGCTCGACAATGGGTGAACTATATATCGTCTTTGAAGGAGGCAACATGCAGTCTTTTATATCGTCAGCATCAACAACATCATCACATCATTGAGTCCCATCTAAGGATCAATTGACCACCAGACAAGGATACCTGCTAGGTTGCTCATTATTACAACCTACCGGCAGTAAGGCAAATCAGCCGTTGTCAATTGACAAATTGCCAACACATCAACTTTTACAACCTGCCATATCCAAATTTTGCAAGGAAGGATTCACAAGTCACGATATCACCTGCAATGACACATCTTACACCAGAACAAGTGCAGATCATCAAGGCCACTGTGCCAGTCCTGGCTCAACATGGCGAAACCATCACGACCAAATTCTACGCAGACATGCTTGAGGCCCACCCTGAGCTCAAGAACATCTTCAACAACACACATCAAGCAACCGGACACCAGGCTCGTGCGCTTGCCGGATCTTTGTACGCTTACGCCGCCAACATCGACGATCTGGGCAAACTCTCCCCTGCCGTCGAACTAATCTGTCATAAGCATGCCTCCCTCTACATCCGACCGGAGCACTACAACATCGTCGGTGAGCACCTCCTCAAAACCATGAAGACCGTCCTCGGCGATGCAGCAACTTCCGACATTCTCGGCGCCTGGGGAGCCGCGTACTGGCAGCTCGCCAACATCATGATCAGCAAAGAAGACACCATGTACAAGGAAGCTGACGGCTGGACCGACTGGAAGGACTTCAAGATTGTGCGTAAAGAGAAGGAGGCAGAAGAGATTACGTCATTCTACCTGCAGCCCGTAGATACAAGTCTCAAGCTTCCAACGTTCAAACCCGGCCAGTACATCTCGGTCAACGTCTTTGTCGACGAGCTCGACGGCGGCGTCTGGCAGGCGCGCCAGTACAGTCTCTCCGACGCGCCGGGCAAGGACTACCTACGCATCAGCGTGAAGCGCGAGCCGGCCGTTGAAGTCGGCGAGCCACGACACCTAACGCACCCGGGCTACCTGTCGAACATCATGCACGAGAAGAAGCACGTCGGCGACGTCGTGCGCGTCTCGCACCCATGGGGCGACTTCTTCTTCGACGAGGAGAAGCAGGACAAGGATGCACCGCTCGTGCTTATCTCGGCTGGCGTTGGGTTGACCTGCTTGAATAGCATCCTCAATACTGCGCTTGAGCACTCGTTCTCAAGACCCATCACGTGGATCCAGGGCGCGCGGGATAGCAAGACAAGGGCGTTCAAGAAGGAGATTGATACCCTGGCTGAGAAGAAGAGTAATCTGCACACTCTGTATTTTTCTTCGAGTCCGCAAGAGGGAGAGGTGCAGGGCCAAGACTACGATGTCAAGGGTCGGGTTGATCTGGATGATGTGGACATGAGCGTGATGTTTACGGATGATGAGCGGACGCTCTACTTCACGTGCGGACCGGAGCAGTTCATGCTGGATGTTGGAGCTAAGTTGAGAACGTATGGGGTACCTGCTGAGCGGGTGAAGATGGAATTGTTTGGTACGGGAGGCGTGCCGAGGGCTTAGGTGCAGGTGTTCGGGTAGACGGTTAGTTGTTCCTGACAGGTCTCTTTGGGTCGCCTTGGATATCTCATCATTTCCCTATTGGTGCACAGCCGGTTCACTTTTGACTGTGTGTATAGCATTTTGTAGCAAGCAAGTACGATTTTCCACTTCGGACGATTTTTACGGGACATATATCCGTAGTCCAAAGACAGCGCTGGCCGCTCGCTGCGCTGATATAGCCACTTGATCTACCCGTTGCGACCGATCCCGTCCGTAGGCCTGACTATAGCAGAGACTCTCAGGGTCTATCTGTGCCTTCACTGTGCAGACCACCAGGAGGTGTCTGCCACCTCCTCGATCTAATCGTACGGCGATGTGTGCGGGAGGCATTGACCTACAGTACCAAGTTTGACTGGTGAACGTGCAAGGACTGCCACTGGGAACCTTGCTATACGACCACAAGTATGCGGCCCAAGATCGCCTCCCGCGGCAACAACTTAGCAAAGGTGGCCAGAAGCTCGACGGAATGCCGGGATAGCCTCGTCTGTCACCTGACTAAAACCTTGGAGGCGGAATCGCAGCCGGGATCCCGAGACATCTTTAAACACACTCTGACCGACCAACACACCGTGGGCCCGACAAACAACTGTGACTGCCGAAATTACTCGGTGAAATTCCTGGTTCATGGGCGACTGTTAGATCAAGAAACGTTCTGTGTGTCCGTTCGTCCTGCTGTCAACGGGGATTCGCACGCGCTCCCGCAATTCGGTCCCAAACTTCTGCGACATGGTCTCATGACTAAATCCCCTGCATGCAATAATGGCCACTGCTGACATGAAAATCCGCTTTGGGTCGGCGAAAAGCGCTCGCCCATCACCGTGACGAAGGTTTGCCGTCGAGCTTCATTTCCAGGCTCCGTGGGAAGTTAGTAAAAGGGGTAATCTTCTGGAAAAAAACAGGGGATAATCAGGCGCACACCTCGCATTGACAGCGTATCGGTCTGAGCTCCTTCTAGAAATTACCTGGAAGGGCGCTCGGATGCCTTGCAAGCCTTACGGTAGGGACACCATACACTCCCCTGCACCGGAACGTTGGGTGGCACGGTTGGGTTGGCTGAGTGAGTGCTGGGCCCCGCAGCCGCTGGCCACTCATGGCACAGCGCGCATGGGAATCTGATGCAAAGCGCGGTTCCGGTGGCCAGGAATAGGCCGCCGCAATTCCTTGACCGCGGCAGGCGGGAGTAAGTGCGGCGAACAGAAAGTAGTGAAACAGCCGTGCATGCTGCAGTGGTGGTTGCAATCTCAAAGGATGTCATGTTGGAAACGTAGCTGTAAGTGAATCGGTGACCACACGAGATGTTGCATGGCGTAACGTCGGCGACGCTGTCAGGGATTGTTGGCAAAAGAAAACGCATGATGGTTTGTGCAATCTGGCCGCGGGTGTAAAGAGTCGATCACGGAAACGTGCAGCGAGGCTCGAAGTGGGGTCGGCAGCGCGTGCATGGCACCAGACTCATGGGTCGCGCACTGACGGATCTGGCGGAAGCAGGCGTTTTGGCACCGGGAGGGAAGTAGGAACTGAGATTGAATGCGCCGCCTGACGACGGATCGCAAGATTTTGATGCGTTACAGCAGAACGGCTGGCTCTTCAATGACTGCTGTTCAGTGCGTGCATCGACTGGTTCCCAGGCGACTGCAGGCTTTGTGTTCTGTTCCGTGGAAGTACCTTGGCGTGGGTCAATTGACGGTGAGTTACGATGACAAGCCGAGCAGCTTCTCTTGTGAATGCACCGGTACTGTGGATGAGTTCCCCGACAGAATTGTGCAAGGTGACGTGTAATATAGCCGTCAAGAGGCCCACTATGTCGGTGTGCCTGTGGCTACTCCAGTCGGTGAAAGATTGAGCGCAAAAGACGCGAGCATGCGAGCCCAGATAAAGAAAACAGTCAGTATACTGGCTCGGCTGCTATACATGTCAAGCTTCTCCGTGTTGAAGTAAGCAGTTGGGTGTCGTTGCCACACTGTGATCGATGTACGGCAGTCGACTGCACTCACCAGCAGTTCATGTCCGCTAGTCAGTCGGAGAGGGAAGATCAGGGGCTGCTCACCGCAAGAACTTCGCCTCGCAAACGAAACTCAATCATGGCCAATGGCATCAGAGCCGTAAACCTAATACGCCCGCACAGGAGGCTCTGAGTTGTCGCTCCAAGTGTCGCAGCTGCTCGGGCCGGCAGACGGCGTGAAAGTGGTCGCCCTAGGGTGACCCATGTGCGGAAGCTGCAATGGACGAAGCGCAAGGCTCAAGCGCGTCCCCGTGTCGGTGGATGTGCCGACTGCATCAAGGTGCGTATCGCCAGATGAATGCTCAATTTCATGCCCAGCCATGGTGTGCGTTGCGTGCGCGCCTGCCACAAAGTCCTCGGTGAATGCCCCGGATGGGTTCCGCAGAATTATGCGGCGCGGTCGTCAACATTTGCCGCCCGGGTTGTGGATCCCCATTCTGCACATGCGGGCGCCACCGACGGCTGAAGGCAGGCCGCAGGATGCCATAGCGCCCTGACAGGTAGCAGCGGAGATCTTACAGAAACGCGATGGTGAAGCTGTGGTCTGCTGCGTGCAAGATGAACACAAGGATAGGGCTGCTCCTGAAACGCCATGATGATGAGGCTGGTAGAAGGCGACCAAGATGCTGTGCTGTGTATATGAATGTCCCTTGCGCCTTGAAGGGAAGAGGATAAAGGCTTTACTGTTTTGAACTATATTGAGAACGAGTGACACTCTCATCGCTATACACAACTGCTACACTGGTCGACTAGCAGAGAAGAAATAAACTCGACCAGGTAAGCTTTGTCATTGCCGTCATGTACATTCCTTTCGCGGAGCATCAGCGAACAGACCGAGCTGACGCAGGAAACAGATACTAGCTCACGTTGCTTTTCCTGCACAACCGCTGTCCTGTTTTGCCACGAGGATCGTCACCACGTTCTGCTTGCATAGTCGTTGTCCAGGTCAGCGTTCTGGTTAGCCAAGTAGCCATCAAAGTTTTGGTTACGCCGCACCTCAAACCAGACAACATTACAAGGTTTCTTTCAAAGAGGGGAACTGGCTCAAACCGGCCTATTCAGGACCACAGATCAGTGCGAAGAGGGCAGCATCTCGGCCAATACGAGATTGGAGTGCACTGCGTTTCTCGGATTGCGCGGCTGCGGACAGCTGAGAAAATATTCAGGCGGTCGGCTCCTCACCCCTGCCAGTCGTGCAGAGCGCCATCCATCTGCGACATCGTGGCAGAGACACTCGTTGGCGAAGTCTCCAGTTTCAGAGACGTTAAGCACCCGCATTTGCACTGGTCGTGATATTGCGCAGAGGCCTCCAAAGCTTTGACTCCCTGCCACGCCTGCCTGTCGCCTGCACATCGTTCAGCCAGGGGACCGCCTTCCCTCGCATTTGCGCTAGCGCCCAAAACGGCACTAGCCTAAATTCGAACTCTCCGCGCGCGACGAGGAAAGAAGTACTTTCACAACACCACGCCTCACATTCATCGCACCTCGCTATTCTCCTCTCTTTCCTTCTCAATACCCTCACTGGTACGTCCTCTCTCATCCTGCACCCTGTGAGCGTCACGCGCAGCCTGTGCAGCGCTCTCACAGGCCCTACACCGCTCGCTCCCCTTTTCGAGTCCGGCGGACGTGGCTCAGCGTGCCTGCTGGGTGCGCCGTTGCTCTCTCACTTTTTTTCGCTCCTGTAATCGCCGTTGCGGCTGTCGCTCGACATCTTTACTGACATCGTCATCTAGTGCAACCGCTGCATTGACCCGCACGCGGTCCGCCCAGCTCTTCGAGATCCCCAGGAACGGGCCATTACCACCACTACGCTCTTTGAGACTCGCTGAATACCGTCATCACGACACAGCGCCTCCCCGCGACTGAGGTTCACCACCACACAGCCTCTCCTTCACTGGTGCGCTCCACTCCGTTCCTTGTTCGTGAGCGCTTTCCCGACCGCGACGCGAGACTTTCTTGTTCTGGTCAGAAGATGGAGCTGGGCACGATTCTGAACGCGCGATTAACAGTCCACGCAGGTACCGGAGACTACTTCGGCATGCAGCGCGCGATGCAGCACGACATGCAGCAGCAGCACTTTGGCGCTGCGCCGTACATGAACGGCCACATAAAGTCAGAGACTGGCTCTGAGCGTGGCGTGTCACCCCATCCGTCCGACTCGTCGCGCTACTCGTCACAACAACCCCAGCAGCAGCAGCTGCCTGCATACCCCCAGATGGCTGCACAGCACATGAACGGCATGCGATACCCTTCGCCGACGCAGATGCAGGCTGCCATGCCCATGCTCAACAATAATAACTACATTCCTCAGCCCCCGGACCATGCTTACGCGCAGCCACAACAGCAGATGCAAGAGCAGAGTCAGCAGCATGGAGGACGCGCCGCCGGCGACAACGGTCCGCCCAAAGCTTTCGCGTGCTCGACATGTGGTAAAGGCTTCGCGCGACGCAGTGACCTTGCACGTCATGGTAAGCTTTGAAGCTTGGGCCTACAACATCAACGCACGCACTGACTCCCACAGAACGCATTCACAGCGGCATCCGTCCTCACGTGTGCGACTACCCCAACTGCGGCAAGCAGTTTATCCAGCGCTCCGCCCTGACGGTGCACCAACGCGTTCACACTGGTGAAAAACCTCACATGTGTGAACGTTGCGGAAAGGTATGTTCATCAATCTCTCTAGACTCTCTACTCATATTGACGCCCTTTCCAGCCCTTCAGTGACTCCAGTTCTTTGGCCCGTCATCGTCGTATCCACTCCGGCAAGCGACCGTACAAGTGCCCCTATGCCGATTGTCAAAAGACATTTACGCGTCGCACTACCCTGACTCGTCACCAAAACCACCACACTGGTACTGTCGAGGAGGCTGCCGCTGCCACAGCTGCTGCTCTTGCTTCTCGTGCGACTGCTCCGAGCAGGACTGGCCGCTCAGACGGTGGCGATTTCTCAGAGACCGCTTCTCCCTTGAACACTCCATCTCCCAATGACCGCACTCTCTCCCTGTCCCCCGCCAACGGCATGCCTGCGGGTGTCGTCCCTGCTATGCACCGTCAAGCTTCTGACTATGCCTACATGGGTGGCATCAACGTTCCTCCTCACATGCGCAGTGAGATGCCTCAGCAGAGTCCTCGTGCTTCTCCAGCGCTGACCTCGCAATCCTACACCTCGAGCGTGAGCAACTCTCGCCCCACCATTACTTCGCACCCTAGCGCATATGGGCCGCCGCCGATTCTTGAGCCGCCTGCTTCTGCCAACCACAACCAGTCTGGTACCAACAGCGCCAACGGCAGCCCTCACATGGCGAACATGGGCTGGCAGTCACCTTCGCAGCAGGCTCTTCCCTCACCAGGAGCTGCCGACAACGGCTATGTATACCCCGAGCCGCAGTATGGCAACACGCAAAACAGCATGTACTATCAGAACCACCCCATCCGTCGTCCCAACAGCACCGAGCCGGACCACTACAACCCCAATCAACAGAGGATGGGCAACGAGATGTGGGCCCCTGCTGTGCAATAAATCGTTCGGTCTCCTCTTGTAACAATAGCACCCTGAGTCTCGACTTTATTCTATCGGTGTTTCGGCAGGACCTATACCCCTGTGTTCTCAAAAAATTCCCTTCCTGTCAGCTGGCGTGTTTCTTGTTTGATCAGTCCTTCTGCATGGCGGTTTTCCATGGGTCTCAGAGGGTCTGAGAGTGCTTAATGCGACTTGTCAGCGTACGGCTTTCTTTTGTGCTCAACTTAGCCGTTGCAGTTTCTTTCCATCTCGGTCGGATCTGGTTCATGGAGCACGGTCAAATTGCTCTGGACGGATGGTCTCATGGTGGGCAGGCGGAGTTAGGCGTGCCTTTCAAGACTGGCAAGGGCGTCTACGGCTCATTTGTGGGTTTTTCGCTATGCACACACAGGCACACTTTCACTTAGACTGGTACTTAATGAAGGATTTACATCCGCCCTTAGACTAAACATTCTGCGCAAGTAGTAGCAAGATAATAAACAGTGATCAAAATGGTCCCGTCAGCCGCACTGTAGGAGGTGATGGTGTATCTGCTTGCTGAACTTGGTGTGAAGCTGGGCAGGTCGACAACTGGCTCATGCATAGTGTGTGCAAGATTGTTTGGCAAGCAAGAGCGCACTGATCGAGATTTGTCAGTCAAAATGTCTGGGACACCGTCCTGCTATGCTACACAGCTTGTCGGCAGACAGTCATGAATTGAAAACCAATCCAGAGTATGTACGTTCACGGCGAAATTGCGACGCGATCGCCCGTGATGCCTGAGATGAGTATATGCATTGGGCGCCGCTAGACCGGCTGCTTGTGCGCGCCGAGCTCCCCAGCCTCGCATGACGAAGCACCCTGTGTCCTGCTGCCATGTCTGCGTCTGCAACCTGACAGGAGCTCAGCTTGCCACCACTCCACTGTCTCTGCAACGACGCCTGTGTCACTGTCGCTCGTAAATATCGCACGCACCCACTCGCACAGCCACAGCCACGCTGCTCTCGCCGCCTCGGCACCTTCATTGGCTCGTCTGCCAAGTCAGAACTGTGGTCTTGCATCATACCCAACGCTAGAGCTTCCACGCACTCTCAACGGACCGACGACTCTACCAGCAGCATTCACACACGCCCACGAGCATCATTTCTGCTGTCGCATACACTTCTGGCCGTGCATCCTGAAGTCGCCACATCGCAGTCAAGATGAGTAAGGTCGTAAGGAGCGTCAAGAATGGTAAGCTGCGGCATCACCATTGCGCCCGCGGTAGAAGCTAATAGCTAGCACAGTCACGAAAGGTTATTCTGCGGTCGAAGTCAAGGTCCGCAATGCCACCAGCAACGACCCGTGGGGTCCGGTGGGCTCAGATATGGCGGAGATTGCCCAAATCACCTTCAACAAGTGAGTTCCGCTTGTGCGCTGCGGACGTCGCGCTGACGGTACATGCAGCTCGACAGATTTTTACCAGGTCATGGACATGCTAGACAAGCGACTAAACGACAAGGGAAAGAACTGGCGTCACGTTCTCAAATCTCTCAAGGTCCTCGACTACTGCCTGCACGAGGGCTCCGAGCTGGTCGTGACTTGGGCGCGCAAGAACATCTACATCATCAAGACACTGCGAGAGTTCCAGTACACCGACGAAGATGGTCGCGATGTTGGGCAGAACGGCAAGTAGTCCTGAGCAGATAATCCGGGCCAATGCTGACAATAAGCAGTGCGAATGGCAGCCAAAGAGCTTACTTCACTAATCATGGACGAGGAACGATTGCGCGCCGAACGAGCCGACAGGAAGTCGTGGAAGTCACGCGTGACCGGTATTGAGGAATATCCTGGGAACCACGCTGCTGGACACGGAGAGGCCTCCCACAGGCCGCGACGAGAGGGCGCGAATGCGCGAACGCGCCGCGAAGACGACGATCTTGAGTTCAAGCTTGCTTTAGAGGCGAGCAAAAACGAGGCAGAGGAGGAGAGGAAACGTAGGGAACGGACCACCGCTCCTGACGATGATGACGATCTGGCGAAGGCGATCAAGCTCAGCAAGGAAGAGGAGGAACTGCGCCGGAAGGAGCTCGAACAAACGAACGCAGATTTGCTCTTCGGTGATGCGCCGGCACAGCCTAGCCAGTACCAGCCGACCGGCAACAACCAGGGGTACCAGCAGCAGGGACAGGTTGACTGGTTTGGCAACTTGATGGATCAGCAGCAACCCCAGCAGCCGCAAAATACCGGGTTTCTTAACAACGCATACTCTCAGCCTACTGGCATGCAACCACAACAGACCGGATTTCAGAACGGTTACGGCGGCTACGGACAAGGCTTCCAGCAGCAGCCTCAGCAAACGGGTTACGATCAATTCGGTCAGCAGCAGCAGCAGCAGCAGCAGCAAGCACAGTATATGCAGCCCCAGCAGACCTCTTTCAACATGAACAATCCGTACGGCCAGTTTGGCGGGATGGGCCAGCAGCAGCAGCAACAACAGCAGCCTATCCAGGAGCAGAGCACACTCCAGCCTGGTAATCACAACCCCTGGGCAAGCAACAACCAGCAGGAGGCCCTGATGCCGCAACCCACAGGCTCCAACAACCCCTTCGCCCAAGGATTTAACAGGCCGCAGACCGCTACGCAAGCAGCGCGTGTCCCGTCCCTTAATACTCTGCAAGAACAAAAGACGCAGACACAATTCAACAACACCTCTTTCAACCCACCGGTATCTTTCGCGACACCACAGCAGCAGCAGCCTCCCCAGAAAGAGATGGACCCGCACACCGCACGCCTCAACACCCTCCTTGCGACAGGAGAAGGCCAGGATACCTTTGGCAATGTTGGCAACCTTCGACTCCCAGCCCAGCACACAGCACCAGGCACTTTCGTCAACTCGGCCGGTGCAGGTTTGAACCGCATCAACGCGAACGCAACTGGCAGTAACCCCTTCCTTAACTCGCAGTTTACAGGTATGCCTCAGCAGAACCGCCTGATGCCAGCTCAGACCGGCCCTGCTGGCAACTTCGGTGCCAACCCTTACGGTGGTCAGTCCGCGAATCCTTTCGGCGCTCCGCAGCAGCAGCAAAGGCCCCAGGGCGGCAACAACTTAATAGATCTGTAAAGGTTGCACGCTCGAGGGTATGAAGTGGCAACGCGTTTCTTTGTTTGATATTTGAGTTGGAGCGTTGTCTTATATCTGCTTTCTTTACGTTCGGGCCACCGCGAGGTGGTGGAGATACCTAAAAGCTTCTCCCGGTCAGGAGGGGTGGGACATAAGGGATGGGCGGTTTCGTAGACGCTATAGGATTCCCGTTACAACATTCCTTGCTGCATTATTAGCATGGGTGGTTCGCGTGGTAAGTAATAAGATCAAACTCTGTTGATGTGCGTGCACGCCTTGACCCGATCGTGAACACGCGTCGTCCAAAACTCGCTGAACCTTTTCCCATCATTGGATGGTTGACATGCTGTCCCAGGAAGGTCTGACGCTGACAGGTGCACGTGATCAACCAAAAGCGGCTTAAGGGATGAGATCTGGGCTGCAGTGAAGCGGAGCCTTGCCGGCGCCTGGCGCACGTCTCCATCTCCCCAACCTCACGAACACTGCCTGGCTCCCGTTTGTAGACTTCGCCTTGTCACTTCTATTCTGTGGTCACATTGTTTGCACTATAGACTTCTGATCCTCATTCACAGCTGGCTGTTTTGGTGTGTGCCGAGCGACCCAGAGCATACTCTTGTTCATCTGCTATATCGTCATCGTGGAATCCCTGTTTGGGGAGGCGCACGGAATTGCCTGCTCGTATTCTACCTACATTAACAACAGAACCCCTGGTTGGGATATTGGATATTGAAAATGGCTGGTTCCACAAAGGCGATCGCGCTCGGTAAGCGCACGCGTCGCGAATCAGCTACTGAACAGAGAGTAAACGCAGAGCCACTGCGGGCATCTAAGAGATTGAAAGAGAAGCGCGATGCGCGCAATGGTCGAACATGCCCTGGCCCCTCGACTACAACATTCCGCAATGGCCTTGCGACTCCAGAACCAAGCTCAGTGACCGAGTCACAAGCCTTGCAAACCTCGCTTACCATCGACGCTCCGCTCGAGCGCAAAGACATCTTCCCGTTCATGCAGCTACCCGCCGAATTACGTCTCCACATCTACTATATGGCACTTCACCGGGACACACCACTCTTCCTTCACGCACCGCGACCACTGGAAGAAGACCCCGAGGACGGCTCCATCTCGCTTGACACTAGCTCGGGCACTCTCACTTCACCCAGCGATACGTCTCCGCCTGTCCGCCGCCGCCGCAACCCCAGCCCCACACCCGACGTTGCGCCGCCACTCGATCCAATCGTGTCCAACATACTGCGCCTCAACCAGCAGGTCTATAAGGAAGCGCGATCCGTGCTCTACAGTGCAAACACCTTTAGCCTCTCCCTTGCCAGCGGGACCTACACCCTCAGCACCCTGCACCAACGCTCCCGCTCACTGATCAAACACGTCTCACTCACCATCCCCAGCCACCACGACATTCTCGACGGCTTCGCTGATCTGGTGCGTCTGGGCCTGCGCTATTGCTGGGGTCTCTCAACGTTCAAAATCATTCTGCAAGCGCGGCTCCCGGATGAAGGGCGCATGACACACGCAACAAATGTCCACGCCAATGCGTTCCATATACTGCGGTGGCTGCCCAGGGGGTGCAAGGTGTTGCTGGAAGGCAATGTGTCGGACGTTGTAATGAATGTGGTGAGGGAGGAGGGGAGGCTGCAGAGTGTGTTGGATGAAGAGGAGTATGCAAAACGCCAGCATCAGATGCCTGAGAGGCATTGAATAGCATTTTATAGTTGGCTAGTGTCGATGCTGGGTACACCGAAGAGCAAAATTGGATACGCCGAAGAGATGGCAGGATCTCACCTGGGGTGTCGCTGGCCGACTACTGTGCATTAGACGAGCACGCACGAATTGCACGAGTACTTGAACGAGTGTACCATGTACCGCTTGATCCACCTCATGGTCTTATCTTGGCCGTACCGTACCAGCCTACTTTACCCATACCCACATTCAGTCACATCGACAAACACATATCTCCCATTCCCTTCTTCCCCACCTCTTCTCATCACCCCAGCCTCACTCCCTTCCACGTACGCTCGCCACAAGACGTACGATGCGGTCACAAGTCCCCACAGGAATTCCAATCTGGCAAAGCAGCGCGAAGAACTGGGTTGTGCGCGTTTTTGTTTCGACCCGTCTTCCAGGGGCTGTAGCACGTGCCACCACTGTACCAGAGAAAGGAGATCAGTGAGCTCTTCACAACACCAAGACAGCGGCTTTCGCAACACATCGGTCGGGATCAAAGCCCATGCGCTCTTTGGGGGACGAGAAGAATCTTTTGTTCTTCACAAGAGCATCCTCCAAGCTCGCGTCCTCAGCAAACGGCACAGCTTCCTGCGCAAACAAAACCGGAAAGAGACAGAGAGTGATGCTCTTCCCTGCGGCTTGCATGTCTTCCATCTCCATGTTCTCGGCATCAAATGCTTGCATCCAGG
This sequence comes from Stagonosporopsis chrysanthemi, assembly GCA_022560025.1. NCBI lineage: Eukaryota > Fungi > Ascomycota > Dothideomycetes > Pleosporales > Didymellaceae > Stagonosporopsis > Stagonosporopsis chrysanthemi. The sequence continues at coordinate 209,200 of JAFISE010000038.1, read as the reverse complement.
TCGAGTCGAACGGAGTGTCTGGGAGACTGAAGTAGAAGCGATAGTCTTTGGGACTCAGCATGAGGGTATGCTTTAGTTCTATCGCGTCCGCCGCCAATCTCTGCAGCATCTTGTCGTCTGTCGTGTAAGGCGATGAGGGTAAAAGTAGGGCAGCTGTTGAGGTCAGATTGCCTACCAGCTCCATGCGGCGCGTTTGAACGGTGGTCTGCTTTTCGCTAGGGTCCTCGAACATCAGCTGCGTCGTGAGCTTATCCGCATGCTGGACTTTCTCGAGTCCACTCGCCGCTTTGTCTCCTATCTCTTGATCAGCTGTGCTCCCTGTCCACACTGTCAGAATGCTTACCCTGCATCGAAAGAGCCTCAAGCAGCTTCATCTGCGCTTTAGGGTGATGGTCCTTGCACATAGGCTCTGGCGACTGGAACACCCATCGGCAGAATAACGCACTCAGCAACGCATGCTGAGAATGGAGGCTTGTCAAGTATACACTCCAGCTCGCGATGCAGCCCGTAAGCTCCTCTGCTGGAATATGACCATTTGCCACGATCTCCATGCAGTGACTGAGGTAGCCAGCCGCGACTGGCGCTGGTGCTGGCGCTGGCGTATTGCGACAATCTCCACCAATGTAAAAGATGGATTGTCGAATGCTCGTCCAGCGTTCGTTCACCGAGCGCGGCGATGGGGTCTTCGGGAACACGGTCTGGACTTGGAACTCGAACGGCCCGACCAACCGGCGGATCAAGTCTTCTTGTTCGTGTACAAGAGTCTCTAAGTGTTGTAGCTTGGCCAGTGTCGTACTGTTGAAAGAGCCGGGATCGCGGCCAGTGGCGCGCTTGATCATGGCGAAGAGATTAGCGGCTGCTTCGGGTCTGGTTTGGCCGCTGTTGGTGAGCGATAGCTGGAGAGACTTGAAGGCCATTTCGAGACATAAATCCACCTTCTCGTTGTTGGAGATTCCTGACTCTTTGCCTCTCGCCTCCCTGGCTCTTGCCTCCTTGTCTCTTGTCTCCTTGCCTTCTATCTCCTTGTTGATTGTCTCCCTATCTTATACCTCTTTGTCTTCTGCATTCTTGATCTTCTTGCGGCGATTGACGTCATCAGTAATATCTTCAGCAGTCCTCTTCTTGAATGCCAGGAATAAGGTCGGTATGGAGGGCTTTGGGTTCGTATCGGGCGGTTGATCGCACATCTAAGGCCTGTTAGTGTTCTTTTAAGTCCCTTTTCTATTGCGATCTTACCGGTGTGAGATATTCTTCTCTTCCAACTGTCACCTCCGAAGATGGTGTCTGTGGTAGCACTTCTTGGATGGACGAAGATACAGAAGATCTTGGAGATGCAGTCTCAGAAGTGTCCATGTTCGCGTAGTTCCGAAGCGTGTGGGTGTTCGTTGCGACTTGTTCGGCGGAAGATTCATCGACTGACAACTTCTCGGTATCATGTTTCAAGCTCATTATGTTCATCTCGTTCATGAGATCTTTTGGAATGTGCCCTTTTTGGTTGGTGATGTACAACAAACCCTCTTTGGAGAATTGCTTCAACGATGAGTGTGGGAGGTTGCACTTCAATAAGATCCTCTTATACGCACTTGTCAAGGCTTTGATTGTGGGACTATGCTTTCCTGAATATGATCTGAATTCTTCGCGTATTTTCTTCTCCCAGCTGGTTCCTTCCTTCGAGCATAGATCCATGTACGCAAGAAGCCAAGCATTGTCGCTGAGCGTATAGCAATGGATCCTAAGGACGATGGTTGAACGAACGTCTTGTCTAGATCCCTATTCCGAGCTGTTAGAAATGATCGTTTGCTGTCGCTCGCGAGTCGATTTAGACATTATATGAGAAGACAGGATGAATTTAAGACTCCTGTTGAGTGACACGCGTTTTGCGCCAAGTTTCCAAGTAAAACCATGAGATCAGCCCCGGCAATTCGGTTCTGTTGCCTGCTGGGCGTGTCAAACGCCGACGTTACACACCTTCACCGCAAGCTTGTGCTGTCGCACACGGAGCGCATACATTGTCCCACAGTCACGTGCTCAGGTATCTGCGTGCTTTGATACGATAGGTCCAATGACCCAGCTTCGTTTGTTTCCAGCTGCTTCCATCTTATACACAATCACTTTGTGTTATGTTTACCTGCCTCACCGCTCTTAGTGGTCCGGAGGCTCGGGTCACGAATCCAGCCTTCTCTCTATTAAGATAGGCCTGCTTTCCCTCAACTACCACTTTCTTAAAGAGCGCTCGGAATGTTATTATTCCGAGCTTATTATTCCACCTTTATGATTCTAGTGCCCTCTGAGACCTCTTGCCGCAGCCTTGCTTGACCGAGACTAACTCCAGGTAGCAGATCTGACCTTTGCATTCCGCTTAAGCTTACGATCTCAGTGAACAAACATCCAGTGATGAGGCGCTGCCGACGTTTGAAGGGGCGTCCAGCAGTTCGCGCTGTTCTAGAAGACTCTGACAGTGTCGTTTCACAAGACTACGACATTACCAATTCGCAGGACTACAACAGTGCTACTTCACGTGACCTCGAGAGTATTGTCACCCCAACAATAGCTCTCGAAACGCACGCTCGTACTTATAAGAGCCGGAAACGAGACGCCACAAAGGCAGGACTTGACCAAGACGTTGGCTCCGGCTCTCTCGCACGTCCTTATCCCTCTGGCCCCGAAGATACCAACATCCCAAAATCCCGCGTGGCCATCCATATGGGCAATAGTAATACTGCTATTGCTATATACAAAGATGGTGCAACAACAGAATTCATACCAACCATTAATGACTTTCCTGACGGGTCGCTATCGGCTAGCACGAATCGAGAAGTGCCATCATTGTTGTTGTATCTGAGAAAGGACGTCGACGTGGAGGTCCTTGCCAAATTGAAACGCGAGGATAAGAGGATTCTCTATGGGCATGAAGTGGTTTCCCTCTTGAAAGGAGAGAAGGTTGATGACAACGACCTGTACGATCAGAATCTTGTCATATCTATGATGAAACTCCAACTGGACGAGTCCGACTACACAAGCATCGCGAAGAAGACTTTGCTGCTCAAGCTCCAGAAGCTCAAGCAACTTGGTCACATCAAGGAGAATATAGATGTGATTCGTGACTATCTTAAGCTGGTGCTGAAGCATACAAAGTCTTGCTTAATGCGCGACTTTGAATACGAGGTGGGAGATACGAGTTTGTGCGACCTCTTGCAACTGATATACATATTGCTGACTGGTGACCACAGTTGAATTCATAGTTAGTGTCCCAGTCTGCTAGAGACCAAAGGCCATCGCCATGATGTCGAAAGTTGTTGAAGATGCGGTGAGAGCAATCGGCTTTGGTGCAGACGAGTTGTCACCTTGCAATCTGTTCATTGCCAACGAGCCTAAACTCCAATCTATGCATGCGCTGAAATCGAAAGTAGCGTACACACTGCTGGTATGTCCTATTGTATCAAACCACGTCAAGTTTTTAGACTGATCCAATCAAAAGCCTAGCGACGTATTCATGCTCGTTGATTGTGGAAGTGGTACTCTTGACATGGTAATCTATGTCATCTCAGACACGAACCCACTAAGACTAGAGACTCAGGTTCTTCAACAAGAGGTTATTGTGGTTCCTTTAAAATTCTACTACGAGTTACAACTGATTGTTACATAGGCTACATGCTCGGTAGTGAACAGATCAATTCGGACTTCAGATCCTGGATGATCAATATCCTTGAGAAAAGCGCTCAGGGTAAGCGTCTCCAGATGCTAGGTGGGCTTTCCTCAGAGGCTATCGTGGACACACAAATGATGTCGGAGTTCGAGCTCGGAGCCAAGCGCAGATTCGAAGATCCTGATTCTGCGACTTTCTTTACTTTCAACTTGATGGATCTGGATGATGATCCCGGTGACCGGAGATTCAAGCACAACAAGCTCAGGCTTAGCAGGTGAGATCTTCGAATCTACCAGTGTAAGCACGCTAATATGCTCAGCCTCGACATGGAAGAAGTCTTCAAACCAACGGTCGGAGAGATTATCAAGAGGGTGAAAGCATTCGCCGAGAGAGCAATGCGTGAAAAAAAGTGCGATATCAACGGAATCGTTCTGACTGGCGGTTTCGGGGACTCGCGATATCTGAAAACCCAGTTCGCCGGACTCGTCTCCAAGTTGAACAAGGATTGGGGTGCGGCTATCAAGCCCGCATTCTCACCACCTAACTCCAGCGCGACGGGAGTTGTCGTTGGCGGCATCCACCGTAGTGTTGACAAGGCCAACGGGCCTCTACGCCAACCCTGCTAAAGCATTGGCATACTCAGGCACATTCCTCGTGATAATGAATGGGTCCAGAAGCTTCCAAAACGCATTCGAGATCAAAAGGCTGGCCAAAATCCCGAAACAGGAGTCTGGTACATCTTCGATACCATTGAACGGCCAATCAAGAAGACGATTCAAATGCCATGTGTGATACGTCCAATTACTGATCCTCTCTAGGATCAGGGTATTCTTGAAGCAGAGCACACTTTCACACCATTCTCAGAGTTCGTCTTCGATCCCGGAGATCCGTGGGAGCGCAGTGAAGAGTTTTTTGTATCTGAAGAATGCCTCGAAGATTTCTGGAAAAGAGACGACAAGAAAATCAAGGGTAAGTTCGATGAGCAGTACACAAATGGCATGCTGACAAACTGGTTAGACTCCATCACTTCGCTTGGCATGGTGTGGTTCAATCTTTTCCATCTAAAGACCAGAATTCAGGCACACAACCGAAAGGCCCGCAGAAGAAGGGATGAGGTCGTTCTCTTGATACAAGTGAAGATCATCGGTCGAAATCTCGAGTTCACAGCTCGCTGGCCACCAGACCCCACTGGTAACCTCATTCGAGGCACGCGCCAATACTTCAGTGTGGCATCGGCGCTACCTGTTGGTACTGCTTAGGCTACGGACTTCGGGGTCCCTTACTGTGTAGTGTTGGCTGCCTTGTTGTATATCCACATGACTGGATTAGTAGCAAAAAGTGCTTCGTCACATGTACATAGCTGCCGAGCTGTCTCAGCTTCATTGTTTGAAAGGATAAACTCATGGTCGGTAGTCAATAATTTAATCACATTAAGGTCCAGCTACATGTCCCTCGGGTGAGTCATACAGTGGTAGGATAAACAGTCAGGGCCGAGCGAATTGTTTCCGTCGAGATAGGGATCAAAGATGTGGTGGTGCTCGTCACAGTGCTCCCAGGCAATGGCAAGACTGTCGTAATGGTCACAATGCTTGAAATCGTGCTAGTCCTCCCACCATTAGGAACTAAGAAAATCGTCTGCGTTACAGTTGACGTGATCGTTGTGCGTGAAACAGGCGGGTAGGTGTAATCAGGACCAGCGCCTCCAATCGCCTGTTTCTTTTGCATCTGATCTTTGGAGCGCTTCACAGCCGCAAAAGATGCTGCACGAAGGCTTCCATTGAGTACTGATCGCTTCGCAGAGGCTGGGATGCAAGTGCCGAATGCTGGTTGACATGCGTCAGTGCAGTAGAGGTCTTCACTCCGCAATATCCATACTCAGAGCAACAAGATCCCCAGATAGCACCTAAGCATGTCTGCCCGGTGGTACCGCCGCATGCCCCATCAAGAGAAACTTTGAGGGTCGAAGTAGGCAAAGGCGCTGTGCCGGTTGAAATTGATCCAGAGCAGATTCCGAAAGCGTTCTGACATCCAGCTCCACAATGAGTATCGCTTCAGCCACACCAGCCATATGCTTCTTAGAGTTAGCCGGTGAATTTGAGTCTGGGTAAGTCAAGAAACCTACGCGAACAGCAGTCTCCTAAGCCACTTCCAGGACAAACATAGCCGTTGTTTTCACCACAGGTCCCGTCAAGTGAGATATTACTGATAGAAGTAGACGAAGGAGTAGTGCTGCTGGGGACAGATGGAGCAGTGCAATCTCCGTAGCCAGACTGGCAGCCTTCTGTGGTCAGACAATAGATATCAGTACCCCCACAAAAATCCATACAGCGAGCAGCAAGATCCCCAGATAGATCCTGCGCAAGTTTGGCCGTTTTCGGTGCCACATTGTCCATTTCCAGAGACGGGCAGCCCGATGATCGGGACACTAGCTGCTGAAGAAGACGCCGAGATGACTGTCAATCTGTCGGAGCTGTCGGCTGTGGCGCCGCAAGAGCTAACAACGTCTGTTACAGTGGTGGTAGCGGTAATAGCTACAGTGGATGTTTGAGTGACTGTTGCATCAGCGTTCGTCGGTCCGATAAGAGTCGCCGTGGAAGTGCTGAGATAACTATTCCTCTGTTATCTTAACCAATCACAAGTAGACCATGTGCTCAGCGTACGTAATTATAGCATCGGAAATGCTGGAAGGAGTCACAGTTGTCACCACTGTCGTGGTGGTACGGTCAGTGCTGAGGGTAGGAGCAGCAACGATAAAAGCTTGTGATGAGATTGCAGGGATGCCGGCAACATTGGGTTGGTTGAACCTCAGTGTGTAAGTACCAGCTGCGAAACGGCGTGATGCTGGGACACCCAAAGCCAAAGTAGGTAGTAGAACCACTTGCGCTCGGTGTGATCGACGGAGGTGCCAGGATCGAACAAGTTGTCGTACGTCCTGCAGTCACGATCACAGGCGTGATGCCATATGTAGAGGTTCTTTGTTGTGCGACATAGCGGGTTGGGAATGAGCAAGCGCCGCCGTTGTCTATCCAGTCTTAGTCTGCAGCAAAAGTGAGAGTTCTCTGTCAGCTTTACTAGAAGTGAAGCTTCCTGCAATGCCAAAGTAGTTGACATTCGTGGCGTCGAATGCGAAGGTTGGCGAGACAGCAGTACCGGAAAGCGATGTCACAAGATCTGGGGAACCGAAATGACAAGCCATGATGGTGGCCAGACGAAATTGTAAACTCAAATTCTGGATTTGAAATGCTTGAAGGGTTTCTTGTTGGCCCTGTTGCGACTTGTTATGTAGTAGAAACTTTGGCCTTCAGCCTGAAATTTCTGCATCACTATACCCCATGTCTTAACGTATATTGCGGCGTATGCATGAGTCATTGGTTAGTTTTCGTGAACGTCTCGATGCAGTATCGAGAAGCGGAGGTATTCTGAACTCGTTATTTTGCTGTATGCGCATATCTCTTTAGGAGCATGCCATCAGTGAAATCGTTCTCCGGTATGCAGCCTTAATGGTGCGACAATGCAAATGGTGCAGACTGTAGCTTCGCGCAAGCCACAGCCGATGGAGATCAGCGACGGTATCAATATGAGCCGCCCAGTGGGGTAGAGGCTGAAGCCCCATTTTGGAAAGCGGTTGTCGAAGAAAACGATGTGCCAATGCTTTTGCTAGTCCCAGTCGCCTGCATCAGCTGTGTTTTGCAGCGAAGTGGCTTTCTCCCGTTTACGACCAGGTTTCTGGCCTCCAAACAAGATGTCACAATTGATTTGCCGTATTTCCGGCCTTGTTATGGGAAATGCCTGGTCTGGATGTGCTGTATGGAGGTGCGGTAATTGCCAATCGTCGCTGTTACGATAGACACAGGACTGGTGGGCTCTTCTGCGGGAAGAATGGGAGGCGCATATACCTGAGTTCGGTTCTTGCATGATCTGGCCACTTTCAGATACTAGAAGAAGAGCAATTAGGCGCGCAAGCGTCGGCTCTTTACGGAGCCTATCGTTGTCAAAGGACACCGGGCATCACAAGCCATCGCATTGTGTTGCCTCTGAAGCTTGCAGTTCTGTGACTGATGGAGCTGGTGCACAGACAAATGGCTGTAGCATGCGTAGCAGGTAGCAGGTAGCAGGTCCTTTGTGGTTGAACTCTGTGCACTTTCATATAGTGTAGGGAAGGACCGGACGAGTGCTGCTCAATGCTGGAGACAAGTCAGAGCTGACTCTTTTGAACCTTAGCTGGTATTCATACACGAGGCTTCAGACGACTCAGCTCCTGTTTGACTATGCTAGCAGGCTTCAGACCAGTCTCCAAATCAAACAGCCCTGCTTACAGTAACGATGTTTGTCTACGACATGAATACGTGCGCTCTGCGAATAAAAGTCCACCACAGTTCAGATCAGTCCGTCGAGAGCTCCCTTCGAATTTTTGGAAGCCTGTTGATGCGACAATTTGACGCTGGAAAAGATGGACAACCGCTCTGTGCTGCAGTCATTGATACCTTGCGCGCCTTCGCACGATTGAAAGGAAGATTCCACGACCGAAAATTTGGATCTCAGATCATGATCATGAGTGATCGGAATTGATCACTTGGTCTGTGACGAAAGAGCGGAGTGAGACTGCCATAGTGCGGCTCAGTAATCATCACGCTAGCCCCGCACAGCACCGTTGCGGCAGGGAGACCACGGTGTTCACGACAACATACCGGCAAGATCGCTCCAAATTCCGTTCTCATTCTTGCGCCATGTGTCAAACGGGTGCTCTTGCCACGTTTTCCGGCTTGCCCGCCGCCAGGAGGAGAGAAAAGCTTGCTGCAAGCGCCACTCCTTAGCTCATCTTCGCACCTCCTGGTGCGGACAGCAACGGACCCAGCTTGGTCTCTCACGATCCAGTCTATACTCTGGTATCTGCATCATCTTTGACTCCTCAAGAAGCACTGGACAGACACTAATGGCTCCAAACGTTGAGGTACAGTTCAGGTTGATGCGGAGCTGCGAGCACCCAGGCTGTGACCATACACGCAATATAGCACTTTCCCACATACCGTGATGGCGTACCGACTCCCTGTAGGCCGCGACGCATCCTGCATGCTGCTACGCCGCGATTCATGCCCAGCTTATAAGCGGAAGAAAAGTTACGGAAGCTCGCTTACACCCGCCGTTCCTGTGAATTCAAATTGCTATTCTTATCATCCGTTAATCAGCAACGTATTCACGACTCTACATGCTCTATGCAGCTAGCGTTAGCTTCTCACGGCTAAGGCTGGATCTTGCTACGTTGTTATACAACCTCGTACACCTGCTGATCTATTTCCATATTGCCCAAAGAGCTGCATCTTGATCTGCTTTTCATCAGCTCTTGTCAAATGTTGCCGGACTCGCCTTCACGAAACATGAACCATCGTGCCCAGACTCACACAGAACTACCCATACTATCGAGAGCGCACTCGACAGTTGCCACAGCGCCAAAGACCATACCAAGGAAGGCGAACAGCGAGGCGCGCAAACAACAGAACAGGATAGCATCGCGAAACTACCGTACGCCTTCATTGCAACCTAGACCATAAGCCTTACAGTACTGACGCTAGGTATTCCCAGGTGAGAAACGCAAACGCAAACTCCAACAGCTTCAGCAACTACTCCAAGATGACGAGACAGACGAGAAACAGACCTACACACGGTCTGCAAGCCCTTACGATGATAGATCCTGTTCAGGATCGATAGGGTACGAGCGCTCTGTTGCAAGCGCATCACCTCATATCGCAGCAGTATGTGGCCAGTTCAGCTCTCCACAACCTGATCATGCAACAACCACCAGTCAAGCATGGAATCCGCCTATCACATCGCCTACTCAAGCTTGTGTATACAACGACCTATATCCAAGCCCAGTCCAGCTAACGACAACCTATATCCAAAGTGGACTGACGACTACGACTTGTCCAACTTGGATATCATCTGGATCGGCTGCGAGCATGCTCTACCCCTCAGTGAGCCCATCGCACACATACACATATCCAGCGCAGACATATCCTTGGTCGTCCACCGACTTCAACGACATGTACACGCACACAGTACACCCACGACAGACAGCTGCAGGTTCCTATACGCCATCATGGCAGTATCAAATAAGTGAACAATTGCCAGCGGGAGTTTCTTCAGATCCGTATGGGCGCCCTCGTTATCATCCATATGAGCCGCAGTGATGTGTTCAGATATCACCACAAAAAAAAAGTCAGGAGATGCTCTAGATGACCATTGCGTCAGTAAATTAACATTGATTTTACTACAAGTGTATGAAATCCGACTCCTGCATGTGTAAATCATCTCCTCGCCCTCCGAAATGAACCCTAAAGGGCCGTCCAGCATGGTATCTTGCATCCTCAACGCCATGCGATCTACAAAGTAAACAAACAGCGCCAGCGCACTTATCCCCCCGATTCTTCCAAATAACGCCACAGACACTATGAAAATCGACTGTCAACCGACTTGTTCGACAACAATCTCTCCGACCTCGATCCACTCCTCAACCGTAGATTCAGCCTACTGTTTGTCAACTTGCTCGCAAGCCCCGAGCCCGAACTACTACTCGGTAAATTATCATGCCACACCTCGCTCCTCGCCTTGCGTTGCTGAATATGCTGCAACGTCTTCTTGAGCGCAGCATACAGATGCTGGTTATCGCTCATGTCAAGGTCGACCCAGAAGGAGTAGATCGAAAGCCCGTTGCGATTGACATCCTTGAACTGCTTGAGGATAAACTGCCGCGCCGAGGTATCCGGGTCTGTGTCACTTGGCACGTATTCTGGAAACAGCGTTTCGAGCGGCGAGTAGCGCAGTTTGTCGCGAAAGCGAGTGAAGTTGTTAAGAAGCAGGATGACGGCCGAGTCGGCGAAGTTGGATGATGTGGCCCAGGATTCGAAGCTAGCAAAGTCTTCGAGGAGCTGTGATTTGTTTGTTTGACCATAGAAAGGGCGGTCGTAGAGCGAGACGTCGACAGTGTAGATGAGTGAGGTTACGCTGTCAAACTGGTGGAACCAGCGCTTGCGGAATTGGTCGGGGATGTAGCCATTGATGTTAAAAAGGTGGACATCTAGTTCGTCCCAGTTGAAACGAAGCTCCTTTATACCTCCTATGGACTGGTTCAAGCGGATGATGTCTGCTTCTGTGGGAACGTATTCTTCTGATGCTATTCTCTGGACTTCTTGTGCAAAATATGGTGCATATTGTGGGAAGTCGATCTCAAAGTTCTTGAGATATAGCGATGAGAATTCAGCGCTCATCCACAGGGTTCGTATGGCAGCTGCAGCTTCAGATGTGATGTAGTGCATATCGACCGTGTCCACCTCGTCCAGTAGGGTGGCAAAACCATGGTTCAACGCCGTGGGCAGATTGATCCCAGTATCCTTCAACAAATCGATCATGGAATGAATGAGCAATCGCACTGTCGAGCGCACGGTGTCCCGAAACCTCATGCGATCCTCTGGTGAATAATAGCCCTCAGCATAAAGAACTTTGATCTGGTGCATGACAAGATCTTTACCGCTGTTGTCCTGTCCCATCAGCATAAGTTTCGTTTCCCTTCGAAGTGTCATGCTGTCTTCCTGTAGCGCACGGTCGATTGCCGAGGACCTGATGGCGGCAGCGGCGTTGTCGTAGTCCTTCTCGGTCGGCTCCTCATGCATATCTTTGCGTTTGATTTTTCTGTGGTAAGATGATTTGAGTCCTTGAATGCCTCTTGAGACACCCGTAAGGACTGTCATACATCCACCATTCCATTTCGAGGACCGCGCTAATACCTTCATGGACAGGTCATCCTCCCTCTTGATCTGGCGGCTTTTGTGAAGCAAGATTTTGCGCTGAGCAGTGGTATGGCTGATAAGATTAGAATACTGCAATCTAGGTTTACAAAAGAGAGAGAAATAGATAACACTTACCATTTACATGCAGCTAACAATATGCGCACAGACTCTGATTGTCGCTCAGCCACGTCTCGAAGCCGTTCCATCGACCGGCCACCGACGGCATATTTCAGCTTGACTGCACAATCCGTCGCGCCCGGGTCTGGTTGTTGAAGACTTGCGACCAGCTGATCTACATGCCGGACAAGCAACGCGCACGATACCATCAGAACATCCAAGTCGGAAAGGAGTTGAGGGTGTAGATCATTGATCGCATAGTTGAGCCAGTCGTGCGCATTATCCAGATTCGAACGCAGAGCCGTGAGATGTGCTATAAGGTTGATAACTGTTTCATTACAGCCAGTCCAACGGTCGTGCAGCTGCCGGAGCGCGTTGATGCCCTGTCGCAGTCGGTCTATGTTGGTCCCTACTGTGCTGATGAGCTCGTACACTCTCTTCTCGCTCGTTAGCACAACCGCCATTGCGGATTTGAGTGTCGCAAGTTGTGTCAACTCTTGGAGGCATGCATGAATGTCAGGGTGAGGTGGAGAAGGGCCGGTGATAACTGTCGCAAGTTGCAGATCATAGTTGCCGGCCGGTAGACTTGCTTTAGGTCGGCGCTTGCATGGTGATAATGTCGGCTAGGTTCCGGAATTGCCAACGCCATAACAGGTGTGGACCAATAATACCAGCTATTAAGCACCGGAAGAGACAGTTGACCGAGGATGTGCATTTGCCCCGGTCGCAAGCTGTTCTGCGGTCATGGTAGCTGAGCAGATGGTGTCAAGTGCTGTAGAGGGTGGAGTCTTCCTTAATGAAGCCTAATATGGATGGTCCAAAGACGACCCCGTGGTGAACGAGCTCAGGGTTCTAAGCTTGTTGCACGTCTCTATAGCTCACGTGCGCTAGCGGAAACCTAATCTTGTGTATCGAATTGAAGGCCACTGACTACTGTACCATAAACGCAAAATGATAGGTATTGACATTTGGCCCTGCATGTGTATTATCGGCTTCAGCAGTTCTCATTCACACGCGCGAGCTTGTAGATCGTTATTGCCTACCCTTGGAAGGCTGCCTGCAGCGAAAAGGAGATGTGGCTGATGCACGACGCTAGGCAATCCCAGTCGCCACATAGCATGGCCCTGTCGTCATCGCTGAAGAGTCATTCGCCAGTCAACACCACAGAATGCTACTACATCCTCCGGGGTGCCTGATGACTCCGGCTGTCAGCAACAAGAAAATACGAAAGAAAGATGCTTAAGATGATTTGACAGCAGTAACACAGATGCAAACGACGCTCCCGCATAATGGCAACACTCAGCACGTTGCCCAACGAAATCATCTCTATAATTACAAGCCATTTCGACCGGCCCCGAGATCTGCTGCACTTGGCTTTGACATGCCGACGGCTGTCGGAATTTGCGAAACTTGACGGATGGAAGGCCTTGCTCAAAGGACGATTTCACATTAGCGGACTGGATGCTGATGCCCAAAATTCAGTACACGGTGTCACAACCCTGTACAGGAACTGGGCGAGGAAAGGCTTTGTTGCCAGATACTTGGAGCCCAGTGTCGAAGTTACAAGTCTTAATACTTGGCAATCGACGCCATGGAGGGGTCCTCGCGGGCAGACTATGGGCTACCAGCCCAGTGTCGACAGTTATGAAGAGACGCTGGGCTCCTGGTCGAAGAGGACAGAAACTTTAGTATGGTCCGCCGGTACGCAAATCATCATGCGAGCGAAAGAGGTGGGACCGAACGACACAGATAGAGATGTGAAGGGCAGTACGACAACCACTGATCCCTTTGGGCATTTGAGCTCCTGGTACGGGTACACAATTCCAGAGAGTAGCGAGGGTAGGGATGATATCACGAGTCTGCGGCTGCTTCGCCCACACCAGAAAGAGCAGGGATTTGAGTCCATGGTTTTCGGTACAGCCTCTGGCCAGCTCGCACGGCTCGATGTCGATCCACAACATCGCCAAACGATCGAGCAAGGCTTTGACACCCTCGATCGAGCCGTAGGCGCTCTCACTATATCCCGATCAAGTTCTCCGCTACTAGCTGCCACGCTTGGCGACACGTCGTTGTGTCTCTTTCCTCTGGATTGCGATGTCTCAGATAAGCCCATCAACGCAATATCAAATATCACGCCTGGCATTTCAGGGTCTCGAGTCGGCCGAATTTGGTCTTCTCAGTTCTTAGCAGACGACAAAGTCGCCATTGGCGTCGGCCCGTCCAGCGAACCAATCCAAATTCACAAGATCACCGCAGCTGGTTTCTTGCCCGACCCCTATCGTTCCTTTACGCTAGGGACCAGCCGCAGTTCGCAAACATCCGTATATCCAATAGTACCCATAGTAGGTCGCGCACAGGGTGGCTCTGACAGCGGTGACATCTTCCTCTCTGGCGGCTATGACGGCATCGTACGCCTGCACGACCTACGCTCGCCGTGCGACGTCGAGAGTCTCTACTGGGACCCCACAAATGACTCTTCGGTCTACTCACTTGCAACGCAGGGGCTTGAGCGCGTAGTTGTTGGTGTCTCAATGCACAGCATGCTCAAGGTATTTGACTTGCGGCTGGCAGGCTCACATGCATACCATAGCATCGCCCTCCCTAGTGCACCACGAAAGCAACCCAGGAGCCAGGACTACGCTGCTAACGCCATTGTCAACGACGCCAAAGATGCCGTAGCTGCACTAACCGGTGGATGGAATATTTACTTGAGCCCCCGTGTTTCACCACCCCAGGCACGCCATGACTCGCCCGTGTACAATCTCTCCATACCTTCAGCTACCAGCCCGCACATCTACGCCGGTTTAGAAGGCGCGTTGCAGAGCCTCACGTTTCATGGCATCGTCGACTCGCATCCCGACACACACCTCACCCAATCCTTGACATGTTTAAATGGCAGCGGCGTCGATCTTACCGCCTCGTCCAACCCTCGTGGCGATGCACTGAATTTGGGTATGTATGAGCAAGGCAGCGAAGAGGGGTTAGGCATGCAGCTTTTTGTGCAGGACGACGTCAGCATGGAGGCAGCAGAGAGGAGCTTGGCTCGCAAGGTGAAGGGCAAGGATCTGGATGAGAGATGGAAAGATCCAAGGGAGGAGGGTGACAGATGGGTGAGAGGTGTGCCACAGGGACCACGGCAAAGTGAGCATGTCCCAAGGGGCTCGAGAGGAGGACGGGGTCAGAGGGGACGGGGTCAGAGAGGGAGGGGACGGGGGAGAGGACGTGGCAATCATGTGTAGGGTTCGGGTCCAATGCGTACGTGAGGTGCTCATTCAACCTCTACCGCGCTGGCCTGCCGATTACCAACGAAAACAGTGGCGACTATGACATTTTAGAGATTGCAGCTGTCTGTATTGACTGTCGCACCAGTTTCAGGGTGAACTACAGTTGCGCTTATGTACTTCTCTTCAGTGTCTTTTATTGCACGTGCTGTGAACAGAGGTACCACAAAGTCTCTGCTGCATGTTGACGTGGGCATACACTCAGGCACCTCTGCTGCCGGCCAAGACCAACGCACTACGGTGAATGGTATGAGAAGCTGGACGCCATCTTTCAAGTTCCGACGTGCCATCTCGATCTCATAGAAACAATGGAGGAGCCTAGTGCGGATCCAGATCACCCAAGCAACCCCCGCATGCATTCCTTCGATAGCTTCCTTCCCCGCAAGCGCTATCAGGCACGACTCTCTTACCACTTCAACGAAGTCGCTGCTATATGTCTTTAAGAGAAGCGTCTGATATTGGAAAAACCTATCTTCGAACATAACATATAAGGAGCAGGCATGCGCAAGCAGACTGATCATATGAAGCTGTCGAAACCTGTTTACTCTGGTTTTGTTCGTTCGCAATAAACCCAGATAGGAGTATCGTTCCTTTCATGGGCGTTATTGTACAGCGAACTCTTCACTGTTAGATCTCTCTTCTATCCAGCGAGCCATGCCTGGAGTATTCAATGCACCACTCGATGCGATTGCTTCGTGGCCGACCCCCAACTATACAAATTCCATAACTCGGCCTAAGTATGTATTGATCTTCTCCGCCGTCATAGGACTCCGGGTCCGCATATAAATGCAACATAATGACGAGTGGGATGACTGTGCTGGCAGCAACGGTAAGCATGAGTTGAAACTTTCGCTCAGCTTGGACCTGACTTGTGCAGTTACCAATGTTGGCTCCGACGGTCATCTCCCCCCTTGGTAGGTAGCCGCGACATCTTTCACAACTAAGATTGACAATATACAGTCACCGAGGTCTTTCGATTTGGTCGCCATGCGTGGGACGTGGAGTACACGTACTTCCCGATCCAGCGAAAGTTCGTCATGGCCATCTATATCCTGTTTTCCCTGACCTCAGGCCTGATCAAGCTGTCCATCCTTGTATTCTATCGTCGTCTATACTCCCGCACAGCGTCACCCACCTTCCGCTGGATAATACGGATCACGATCTTCGTCATTGGAGCTTACAACGTCGCATTCATGGTCATTCCAATCTTCATTCGCACACCGGTCTCTGCATTCTGGGATCAGGTGGACTTATCCAAGATCGCGCGTGGCTACAAGTACACTTGCATCAACGAGGGGATGGACGTGGTCGCGCACGGCGCTGTTTCAACAGTATCAGAATACGTCAATACTATCGTCGAATACAATAGCGGCGCGCACAACATCGAGATGGACGTTGTACCGATAAGACATTTCTCAGTCAATATGCGAGCTGTTTCGTTTCATCAGACACCAGATCTCGTGGGACACGGAGGTGGACGGCCGCCTCCATTGTCGCAAGCCCGGACAAGCTGGAATACGGATGGTCAAGGATATGTGGGGAGACCGTGGGAAATCGCTACCACAATGAAAGCCGCATCAGAGTGCGCGTAGTAGATGAAAGTAACAGAATAAGGTTCCAGGCAATGCGAATCATGTATCGACAGGCTGCCCAATCCTGGGTCTATCAGGCTTCGTGGTAGCAACTTTCAGAGAGCAGCACGACCTCAGCTCACGGATTCACGGCCTTTCTATCCTCCAAGTTGCCCTCTCTATATAATCCTAAAACCCTTCTCAAAAACGTTCTCTGCGCCCTCATCATCTCCATACTAACCGGCACCTCCGGCTCAAGCATCGCAGCCCCGTGATAGACCCCAGGCCAAACATGCAGCTCCGCGCTCCCTCCATCCCTCCAAATCCGACTCGCAAACGTCACCGCCTGATCCCTCATAGCCTCACAATCTCCAATATCGATAAACACCGGCGGCAAGCCCGCCAAACTATCCGCTCTCCCCGCAACCCTCACTCCATCCTTGTCCTTATCCCCTACCACCCCTTCTCTCAAAATCAACCCCCACGCCGCCTCGTCCATCCACCCTGTCCACACCGTGCCATCCCAAAATTGCCGTGGACTGCAATACTCCCCGGCCCCACGGTCATCGATCATGGGTATGTCCAGCACCAATGCACAACTCTTCGGCCCACCAATCTTCCTGCTCAACAGCACCGCGCTTGCCGCCACTCCCGCGCCGCCACTCACACCGTACACCACTATCTTGGCCGGGTCGATGCCCAGCTCCTGCGCGTGCGTGGCCAGATACAGCAGGCCTGCGTATACGTCTCGCGCGCCCGCGGGCGCGGGATCTTCAGGCGCGAGCCGGTACTCCACACTCGCGAAGACGATGTTGTCTGCAGGCGAGAAATGCGAGATGGCGTATTGTGGGCCGAAAAACCGGTTGCCTGCGACTTGGCCGCCGCCGTGGACGTAGTACACCAACGGCCGGCCTTGGGGCCAGGCACGCAGGGCGGGGGTCGAGACGGGGAGTTGCCAGAGCGAGACAACTACGGGTGGATCATCTGGGTTGGACGGGTTGGTAAGACCAGCGCAGGAGAGCTCGGTGTGCGTGTATTGCGGGTGGATGGCTGCAATGCTTCCTAAGTTTTGGCCGGATGCTTGGAGGAATTGCCGTACAGTGGGGACGTCGAGGACTTGGGAGGAATCAGGGGCACCAGCAAAGTTCTTGTAGGCTGGGTCGAAAGGGGGACGGGGGAGGGGTTCTGCCATATTTAGAGATATTGTTGTGCAGTTGGGCGGAGGCAGAGCAGCGATGAGTTATGTGAAGCGTGAGAGATCTCCAGCCCTTTATATGTTTGCATCTCTAACCTCAAATACTGTACGAAAAACCTTCACATGAGGTGCGGGGTTCACCCGCGACCTCAGAACCAAGACAGCTTACGCGTCGTGCCAATTGGTCAAGCTGAATACGTGTAGGATCAATGTTGTACCGAGTTGGATTTGGCAGATATCAAAGTAAACAGGACACGGACACGGACGCGGAGTAGTAGGCAGTGGGAACGATAGTGGACAATAAGTTTTAAATTGATACACAGTCATTAGATGACCATTAGAAATTTACATAACTTGGAAACCGGCTTTTACAGCGGCCAATGATGCTCAGCCCATGAGCTGAGGGAAATTCGTCTAATTCTAAATGTAAACCAGAAAAGGTGCATGACGCATGACGCAGTAAACAGGTGGCTGGCATGTAATGCCGAGAATATGGAAACAATGCGAGGGATCTCAGATACAAATCTAAACCTTCTCTGTAGCTACACCTGGCGCTGATGTGGAAGGTCCACGCTCGGCGGTGGCGGAGATAGGGTTGGTGGCAGACTTTTCGTTGTCAATGTGGCTAGGCTGATCGGCTGTCTGTTGCTGCGCGACGGGCTTAGCACCAGCGTCATCGGACTTCTCCTTCTTGTTCTTGGGCATGCGGACGAGCCAGTAGAGGGCAAGCGCGGCGAAGATGTTGAAGATGACGTATACCCACAGGATACCGAAGTTGCGCCAGGCGTCATCGTAGTTGGAGGACAGCTGGGCAAGGAAGGTGTCGGTACTTTCGATAGCGCAGAAGCTGCACTCGCCTGTGGCATCCGGATTTTCGATGTAACCACCAGCCATGGCCCTGTAGTCAGCCAGGTATTCACCGCAAGTCGTGCTGTTGGGAGCCTGGAACTTGACAAACTCGTTTGAAGCGCAATGCACTGTGCTCCTTGCCAAACCTGTCGAGAGCAATCCTGATACCAGGTACGTGAACGGTGAGACACGGTACATGAAGA
Organism: Stagonosporopsis chrysanthemi; assembly: GCA_022560025.1. Lineage (NCBI taxonomy): Eukaryota > Fungi > Ascomycota > Dothideomycetes > Pleosporales > Didymellaceae > Stagonosporopsis > Stagonosporopsis chrysanthemi. The sequence goes on along the minus strand of JAFISE010000038.1, from coordinate 190,557 downwards.
TCCAGAACTGAGGGAAGGAGCCAGGTGGGGCAAGGACACCACAGAAGATCAAGCAGAGCGAGAACATCAGGTTGGCAAGGTTACCACCGGTCTCGGCGGAATCAAGACCAGCAATGATCATGTGGGTGAAAGTGGAGGTGAACAACAGGAACATCCAGGTGAAAAGGAATAGCTGGAAACCGCGGTAGGAAACTTCGTCGGTAGGCTGTGCGTTGCGATACAGGCCAATAGGGTAGTACCAGCAGAAGAAGATTAGGACGGCCATGAGCGAGTTCCAAGGAAGTTCGACCATAATGTTCGACAGCATGAACGCCTTCCACGAGTATGTCTTACTGGGACGCTCGCGGACCTCGTACAAAGCACGCTGGGTAACGAAGTGAGGCATGATCTGCTGAACGAGCTGTCCGAATATCGTCATCAACATGAAGATTCCGAACATCTGGTTCTGGAGACCTTGCTGAGTATTGGGCATGTTGTAAAGCGAGAACCCAATGAACAATGCGGACGCAACACAGAGAAGGGTCTTGGAATAGATGTAGGCAGGGCTGCGCCAGTACTGCTGAAAGACACGCAAGGTAGTCGCATGGAGCTGCTGCATGAAAGGAGCGGCAAATTCGCGGTATGCAGCCTTGTCCTCTCGCTTCTGGGCTGAGATGGTGCGTTCGAGACGGTTTGTTTGCGCGCCTTGAGCCTTAAGCTCCTCCAGGTGGCGTCTGACCTCAGCGCGCTCAGGAGAGTTGAGCCATGCCTGGTGCCAGTCAATGTCCGTGGACGACCCCGGGGCAGCGCCGATAACTTCGAGCATCCACTCGGCAGGATTGGCCTCAGGAGGGCACGGATGGCCTCCGTTGCGGACAAAGTAGTCAACGAGAACCTTGGCGCCGTGACCAACATCACCGTAGTAGACAGTGCGGCCACCCCTGGCAAGGAAGAGAAGACGATCGAAGCGCTGGAACAACATAGCAGAAGGCTGGTGAATAGTGCAGAGGATAGCCTGTCCGTTCTTCTTCAGTTTGTCCAAGAGATCGAGAATAGCCCATGAAGTTTGGGAATCAAGACCGGAGGTAGGTTCGTCCAAGAAAAGAAGCAGTGCAGGCTTAGCAGCCAGCTCAACACCAATCGTAAGACGTTTGCGTTGTTCAACGTTAAGACCCTCACCAGGAACACCAACGACTGCATCAGCGTATTCATCCATGTCAAGGAGCTTGATAACCTCGTTGACGTATTCGATTTTCTCTATGCGCGGGACGTGGGCGGGTTGACGGAGGAGAGCAGAGAAGGTAAGAGCTTCACGAACGGTAGAGGTGGCCAAGTGCAAGTCTTGCTGTTGAGCGTAACCAGTCTTGCGCTGGAAAGACTGATCACGGGGAATACCGTCTACCAGCATCTCACCTGTGATGACACCCATGGTAGTTCGGGTGGCCAAGACATCAAGCAGAGTAGTTTTACCGGCGCCAGACACACCCATCAGGGCGGTCATAGTACCAGGCTTGACCCAACCATCGACGTGATCCAGGATACGGCGCGGCTCACCCTTAATCTTGATGTCGTAGCAGACGTCCTTCCACTGGAAAATGGCGGTTTGGCGCTCGATGATAGCGATGTTGTCACCGCTGCTAGCATAACCGGAGGGACGACCAGTGGAGTTGTTCTCGAGGTCATCTGTGGACTTCGCCTGAGGAACCTTGTGACCGCGGCGGAACAGAAGAACTTCGCCCTTCGACTTGGCGGATGAAATGAACTCGGTAGCAGTAAGGTATACCATCATAAGGGCAATCAGGAAGGCCCAAAGGATGCCATAGTTGCGCCACTTGTGCGAATGCTCGTACTCGTACGCTGATCTGATGTACGTTTCACCGTCGACGAATGGGTTGCCGGCAACAGAGCCAACAGCCGAACAAGCGTGGTTAACGGAATTGATTGGCAGGTTGTAGGATGGGCCTGAGGGAACGAATATGTCGCACTCGTATTGTCTGCCAACAAACTCGTTGACCATGAGAGCCTCAAAGCCATAACTTACAGGGTTGATGTAGCGAATCCACTTGGACCAACCCAGCATGTAGTTGGGAGGAATGGCGAAACCAGTGTAAATGACAAGACCCAGGATCAGGATAGCGGCAGGTGCGAGGGCCTGAACAAGAGACTTGGACAAGGAGGCGATCGAGCGGAAGAACATGGACATGACCATTGTAAGGGTGAACGAAATCAACACAAAGAAGAAGAAGTTACCGGGCTCACGACGCAGGTTTGTCATAAAGTACAAGACCAGGTTGAACGTGATGCAGTTGACGATCTTGTATGGCATGTCTGTCAACATACTAGCAAAGGCTTCCGCGGACGGGTGGTAAAGAGCGTATCGAGAGTGCTTTTCGACAATAGGACGTTGAGCGTAGAGAGCAAGAATCTCAAGAGCAGAACTGAAAGCGCTCATGAGGATGGCGAAGAAGAGCAAGGCAGATCGCTGGTAGAAAGAACTGGTGGTCATTTGGAGGTTGTAGAAGACGGACGAGATGACCAGAGCCATGATGGAGTTGGCGATAAGTTGAGTGAGAGTGATGCTAGGGTCAGCCTTTAGACGAACGAAACCACGCCACAAGCAGAGTTTGACCTGCTGCACGTAGGAGAGAGTGTAAGGTGACTGCGCGCGCTGGCCTTTTGCCTGCTGGAGCTTGCGGGATTCGGCGAACTTTTCGGCCTCTTCACCGCCGACAGGGTACTTCTGCTCGTACGCGTCAATTTCAACCATAAGAGCGGCGCGCTCGGGCGATTCCAACCAGCGCTGGTGAAACTCATCAGGGGTGCGGGGAACACGGCCCTCGAAGCCCTTGGCAGCAATACGCTCTAGAGAAGACGTCATGGAGGTGAGGAAATCGGCATCGGTCTGACGATCGGGGCAGACGAAACCCATGTTGACGAAATAGGCTTTGGCGTCGCCCGTCCTGCCGTAGAAGATCTGGCGACCTTCGTACAGGACGAGAACCTTGTCAAACAACTCGTACGCAGCTCCAGGTGCTTGATAGATTGCAACACAAGCTGTAGTGCCGTTGATCTCGGTCTCCATGCGAAGAGTCTTACAGAATTCGATTGCATTGGCAGAATCCAGTCCGCGAGTCGAGTTGTCCCATGCTTGCAGAGGCGCGCGGCTGAGCGAGGCTTCGGCGATGGTGACACGCTTGCGCTCACCACCAGACACACCACGGATGAAGTCGTTTCCAACTCTGGTATTGGTCGTGTGCGAGATACCGTACATGGCCATGATAACATCGCGCTGGTGTTTTGCGTACTCGTCTGCAGAGACGCCGCCTGGGATGTGACGCGGGCGACGAGCGAGGGCAGCGAAATAAAGTGTTTCGCCAACGGTCATGTTAGGGAAGTGAACGTCGACTTCGGCAGTATAGATGGCCTCGCCGCGGTAGTTCTTGTTCATGAGTTCGGGGCTTACACCTGGAGGGAATTAGTAGTGCGCTCAAAGTTGTGACGTATTGAGCGGAACGTACCCTGGAAGTTCAGCTTTGAGTTCTCATCAACAAAGAAGCCGTGCGTCTCTCCAGTAATAGTTTTGAGGAAAGTCGAGCAACCTGATCCAGGAGGTCCGAGAACGACCAACATCTCACCGGCCTCAACTACACCATCACAGCCACGCAGAATGTTGATCTTGCGACCCTTGTCGCCCTTGAGCTTCTTAATCAAGGCGGGACCCTCGAACCAAACATTACCGACGCTCTTCTGGTAATCCGTGTCGGCACCGAAACCGTGAACGTTAAGATTGCGGAAACAGACACCAGCTTTTCTGGGAGGAGGGGCGTTTTCATCTGAAAGCTGCAGGTTCATCATGGCCTTTGTCCAGGCGCGGGCATTGAAGTTCTCACTGCTGGGGTCCAGTGACGAGCCAGGCGTAGCCTGGAACGGGTTCTGGTGGTGGGAAGCAGATTGATGGCTTTGCTGAGTCAAACGTCTTGCAAGCTGCAGAACCTCGTTTTCTCTTCGGGCGGTCTCCTGCTGGTCGGCATCTTGGCTGTACGGTATCTCCTTCTCCACGGATCCAGTGGGTTGGTGGTGGCTACGGGGAGGCGAGTTCTGGGCAGCAATTGTTGAAGAATCAGATGAGGTGTCATGACGGTTGTCGTCCTCGTGAAAATGTGATTGCGAAGGGCGGCGGCCTTGCATCTCTGGAGTAGGTACGCCTCCAACTGCGGCCTCACGGTCGTAATTGGAGGTAAAGTTGCCTACGAGAGACATTGTGATTGGGCGAACGCCACGGAAACCCCTTGTTGACCAGCTATATTAAGTATAGGGTGTACTGCTATCGGTGCTATTGATGTGCAGTACGAGAAAAAGAAAGGTTCAGTATTAAAGGGTGGTAGGGGCCAGGAGCCTGGGTTGCGGGATCAAAATACTGAGCGGGAGAGCTGCTTGATAAAAGGTAGCACAGGGCCAAGGTAATGAAATATGCCCAGCGGCGAAGGTAGGGGTTGGAATCCACGGGTATGGACAAGCGTGTTGCGCCCGGAGGCGGATGCGCTCACGGCCGGGCGTTGCTTGCTCGCTTGCGTCCTGAACGGGCTGCCGGAATACGCTGCATACGGATCCGAGTGCGAACCGCCAATGAGAGTGCCGTCTGATCGAGCGTTGGAGATTGGCCCTCCGCTTTTCTTACGAAGCTTCGCACATTCGCACACCTTTTTGTGCGGCTACTGTAAAGCCGCGATGCGCATCTTCCGCGGCTCTGGCGCAGCATCCATGCTGCCTCTCCAGCACAGCGGTCCTGGAAAAACAACAGAGAGAGAGCCAAGAGACATCCACACACAGTGTCTGTACTTGTCCACACACGGCAAGAAGATGTTGCCGTGGCTCGTTGCAACGCTGTCAGCTCCAGGCACCAATGCTCCGGCGCACGCACCACGCACCGATCAGGATGTCAATTGGGCCAGTCTCAAGACAGCCCACGACTCATCGTGAGTCTGAATGCGCAAACCTCAATCGGAAAGTCACCATAATTACATGCTAGCAGCTGCCCTGTATGGTCGAAGATTGATTATGTCGCTCGGCCCTTCCTCCATATTGCGCCTCCTCGTCATCCCAGCTAGCCTCCAAGACCGCTAACTACTGTGTCAACACAGGCCCTGACAACCCTACCCAGAAATCTAGACTAGCACAGTCCCACCACGGACGAAACGCGCAAACACTGTCAGCGTCGCTGGCCAGTGCCACTCATCTTAGTATCCCTAGAAGTGGATCCAGCTAAGCTTGCCCTTCCGTGCATTCTTCGCGTGGGACGCTGATAGTCCATTCCGGCTGCATCGCACTTCCGTGTGCCGTCTCCCTGATCTTAGCGCGAGCACATCAGCCTTATCGTGCGCCGGTCCTGAATACAAGAAGATCCGGATGCCCTGCTGAAGCGCGGCCGCGAAAACTGGATCGTGAACGCGCAATACGAGCCACCGGGTGCTCTGCTCCGAGGTACCGACGTGTGCTTACGGACCCCCTCTGTTTTGATGCCTCGCACGGTGTGAGAATGCTTGGCGTGGTGTGGATTGCTGTACTTCCGGTCCCGCTTTGTGGATAGTACTAGAGATAATATGGACGTTGGTTCAGCGCAAGATGACTGCTGCTTTTTCTGACGACCTACGGCTTACATCCATGTTGCAAATCGACAGCTACGAGCAACGATGAATCAAACGCGAACGGCTGGTCGACTCCATGATGCTACAGCCTTCTCAGGACGATGCCGAGTAACAGACGGCAGCGCAACCGAACCGCCCCAAGAGCCACTAGGCAACCTGCGCCGTACAATACGTCAATCACATGCTGCAGCGTTTCTACCACTTGACAATCGGAGGAGCGTAGTTCTGCTACTTCGCCAGCACCATCTGCTACTTTTCCTGCAATCTGCAGTCATCACCGAGGCTTGCACAAACGAATGTGTTCGCATTCAAAGAAGGTTTGGTGCTGCAAGTCAACATTGAGGAGACTGAAGTTCTCTTGCTGTGCTAGTAGACAAAGGCAACATCTGGACTTGATCCTCAACTCGATATCTCGGCTTTCTGGCTGCTACTGCTTGCGTAGATTGCAGACCAAGTAGTGGATTACCTATCCCGAGCTCCGACATACTGTGTATATGCTTCCAGGGCGTCATGCGACGCTAAGAATGTATAACGGTTGCAGTAGCATGAGCACGAGAAGTACAACGCGTCAAATTCATCTACAAGCGTTCATTCTGCTCAAGCATTCGAATGCTCAAAAGGCTTCGTTATTGACCGCGGAAGACGGTTCATTGCGTCGAATCGCACGGCATGCCCAGGCGCGTCGTGTCGAAAAGCAGGCGCGTACCCTAAGCCAATGACGTAGCGCAATCACCAAGCCGTGTATACATATGCACCACTCCGTGCTACCGACAGCCTACAAAATCACACGATAGTACTTGAGGGGAACAATTCAATATCCAGCACGCGATTTCCAGCTCTCAACAATGCTTTCATCGACGGCAGCTCCAGCACGAGTTCTAGCTCGAGCATCACGCCAGCTCAAATGTCCAACAGCAAGGAGACAATATGCGACAGACTACGAACAGCGCACGAAGGAAACGCTGAAGACATCGTCGCGATTGACATGGTAGGTGTCCTTATTCTAGCCACAAGCAGTGCTCGCGCTGCGTCCTGACACACTTGACCTAATATCCCCCCTCCACACCATACTAATCCTCTCAGGCTGACCACAACCGCCGCCCTCGGCGCCGGAGCCCTCTACTATACTTCCTCGAATCCCTCCACATCGACGCCCTCCCCCTCTTCTGCCCCGTCGAACACGTCCTCCATGTCCTCTCCTTCACCCTCGCAATCCGAGTCCTCCAACCCCGGCCCCGGCCACCGCCGCGAAGCAGCGTATGCTGCCGACGTACCCAAGCCCGTCGAGGACCGCCACGGCGACACAGTCACCAAACATAGCATCGCGGCGCGCAAGAACCAGAGTAAGCTCCGAGTGGGCAAGTTTTCGGGCGAGGAGTTTGATAACCATGAGTTGGAGCATACGCCGGGGAAGCCGGGGGGGGATTTTGAGAAGAAGTAGTGGTGTTGTTGTAGGAATTGAGGAGAGAGGAGGAGAGCGGGTGACTTGCGCAGGGCATAAACGTGATAGGTTAAGGCGTTTGGCAGGACTGTACACTATTATGTTGCACATTCACAGCATTTGGATCGAAAGCAACTAATTCCGACCTCTGATACAATATGCCACAAACTTCCTAAGCCATCATGTTACCTACTGTCCCGTAACAGCACCCTTCCACACCCCTCCTTCATCCCTCCATCCATTGACCTACCAATTCCACAATTCTCACTCCGCTTCAGTGTGCTAGCTCTGCACAACACACCAGCCCGTAAGACCGTGGGCGTGCACCTTGCTGAACCTACTCGCCATTATAGCACGCTCCAGCCACCAATCTAACGGAAACGCAGCGCAAAGCAGTCGGTCAGTACAATACACACGGCGGCCAGCGCCCCCAGCGCTCCGTCCCCCCCCCCTCCCCCCACCTGCCCTCCTCCGCTCTCCCTCCACCGCTCCAAGCAAACCGCTAGCAGTGCCCTTCCCCCTTGCTCAGGACCCCACGGCCCGAGCACAAGCACGAGCACAGGCACAGGCACAGCAGAGGAGAGGAGCGGAGCGGAGACCAGACCAGCCCATACACCGTCTCCGCATCACGTCCCCATTCTGTTTTTCCCACGCGGGCGCACCGAGGTGAGGGGGGGGGATACATTCTCATTTCCTCACTCCCTCATTCCCGGGGCCTCTCTGGCGCCGGGGCAACGCCCGCACGCCGCGTCTTTTGCAGACCAGCACGACGGATACGGATGCGGATGCGGATGCGTACATGCTACAATACCTATGTAGTAAATGTGTACTGTGGTACATGGCATAAGTTTTGTTAGTATAGGGTCGACATAACAGGGGAGCAACCCAGTCTCCCCAACGGAAATACTACATCTAGTAGAGGATACTGGTAGCAAGAGTTAGCTTTGCTTATTTCTACCCAATCAGCTAAGTAGCTGGTGAATGAAAAGAACACCGCGTTGAATTGGTCAGGATGACACGGCCCCTGTTGCACCCACCGTACTAGCAAAACTTATGCCATGTACCATAGTACATAGAGTGCGCTTGGTTCATCCTTGTGTGTGTACCACCCGGTTTAACATACAATAGTGCAGACTACGGTGGGGGTCTATTGTGTTAGGACAGGATGAGGGCGAAGTCGTGAAGATAAGGGGGGAATTGCTTCTCAATCGTTCCGTTTGCAGCAAGGAAGAATATTAGGGTTCGCCGTGAAGACGCATGGGACGGCGGCGGTGGAGACAGGACAAGGACGAGTGTGGTGCATTGTTGGGACAGCGAGAGCAGCAGCAGCAGCAGCAGCAGCAGCAGCAGCAGCAGCAGCAGCAGCAACTGGCAGAAATAGAATCATCGTCCATGGATGGCAAAGAGTTAACATGGTAAAGAATATATGTAGTACCTCTATCCCATGCCCGCCCCCACCGACGCCGTATTTTGACCTGAACCCCCAAGCAGCCGCCAGAGAGAGCAAAGAAAGAGAAAACGCTCTTGCAGCCACAAGGCTTCGCCAGGACAAGACATCCCATTGTTTCTAACCCATTACACATGCAAGAAAAGTAATGTGCTTCCGAGCACTTATCGCACAACTGCACTGCACTTAGCGGTATCCTTCGGATCGGCCCCACACTTATCGTTGGCTGTGTGTCGATGTTGATCTACAGTAGAACGTCGGGCCCCGGAACGTTGTCCTCCGCAGGAAGGCCCGGACCAAAATCGACGCCTTGCGTTACGCTGCAATAATCAGCGCCTGCCTTGTGAGCCGCAAGGACCCGGTCCAGTGCTGATAACGACTCTGGGCGAATATCTGGTCATATCTTCTAGAACATGCGCGCCAGGACCTCCCACATAGCCTGGTGCTAGTAGGAGTCGCCAAAGAACTGGCTGGCGAGGAGAATGTCCTTGTCGCCATTCGCGAAGTCCCAACCCACAATTGTCGGATCTTGGCTGCAGCAAATGATTCTTCGTGCGTCGAACTGCAGTTTGAAAACGCGTGAGTTGGTCCCTTGGTTTGGTAGCAGCACCCCGGTTGGTAGGTTGTGGTGATGGTGGGCGGCATGGTGGTGGTGGTGGGCTACACCGTTTGCTGGTGCTCCTGGCTGACCTTGCTGTTGCGCGGGCCCTGCTGCTGCTGCTGCTGCTGCTTGAGTAGCTGGCCCGGCGGATGCAGTAGTGGCATTGGTAGGTGGACGTGGGTTTCCGCCACCGGCAACATTACCAGCACCAGTGCCATTCATTGCTTGGGAGGCTGCATGAAGCGCTTGTGCCTGCTGTGCGAGGTTCTGAGCCGCTTGTGCCTGAGCTTGGGCTTGCTGAGCCAATGCCTGAAAGTTGCTCTGCTGCGCAGCTTGACCCGCCTGTTGCTGTGCGGTGTTTTGGTTACCCTGAGGCCCCTGAGCGGCGGCCTGAGGGGCTGTTCTTCTGGGCCGACCGCCCGCGGCTCTGATTGCGTCGTTCTGATAGAGGGTTTTAGACTTCTCCCACGCACCGTCGGCCCCTTTCTTCCAGATGATAATAGTTTCATCATAAGAGCCAGAGACAATGCGGGCCCACTTGCTGCCTCCACCACCGGGCGGTAGCTTCGCACCGTAAGCAAAGATTGATTTCGGATCCCGGGACCCAGCATTGCGCGCACGTCGTTGCGCCCTTGTTAAGGTCTGTTCGAGCTGGCCTTTGCTTTGTGCTTCGAAGAAATTACGGTCCACAGCTCGTGCTTCGGCTTCCAGATCTTCCTCGTTGCCGGGAAGGTCTCCAAACTGAGCTTGTACAGTACGCACAAGGTTGCTGTGCCCCTGCAGACAAGCTACTTCAGCTCCTGTGGCTCGGTCGAAGATACGGACTGTTTCATCTGAGCTACCACTGACAATTCGTCGTCCATCAAACTGAACGCATGCAATGCCCTTGCTGTGGCCTTGGAAAGTCCGGATGCACGCCCCAGTCCGCACGTCCCATACTTTGACGCTCCTATCTCCAGAGGCAGAAACGATTTGCCCATCGAGAATTTGGATTGCGTTCACAGCTGCTCCATGCCCTTCTAAGGTCATGATGAGATTGTACGGCCTTAAAGGTGTGAAGTGAAGGTTTTGGGTCTCCACAAGCCCCTGCATGTTGATGATGTACTCAGGGAAACGAGCTGCGCCCTTGGTGGTTGACGAAGGATATGTATCATCGGTTGGAAGCATTTCTCTTCGATTCCAGACCTTGATCGACTTGTCTTTCGAGCAAGTAACAAGGTACCGGTCGTCGAATCGCAAGTTCAGGACCGATTCTGTATGAGCTTTCTCGATCTCCTTGATCATTTGCCCAGTCGAGAAACGCCACAGGATGACTCTGCAATCACTTCCTCCAGAAACAACAAGATCGTGTTCAGGCCGTTCATCGAACTGCAAGCAGAGCACGGATGCAGTGTGGCCTACGAGCGGTTTGTGCATCAGACGTTGTGTGTCGAGGTTCCAGATTCGGATGGTCCTGTCCCGACTCCCACTGACCAGGTATTTTCCAGAGTACTGTATTGTGTAGACGCACTCGGTGTGAGCTTCGTTGGGATGACTGGGGTGGGGGAGTTGGAAGTTGGAGTAACGGCCAGCGCCCCAGTTGTCTTCTAGCCTCTTCTTTTGCTTGTACAGATATTGCCAATTGATCTTGGGCTCTGGGCCGGGCAGCAGCAGGGAAGGATGCATACGAGGTGAGATGCGTTCTGTGGGTGAAAAGTCTCCATCGTGCGCGGGCGAGTTTCGACGCTCCTGGGCAGACTGCGTCTGGGTCGCCACTACGCCTTCCATCTGGTCGACCGTCCTACTCGACGAGCCTTCATCAGCCTCGACTGCGCCGTGCTGTTCGCCCCAGCCGTTCTCTGCTGTAGAACCGTCGCCGAAGAGTTGGCGCTCGCCACGCACCCGCCGCTTAGACGACGGCTTGTCCAAGTCCATGTCCTCGGCAGCTCTTGGTCGCGTTTTGCGCTCTTTCTCTCTGAAGCCGGCGCGCCGTTGTCGTTCAGTCTCCTCGTATTCGCGTACCTGTGGGAAGTTGGAGTTCCAGCCCTCGAGACGGAACAGCAGCTTCCACAGTGGGCTGTCCATGACCCGTATCCTCCATGCTCGCGACAGGACTGAAGCTCTCAACAACGTCTCTGGATCGAGATATGAGAGGATTTGGAAGGTAATCTCGGGCGGGAGATACATGACGGGGTCGAGATGCAGAAGGGGGTTCAGTTTCTCAACAATTCGGGCTATCGACGAGGTCCGTAGCGACCGCAGGATGGAGTATGCTATTTCTGCAGGCGTTGTTAGCAGTGCGATCTGCCGGCGCGTGCATGCCCAACGTACCGCTGCGCTGCTGCTCGTCCAGACTCATGATCCAGTCGGGCAGGCTGAACTGCTGCGAGTCCGGGTCCATGCCGCTGTCGCCGGCGCTCATGACCATGTCCGTTTCATTTTGGCTGCGGGTGTCCTCCGAATAGCCTTCGTCGAATCTGCTGGCCTGCATGGCGGAGGCGGGGCGGAAAACGTGCATGTATGGCGGACTCGAGAAATTGGTGGGCGGACCTCCGAGCGGGCCTGCCATTGCGGTGCTCCAGTGCTTATGACGGTGGGGGCTCTGGCAGCAGTGGCGCTGGGTGCCAGGAAGGAGCGGCGTAGTTGTGGAGAGTCCAGCGCGAACGTTGTCGTTGGATCAGTGCGCTGACGAAGCCGTTGTCGCCTTGTGTGCTGCCTGATGCGCCCAGCCGGTCACTGCATGTGCTCACGGGACCTGCGCGACTGTGCGTGCAGTTTTATGGCAGCGCGCAGACCGCAAATCACTCGTCTCTTGCGCCAGCAGTGCTGTGCGATGCTTGTCGGTGCTGGAGCTTGTGATGGCGACGTCTGCTGTTGCCGTCCGTCTCGTCTCGTCTCGTCTCGTCTCGTACGCGACCCGCGCCACAGCATTCACTGGCTCGCGCTTACCCGCGCTGGCTAGCCGCTCTGGGCTCCGTCAACATTGTCAACAGAAGGCTATCTGTGGATGTCTCCATGCCGAGGCATCGACCGAAGCCGTCTTGCTGCATCAGGACTCGACAGGGTCCACGATGCAGAAGACCCAAGATTGCCATGCTCGCACAGGCTAGTGACGGGTAGGCGCAGCGCTGCCAGGTCATGTTATCTCCAGTCCGGCTGTGGACACCGAGTACTTGATCAGCTACAACGCCATGCTGATGTGTAGGCGCCGTGCGAAGCAACAGATGCTGCGCAGCCAGGACGCATTCATGGCAGTGGAGACCCAGCAACAGCATCCGCTCTGACAGACACTTTCTTGAGGCTCGACTCGGCGCCCTTGGTTGTGCTTCGGGCACCTCTGCAAGGCCTCACCGCACCACCATGGCGGCGAGTAGCCAGCAAGTACCTAGGTACCACTCATTCAGCAAGCAGGCGTCCCTCTACATCTATTCTTGCCCACCCAAGCGCCGTAAGTCACACGCCAACGGGGAGGCTGTCACCTGCGCTGATGGGCGCTCACTGTCCGTCCTGCCCTCGCCAATCACCAACAAGGCACGCAAAGCCTGCGAGTGTAATGGCAGCTCGGCGCGTACAGCTTACAGCAGTCGTCGACTACCTGCCGAGGTGGTATCGACTAGCAGACTTGGTCGAAACTCAACATTCAACACAGGCTTGACAGATGAGCCGCATTTCGGAGGACAGCCCTCCCACGCCGAGTCGCTCGGCTATCGTCTCCGCTTACATATTAAAGTGGCGTGTGCAGTCTCCATCAGATAGAAGCTACCACAGTGTACATACTGTATGTGCCTTGGTGCCAAAGTACGATATGCTGAAGTAGTACGTAAGCGGGCAAGTTGCGGAGACAAGCAATTGCTCCGGTGCGTGGGATGCAGATCGCTCCCATAGAAGGGTCCTGCGCCGGTGCCAGAAACACCTGGAGCGGACAGGCAGCGAGACGGTGAACGGTGATGCCCAACCTTGCCGAGAGGGAATGTCATGAGAACGACGCATGGGACTGATGGGTGTCAGGGCGGGTACGTAGGGGGCAGTCAGCAGTGTGATATGTCGCCATCAACCCTGAGGATTGATTTGGAGGGCCCATGGCACGTTGGTGGCGGCAGAGCGCTGTTGTCCGCCGACGAGCAGCGCGCTGCCGACACCCGGCGAGGGGGGATAGCACACAGCAGAAGGGAATGTTGACTCTCTAGTGGGCGGAGAGGCGCTGCTCATGAGTAATAATCACTGCAAGTGCAACACGCAACGCGCGTGGTGGGTGAAGTCGGCTCGAGTCAGCCCTCGTTCGACACACTGCGTGGTTCAAGGGTCTTGTAGGACCATAGTCGCGCGCTCCTCTACCGGCAGGCTCTTGGAGGGCTCTGAGATGCTGATGGTGGGCGCCCGCCACGCGCCGGCACCCAGCAGCAGGGCCGGCGATAGCAGGCCGGGCCATGTCGTCGATGGCTGCAGCGCAGCATTCGCGCGTCTGCGGTGCCGTTCTAGTTGCAGTTGCAGTTGCAGTTGCAGTTGCGGTTGCAGTTGCAGTTGCAGCCACAGCTGTCGCCGTACGCCTGCATGCTGCTAGTCACGTGGGGCGTGTGTTTCATGCTGGGCCCCCTATGCTGCCCGCATCGCAGCCCAGCGAGCGCAGAGGCACAAGCACAAGCACAAGCACAAGCACAAGCACAAGCACATCCCACTCGCAGCACGTCCACCGTCGCCGTCGCTCTTCTCGCACGCCCGCACCCGCACCGCAGCCCAGACAGCGCGGCTCTTGAAGTGCTGGCGCCCTGCTCCCTCTCATTGTGATTGCCCTCCGCCGCCGCGCAGCCCTCGGTGCACCTAGCGTCTCACTGGCCCTGAAGCCCTGAAGCCCTGAAGCCCTCTGGCCCTCTGGCCCTCCGGCCCTCTGGCCCTCTGGCACGCTGGCACTCGGGTCGCAGGGAGATGAACGCATAGAGTAGCGGGCTGCCAGATTGCATTGCGTCCCCAGCCCTGCCCTGCCCGCCCGCGACCAGGGCCCGTCCGCACAGGACATGCTCCTTCAGCGCGCCCACACCTCGCAGCCTCCGCCCACCGCCTCTTCGCCGCACGCGCGCATGACTTCTACCGGCGGGCCCCCAGCCCTCATGTCCCACCAGAGCTTCCAGAGCCAGTTCAGCAGCTTCTCGCACAACAGCGCCCGCGACACGCAGGGCACCAATGCCACCAGCTCCTCGACCCTGTTCGGCCACCCGCCCGCCTTCCCCACGCTGGCCACTCCCGTCAACGGCGGCCCCGTCGAGGCCAGCGACAACGTCCTCAACAAGCGCGCCGACAAAGACACGTCGCTCTTCCAGCGATGTCTGACCCTGCAGATGCGCCTGCGCGCCATCGCCGGCTTCGAGCGCTGGCTCAGCGAGGAGGAGGTGCGCGCCGACGACGACGAGCCCGTCGACCCCGTCACCCTGCTGTGGCGCACCTTCCGCCGCGGCTACCCGCTGATGGAGCTGTACAACGCCCTGGGCCCCCCCAACCCGCTGGTCATTCCCAATGCAAAGGCCGACGAGAAGAGCCAGAAGAAGCACGAGAAGATGGCCACCTACAAGTTCATCCAGGCCTGCGTCAACGAGCTGGGCATCTCGCAGGAGAGCTGCTTCATCCTCATGGACCTGTACGGCGACGACACGACGGGCTTCGTCAAGGTCATCAACGTCGTCACCTGCGTCCTGGACTCGCTCGTGCAGATGGGCAAGATCAACCCTGCCGCCGCCGACCTTGATGACGACGCCTCCGTCACCTCGTCCATCAAGCGCTCCCAGCGCGAGTACATCATCGACGAGCTGGTCAAGACCGAGCGCACATACGTCCAGCATCTTGAGCTCCTGCAGGAATTCAAGAAGCTGGTTGAAGAGAAGGGCATCGTCAGCGGCGACCAGATCCATGACATCTTCCTCAACCTCAATGCACTCCTCGATTTCCAGCGCCGATTCCTTATCCGTGTGGAGCAGACAAACGCCCTGCCAGCTTCAGAGCAAAACTGGGGAAACCTGTTTGTACTGTACAAAGATGCTTTCAAGGTCTACGAGCCGTACATCGCAAACCAGAAAAAGTGCGAACAGATCGCTATGCGCGAGTTCGACAAGCTGAAAGAGACTGGCGGCACTCCCGAGATGCGCCAGATGGTGGAATCGCCTACGCTCCTCACCTCCTTCTTGCTCAAGCCTTTCCAGCGATTGACCAAGTATCCCTTGCTGCTTTCGGTAAGCTGCTTGTTCCACTTTCAATCTTATCAACGCTAACAAACCACAGTCACTGCAAAAGAACGGCGACCTCGACGACGCGAGAAAGGAAGACCTCGTAAGAGGCATCGAGGCAGCTTCTTCCGTACTTGCTGGCACAAACGACGCTATCGCCCGCGAAGAGCGCGTTGAGGCCGTTGAGGAGCTCAAGACTCTGGTAGAAGACTGGAAGGGTCACCGCATCGAAGGCTTTGGTGATCTGCTCCTCCACGGCCAATACACCGTACTCAAGGGCGACAGCATGGGCTCCAAGAATGAGGAGCGTGAAGTAAGCATTGTGCAACCTCTACACGACCTCATGTCTAACAACCCCGCAGTACAAAATCTACCTATTCGAGATGATACTGCTCTGTTGCAAAGAGATAAACGTTAACAAACCCAAGAACAAAATGTCCACTAGATCTCTTGTCACGAAGGACGGGAAGCCAAAGCTGCAACTCAAGGGCCGTATCTTCATGCAGAACGTCACAGAAACCATCTCATTACAGAAGCCGGGCTCTTACACCTGTCAGATCTTCTGGAAAGGCGACCCAGGAATTGAGAACTTCATCATTCGATTCACCTCTGAAGAGACCATGAAGAAGTGGGCTGCTCAGGTCGATGCACAGAGACGTGTATGGAAAGAAAACGCACGCGCCAGCACCAGCACTACAAATTCGAAACCCTCGGACACCAACTTCACCTACATGGCTGGCCTTAACGTCGAAAATCCCTATGCACAGCAGGAGGACGACGACGACGATGATGACGAGCCATCATCTGGCTATCCCAGAGACAGCTACGGCATAATTACTGGCACTAACGGTTCGCCGCGATCGCGGTCAACAACCGGTGAAGGTGGCCTTGATGGAGCCGATTCTAGGGTGCCACCTCCACGATTCCCAATGGGCTTTTCGGGATCCTCTCAGCCGCCACTAACGTTACGCACGCAGCAGCTCCAGAACTCGGGCGCGATGGAATCCCACTTCTCACCTGTTGTTGAAACTCCCATGTCCTCCTACTCGAATGCCCGAACCAGTTCCTCGTCCGCAAGTACATTCCCCTTCCCTCGACAGACACCACCGAATGGGTACTCCATGGAGGAAAACAACCGTTACACGGCGCCTGCACCTTCTCGTGGTCACGGTCGGGAACCGTCCGGCCAATATGCCGCGGCACGCGCCCAGCGACCATCTTTACCTGCCAATGCCAGTATGTCTTCTCAAGGTCAACGTCTTCGGGCAGCTAGTAGCCCCGATATTCACAATGGTAACGTTCCACGTAAAGGACCTAGCGGGCCAGTACCGGACGTACCTCCCTTCCCAACACACTACGCTTACAACGCTGCAATTGTAAACCGCAGCCAAAGCAACTCGCCCAGTAGCCTGCCTCCACGAGCAGGTACTCAATCACCCGCGATCCAGAGAGATCGCTTGATTCAACAAAGAACAGCTGCTGAGCTCTCGACGCTCGGCGACTACCCCGGTGGACCAGCTCGTCGCGATCCTGGCTTTGCACCTTTGTCTCGCACCATGACGCCCGCTTCCTCATTCGAGCGAACAATGACACCAGCTTCCATGGACTCGCGCAACATGTCGCCACCACTCACTTCGGAGCACTCTAACATACCGAGTCAGTTGAAGGTAAAGGTTCACTGCCCATCTGCAGGCAGCTCAATGGTCTTGGTTGTCAGCACCAATATCAGCTTCCAGTCGCTCAAGGACCGCATCGATGCCAAGCTCCAGCGATCGACACCAGTATCGCTTGCTTCTGGCCAGGTCAAGCTGAAGTACCTCGACAGCGACGGTACATATGTTAGCATACAGTGCGACGACGACGTTCTGGAGGCGTTTGAGAACTGGCAGGAGCAGCAACGAGACCTGAACTCGGGCGGTGGACAGCTGGGTGAGATTGAACTTTTTTGCCAACGATAATATTCCACGACACGGCATTGGCTTGGCGAACACGGCGCACATCTGATTTCTTCTTTCAACCGCACGGGACCATTGCACTTACTCGGCGAACGGAGTTCGTGCACCTCTTTCAACAATATATCCTCCATCTGACATTACCGTGGGTGCGACATTTCCATCAAGGCTGGCAAGGAATGGCAAGGCAAAAAGGCGAATAGCACTGGGCTGCGCCGCGTCAGTATCCTCATCCTCATTGGCTTCTAGAGCGGCATCCCATTCCCTTTTCTTCGTGTAGGCAGTTTCTGTGGCGGGGGTTTGCGTTGCAGAGGGCTTTGCCGGATACATTTTTGGTGCCGACAGGCATGTCATGACTGATGATGGAATGAAAGCACACTTATCGATCTATACTCATGTGCGTTACTATAGGGGGGAGTTTGGTAGAAGACGAGACGAATCAGTTCGATGACTCTGCGTCAATTTTCTTGCGTGATGTCATACCCCGTGAACACAGATGTTGTGACATTTGACGTGCCTCGACAGCCCTTCAGAACCAAGAAAAGTTTGTCTGACAGCTTTGTCTGGCGCAGTGGCTGGGTTGTCACTTTTCCGGTCGGTCCTACCTGAGACTCCCACTCGTGTCCGGCCGTCCAGGAGTTGCGGGCCGCAATCATGTCCCAAGCCATGAAAGTCTGATACATTAAATTGCGCAGACATCAATCTTACAACGCCCTCACAGCACCAACTCTAGAGGCCCAAGGGCCGCGCACCCGCAACGCTTGCACGGAAGAACAAGCTTTCGCGGCTGAAGCTTAGCCCTGGCCTGCCCCACAGCCACAGCATCTCACCACCATCACAGTGCTCCCGTGATCGCAACACAAAAGCACAGAAACGATACGTGATACTCTGTGGGGGAAAAAAAGGCTTTCCAAAGCCCACTTGTTGTGAAGACCTCGAATTCAAACAGCCAGGCTGCTGTTCACCATCTCATCGCCGCAAAGACAGCCGGTGCGCATCGTCGTTCGCACACGAGTCCAGCCCTCGACTCGGCAGTAATCGCAACCGGCAACCCACTTAGCCGACCTCGTCATCACGACACCACGCCATCAACCCCCCATCTCCACACCGTCTGCCTCTTTCTTCCATGCCAACTCAATTCACCTCCCTGCTCTCAACCCACCTGCGCTGGAATCAACCACATATATATACATATCAACCTCTCCAATCTCAGTCCAACATACATCACACCGCAATGAACTGCCCGTCACGCACCGATCCGGAAACCCCGGACACTCATAACCAGAACCCCAATCCCCTCAATGCTGACGCGACCACGAGGGCCGACTTGGGGTTCGTGGCCAACTCGCGAGCCAGAGATGACCACCGGATGGAGCGTTGGGATGAGAGTGGTGTGTTGGCGGGGGAGTGGAGGCGGGCCGATGGAGAAGAGCGGGGGAGGGTGAAGGGGAGCGGGGGCGGAGGGGAGGGGAGGGTGGAGAGCGGCGCTGCTGGGGAGGGCAGCGGACTGGGAGGTGGTTCCGGCGGGGAAATGGGGTCGAAGCGGCGCGGAGGCATCTTCGCCCGCGCTGTGGACGCTGTGCGCAAGTACCTGAAGTTTGTGGGCCCCGGGTTCATGGTTGCTGTGGCGTATATCGATCCTGGTGCGTCTCTCTCTGTCTCTCAGCACCCTTCTCAAGACGTTTTGCACATCTAACGACGTTTTATTGGTCCAGGAAACTACGCCACCGATGTTGCGGCCGGGGCTTCTTTCGAGTTCAAACTGCTCTTCGTCGTGCTCATGTCCAATATCTTCGCTATCTTCCTGCAGGCGCTGTGCGTCAAGCTGGGGTCTGTCACAGGTATGAATCTTGCTGAGAATTGCAAGGCACATCTCCCGCCGTGGCTGAATTATGTTCTCTATCTCTTCGCAGAATCGGCGATCATCGCGACTGATATCGCAGAGGTGTGTTTTTTCCTACTTCAATGACGACTTACGCTAACGTGTTCAGGTCATTGGAACTGCGATCGCGCTGAACATTCTGATCAAAGTCCCGCTCGTTGCCGGGTGTGCGATATCTATTGTGGATGTCCTGATCATTCTTGTTTTCTACTCTCCGGCTGGCACCATGCGTGCCCTCCGCGGGTTCGAACTCTTTGTGGCCCTGCTCGTGCTCGGCGTCGTGGTCTGTTTCTGCTTCGAGCTCAGCAAGATCCACGCCTCCGTGGGCGAGGTGTTCCACGGCTATGTTCCGTCTTCGACATTGATCAAGTCGCAAGCGTACGTCTCCACACATCTATTCATTCTCTTTGTGCTAACAACCTCCAGCCTCTACCAAGCCTGCGGCATCTTAGGCGCAACAGTGATGCCGCACAGCCTCTACCTAGGCAGCGGCATAGTGCAACCACGCCTGCGGGAATACGACCAACAACACAATACCACCTCCCATCCCCACCCCTCCGCCTCCACTGACTCTCTCACCACCGAAAGTCTGAAATACCGCCCCTCCCTCGCCGCGATAAACCACTGCCTATCCTACAGCATCGCCGAGCTAACCATCTCCCTACTCACCTTCGCCCTCTTCGTCAACTCGGCCATCCTCATCGTCTCCGGCGCGTCCTTATACGGCGAGCCCTCCGCCGCAGACGCCGACCTCTTCACCATCCACACCCTGCTCTCGCGCTCCATCGCACCCATAGCCGGGACCCTCTTCGCGCTCGCGCTCCTCCTCTCTGGCACCTCCGCGGGCATCGTGTGCACGATCGCAGGCCAGATGGTGTCGGAGGGCCAGCTGAACTGGAGCGTGCGGCCGTGGCTGCGGCGGCTGATGACGCGCTCGATCAGCATCACGCCGTCGATTATCATCGCGGGGAGCGTGGGGCAGGAGGGGCTGAGCAAGGCGCTGAACGGGAGCCAGTTTGCGCTGAGCGTCATTCTGCCATTTGTCAGTGCGCCGCTGATCTGGTTCACGTGTCGTGCGCAGTATATGAAGGTTGCTGTAGGGCCTGGTGCCCCGGCGTCAGGCCACGAGGATGAGGGCGAGGGCGGGTTCGTGCAGATGCGCAATCATTGGGTCACGACGGCGTTTGCGGTGGTCATCTGGGGCGTCATTGTGGTTATGAACGTTGCGGCGCTGGTGTTTGCTGGGATGGGCGTTGCGTAGTTGAAAGGAATTCAGACAATGGTCACGGTTCTGGGATTTCGCACTCTTTCATCCAGACTATGGATCAAGCACCCGCTGGACAAAGACAGCCCACACAAAGGAACCAAGCCAGGTAACAAAGCATCCACCGATAAGCTCTTCCTCGGTTGTACGAGTGAATGCTCGCAGCTCCTCGACCCTGCTAGATGACAGGTTTAGAAAGAGAGAAGATACTCTGGGGAGGTTACAAAGAAGCTCGAAGTGACATATAAGAAAGGATCGACACACATGAGGACTTCGATATTCAATTGCTCAGATATTCACATGGTACGCCAAAGCTGCTTGTTCGCGCACATCTGACCAAACACCAACTCGCCTTCACTGTACTTCACCTACGCCCACCTTCTATTGTCTTCAATAGTACTGTCACTGTATTGTTTCTTGGACAGCGACTCACTCCGGGTCGTCGTACTTGTTCTACCGCAAAACCAGTCATTCCTATTGTCAGTCTGGAACATATATACAACGCCGCCTTCACTGCCCTTCACTTTCGCGCAGCCCCTATTGTCTTGAATGACTATTGTCGCTGTATTGTTCTCAGGATAACGATTCACTCCGAGTAGGCGTAACTGGCTCTATTGTAGAGAGCTTCCTATTGTCAGGCTCGAGCATATAAACGGCACCTCCCACCACCTTACCACCTCCCAAGCTCCTTCACACTCTTCCACTGCTCTCTTCTGCCGTCTCAGACAACCTCCACACCTGTCAATCCTTCCTCCACAACCTCTCACCACCACATCGCCGCCATCACCATGGCTGCCACCACCACCACCGCCGCCGCCGCCGCCGCCCTCGACTTCCCGGCGTCGCTTCCACACGACGCCGACGTGGAAGTCCCCTTCCCCACCGAGAGCCACCCGGGGTGGACGGTGGAGCCCTTCGCTGGCGTTGGGCTCCCCGCCACCTTCGACGAGCTCATCGACCTCCCCTTCCCCAACGAGGAGCCCGTCCTCTACGCCACGGTCGCGGACTGCATCCGCATGACCAACTGGGTCTTCGGACTCAGCGGCAGCTACACTCTGCTGGCGCCGCTCACCGAGGAGATCGTCGGGGAGGTGATGGAGCGCTGGCCGAGCACCGTCACCGCTCAGGGCAAGCGCGTCAAGCTGACGCCCGAGGAGGCCTACCCGCTGCCGCCCGATGGGCGAATGCTCTTCATCAAGGAGAAGATGGGGGATCCTACCCACCACCGCCTCCCAGCGGTGTGGATTGCGGCGTGCAGGAGCTGGGCGCGCATGTCGGACGCGCAGTGGGAGGCGGCTCTGCGGCTTTCGCGCGACGACCTCATCGCGCAGGCGAACTCCCGCCTTGGTGGCGCTGAGGATTCCTGGCTGGTCCAGGAGATCTTCACGCGCTACCTGGTGTGGAGTGAGCTTGTGCGTGGGGAGTCGAAGCGCGCCCGGGCGTTCAGAGAGGAGCAGCCGTCGGCGGAGGAGCTGGAGGAGTTCTTCGAGAAGGCGGACGTGAAGGCCAACGGCGCCACCTTGGTGGACATCTGCCACGCCTTCCCGCACGCCCGCAACGCAGAGATGCTGGTCTACCGCATCCAGCACTTCGCCACCCTCACCGACCAGGATCCGGTCATGACCCGCCTCGGCGTCGCAGACCCCGTCGAGGCTCGTTACGTCCGCAAGCCCGACCCGACCAAGCGCGACATCCAGATCGCCATCTCCACCATCCTCTACGAGCCCGGCAGCTCGGTCGACGTTCTCGATCTGGGCGAAAAGTACTTCCTCTCCTCGGCAAACCGCCAACTCATCCTCGACGTCCTCACGAGGAAAGCCGTGCGCGACGTAACCACTGGCCAGTACATCAAGTCCGGCACTGATCCCAAGTTCGAAGAAATTTGGGACAAGATCAACAAGCTGGACTTCATCAACGGCTTCACCCTCCCCGAACTGGCCGCGCGCTTTCGCAACCGCATCTCTTCCCTCGACACTCTCCGCCAGGAGTTCCTCCGGGTCGGTTACCACGACCCAAATGAACAGCTGTACTTCCCCGTCTTCCAGGACGACGAGGACTACACCATGTCCGCCCAGGAGAGTCTCGCGCAGCGCACCCAGAGGCGCATCAACATGTTCGACGCGGATGGCGCATGGGATCCGGCAACAATCGAGAACAAATTCTATTGGGATCGTGTCGCCATGACGTACAAGGAGAAAGCTCGTGAGGACGAAGACGAGGGGGGGCTGGATGAGCATGATCTTACGGAAGAAGTAGCATCGCTGCCGAGCACGATTGCCGTTGACGACGAGTCGCCCGCCCCGAAGGCCACCAACTCGATCTGCCTCAACGTCACAAGCATCCAGACTGTGCCTGTCGAGCCTTCAGTACCGGGCAACGTGGTGCTGAGCAGTGTTGCCGTCGCAGCCGAGAGCGTCCCCGTTGAGCCTCGTGCTCCCGCTCTGATGAGCAGTGTCGTCGCCACCGTCGAGAGCACCCCAGTCGCACCTCTTGCTCCCACTTCCACTTCTACTCCCGCTCCCGCCCCAGCCGCCTCCGCTTCTGCTGCTGCTGCTCCCACTCCTGCTGCCGCCGATACCCCGAAGCGCGGACGAGGCCGACCTTCCAAGCGTGCAGCCACCGAGCCCGCCGACGAATCCTCTCGAGACACCAAGAAGGCACGGAAGATGCTCAAGGTCCGCTGCGCTGGCACCACTCAGAAGGGCAGCCGCTGCAAGCGAAACAAGGATGGCGATGGAGATGAGGAATGGCGCTGCGCATCGCACAGGGACTAGATCAGCGGGTGGTACTCATCAGTGGTACTTATATGAGGAAGGCAGAGTATTCTCGGAGAAGGCGCATGGTGCTCGCAGGTCGCTCACCGAATGTGATGCAGGTATATAGATGGTCAGAATGAACCTTGGATTCTATCTATGGAAGAAATGGAACGAGTCGTCATCATAAAGGTATTCGTGAAGCCGTGAGGCCCATAATCGTAATCTTTTCCTTCTTTTGGGGTCATCGTGATCTTAGCCGTTGTTTAGCGTTGCGGAACGTCCTTGCAATACACAAAGGAAAGACTACCACGGAAACTTTTCGCAATTTGAGGTGAAACAGCCAGCCCAAACGAAAGGAAATGTGGGTTAAAAATGCAAGACAGCCAGCCCGTGAGTAGTATAATGAAATGGTGAGGTCGCTGAACGCTTGAATGTGCAATGCCGTCGCTATGCAGCCGCCTGGGAGAAAGAGATGGCAAACGAGAGTCGTAAGTGGTCGTATCGGATGCTGAGGTATAAAGAAAATGCGGTCGATGTCTGTCGGATGCGAAGAGATGCAACGCCGCGTGGTTGTGGGGATTGCAATCATTGTCTTGGTACTGCCGTGAAGCCCGGGTATGCTTCCATCCGACCCAAACACGTGACTGTGGGATTCTGCGTCGGACCGAAATACGGAGCCTTTCGACGTGCCTTGCTCGTGGCAACAGTCCTGTCGTAGAAGCCCGGCTTTGTCTCGGAATCCTACCAGCTTAGCACTGGTATCCGGCGTCTCTCAAACAGCCAGTGCACCTCTCGTACATTCTTACAGCCCCCCTGCCACAATAGCAGGCACTGGTTGAACTTGTGCTAGACTTGCTGGAGCGACGTCCTGGAGCATCAAGACCGTAATCACTGTTCCTCGGGCTAGTGTCTCCGCTTGAGCTACTGGCAGTCTCGTAGTCATTGGAGATCGTTGTGTTACGTCGGCCAGCACCAATCGCAACCGGCATGCCCTGAACGACACCTCCCTGGCCCGGTCGGTGGCCGGGAAACATGCCATCGTTAACAGAGAAATTGCGGCAGATCATATAAGCTCGGGTAGCAGCAGCATTCTTGGCGAGCTCGTCGCTCTCGTAGTCCACGTCTGTTGAGTACTCGCGGTTGTTGACACGGACTGTGCATCCGTAGCCGTAGCCTGTTCGATATGTCTGGAACTGAGGGTCGGGCCAGTGCCTCCTTTGGCAAAGACCTGCAGGTAAGATTAGTCAACTGTTGAAACCCACGGAGCACTATAGAGGTTCTCGTGGCAGACTGTGCTTGACATAGAATAGGCAGTGCGGACAGGAACAAGGCATGGGTTGCTGCAACCCCCCGCATTCAATGCATGTTCTTTCTCTTTCGACTTCACCACCCCAATTGTACCCATGGGTCTCCAAGCATGAACCAATAATGGAAAATGCGACTTACCTGTCAAATACATGATGTAGAACATGGCGGTGGGTTGTGAGTGGTTGTTTGTAATTGGAAAAAGCAAGGCTACCGCTCAATGTAGGGTTGAAGCTCAAGAAGGGAAAGTTAAGGTCGGTTCTGACAAGAAAAGGCAAGCGCTCGTTTGTAGCCGACTGAAAGAGGTAGTCGTGGCTCCTGTCGTACAACACAGTGTCAACACTTGGAGGCGAGAGATTGACAGGTGTACTGAAGGTGGGGAGAAATGTTGCGTTGTAGGTAGAAGGAAGCGAGAGGGTTTGGCGTGCAGAGGGTATATGGGACGATAGGGACGTATCCGTCTAGTGTGGGATTGCGTGTAATTAATTGCGGCAGCCGAGTGCAGCGAGTATCTTGGAACATGCAGAGTTCTCCGACCAGTAGACGCGCCGTCAATTGGACGTCTGGAAGCGCATAATATGCGGGTCTTGCGGCTCTGTACAAAGAGGCCCATATTATCGATGCGTTGGCCGCATTTTCGCCAACAAAAACTAGGGTTCCAGATTTCTAGTGAAAGGGCTCATGCCGTAAAGGCACAAGCTTCACCGGTATCCGCCTACTGGGATATCATTCGCCATCGCCACCATCATGCAGCCTTAGCGTGGTTCATGGTTCGTCGAGGCGCTCCTTTCAGATCGACGTACAATAGACCCTGATGCAGAAGCATTAACAACGATGTACAGTGACGGTCACGTTGTACCCCCTCGGCAGGTCAGCCCAGCAGCATGATGTTGTGTTGCGTGAGCAAACCATGCTAAGCATGACGAATGTCCACTGAGCTCTGAGGGAGTTTGGGCAGCTTGGCAACAATTGGTGTAGAACCTCTGCGTGAAATACGAAGGGGCAAGTTGGTGAACGGGATTTAAGACCAGGCGCAGACGCGCAGAGAATTGTGGAGCCCAAGCACGCTGACAGGGCTACCCAGGCATGGCAGCGGAAGTCGCGCCTACAATCAGGATGAGTGGAGAGGAACTTGACACGCTATCGCGAGCATCACGGCTGAAGTTGGCAGAGCGTCATACCAGGAATAGCAGGCACTGCTCGGCGGGAAGACAAAGGCAAATAAGATCGGCTCATGCTGCATTCGAGAGGGCAACTGGGGTCGTGCTACCAGAAATCTGTCGTCGCGCGCGGGCGTTCATGCACCTGCATGGCATGGCGCATGGTGAGTTGTCAAAGACGCTTGACTTTGAAAGTCGAGCGATATGCAACCGTAACCGAAGTTGGAGAGGCAGCAACGGCGGTTGCGCCATGAGTCCGTTCACTGCGGAGACAGTCTAGCGATAGCTCGAGCGCCTGTTACAGCCCGCAATTGTCGAGGAACGTTTGCAAGGATGGATGTCGTGTGTAACGATCCGCCTGACGTTGGATGGACTTGTGCAGAAAATGCTCGGAACAGATCCTAGTCGCTCAACAGCCGAGCGAGCTGAGGACGGTCCATCGCCGATGTTTGGAGGATTGCAGAGGCCAAGGCTACTCACGACGTGCATGATTTGGAGCTTCACGAAGCGGGCGGCTGCATGCTGCCCTCGATCGCTGCGCAAAAGCCTGGGTCCGGACGGTAGTGCGATGGTGCACAAAACGGAGACGAAAGCGCGATAGGCCGGCAGCGTACAGCAACGGTACATACATGGAGGACCAAGTGCAAGGCCCACGCAGGAGCGGCCTCGCTATGGCGCCGGTCCAAGACTCGGTTGAAGACGACTAGGAGTGGGCTCAATCGGGTCCATTCAGCATGAACCGCATGAAATCTCCGCAGAAAGAGCAATCGGAAAACTGAGTTAATGGCAGCCATTGCAGCTGACGAATCAGTCGGACGCGTTGGCAGCCTCGTTGCGGCCAGCTGTTGAGTTTCTGCGCAACATGGCAGTAGCACGGGCGGGAAGATCTGGGGATGGATGACGCACGGCTACCAGCGCAATCTGCACTGAGAATGGCGGTGAAGCACCCGTGTCAGTGCACGACAGTTGCCCCTCTCTGCGCTCAGACTTGGAGATGGCAGGAGCGAGCAGGTGCCGCCGTAGCCATCACTATTTGGACTTCATGGAATGGTTGTCATGCCATTGAGTGCGTCGGTGCAGTTATGAAATGTGCACTGTGAGCAAGAGTCGTTCTCGAACTGGTTTGGTCCCGTGATTGTGCTTGAGCTTACCGAATTCGCTTCGCCCAAGGTTACACAGCTCGACGCAACATTCCGCGCGCTGCGTACTACGAGCGTCGTCCCTCAGGGTCTGTCTCAGTGTCAAATAGCAGCGAAGACACGGCACGGTAACGAGTCAGTCTCTTGTTGTGCAAGGTCGAATGGCCGTACGCAATCAGAACTGTTGGAGTGTCCTCCGGCATCCGCAGTGCACTGCATGAGCAAGTCCTGGGTTTATCACGGCATTTCGCTGAGTCGGTAGCTGTTTGATAGAGACGAAGAGCTACAACTTCATCAATGTCAGACGTGCAAATCTAGACCTTGACACTGCTGTTTTGAGCGGATATTAACTATAGGCTTGCAGAAAGGTGACGTACCTATGTGTCTCTCGTTATAGCACAACACGAAACATGATCCTTTGACAGCAAATACGCTGTACCTGTAGGATTGCCATGTTAGACATATCCGTAGACACTACTTCAAGTACAAGGCTCAGCATCGCTGACGGGAGGGGGATCCGAGCCTACCATCCGCGTGGCTCTCCTCACCAGCTCCGGCGCTCCCTAACAAAAGTGCCCCAAACAGCAGCAACATCCTACCCAGCACGCATTACACCCTCCTAACCAACCCCAAAATGTCCAAAATCGCACGCATGACGTTGTTCAAGCTCTCAGATGCCGCCGCCATCAAAGAGGCAATCCAGAAATACTCGACCCTGACTCAGGACGCCGTCAAGGTACGTTCCTGCTTGCAATCCTCTGCATGTCAGATAATCCCATCACATCCCCGAGCGCCATAATGTAAGTCCAGCCTCGCGCTCGATTCATGATCCCAGTGGCTGCGCGCGGCTGAGTGTTGGATTCAGAGGACCGTGGGGTGCGATGTGATGAGGCTGCAGGTACCTAACCGTGCCGCGGCGCACGTGCATCAGAGCAGTCCTTCTGGGCGAAGGCAGGTAGAAATCGAACCAGACAGAGGTGTCTGTGCAGGAGATGGGTATTTTAACACCTCGATATGGAATCTAACGGATTGATAGGATGGAAAACCGTACATTGAGCAGGCCACGGCTCATCAACCTTACGATGACCCCAGGACTCAGGGCTACACTCTTGTCGCCCGGACTATCTTCGATTCGAAGGCTGATATGGACTACTATGACAATGAGTGTGAGGCGCATGCAGCTATCAAGGCCTTTATCAAGCCGAAGGTTGGAGGTCCGCCGCTTGTGGTCTACATGGATGCGTGAACAAAAAAGACTGTGTATCGACCGCAATGGATACTGCATTCGGATTCAATTTATAATGATGTTCAAGTTGTATGTTAGTGTGCGAAATGTCACGATAAGACCATGTTGACAAAGCTCAAAAGCCCTCCTTGCCCTCAAAGTACTTCCTGCACTCGTACACGGCCCTGAAGGGAATAAGGAACACTGGGTGTATCTTCCCCACAACATCGGTAGCATCCCACACAACATCCTCTTCATACAATCCTCCGGCCCTCCATCTGAATGGCGCTCCCAGACCAACCTCACCCAGGCCCTTATTGATGCTCTCATCATACACATAACGGTGCTGCGTAGCGCTCAACCCAGCCAAGTTGTAGCAGGTATGGTAGGCATCCGCACGCTTCCCAGGCTTATCTCTCAGGCCACCTTTCTTGTCCTGAGCAACTGCAAGGATGTAGCGCCCGAGTGCCGCTCGATTCCAGATATCAGTGGTTGTTGCAGCTTCGATAATCGACCAGCAGCCTCCCACCCAGTGCGAGTAGCAGCCGTCCACGAGCTTGTTGGTGCGACCGTTGTAGCCGCCTTCGGGTGCGCATTGGCGGGACGACATCCAGCGAACCAGCAGTGGGACGTCGAGGTATTTGTTCAAGGTTTCCTTTGGCGGGCCGAGGATGGACAGGCATCCCAGACCACAGAATGCGTAGGCGCCGTGAGTTTCGTTTCCTGGCGCTGCAGAGATGCCACCGTCCCAGGATTGACACTCTGAAACCCACTCGCCGAGGTTGTCGGTGAATGTCGTCAAGCCCTGTCGACGAGCTGGCGAATCGAATGGCAGTTCCAAAGGCAGATCGAGCAGCGATAAGATAATCATGGCACAGAAAGCACCTCTTATGTCCTTTTCGCCACCTTGACACATGGTGAAGCCTCCATCTGCTTGCTTCATGCGTCCCAGGAAGTGCCACATGGTCTTGCGGTTAATGGACTCGTAACTTGCTTCACCGCCAACGATTGCTAGCGAGAGCGCGGCGGCATATGAGCATGCGAGATGTGCAAGCTGTCCATATCCACCACCAAAGCCACCGTCTGGGTGCTGTGCCAATGAAAAGGTGTGCGCTGTTCTCCGCTGGTGTTCAGAAACGTCCTCACCAAGCGCTGTCAAGCCTTGCAGCGCCCAGTAGATGATCCATGGTCGTGAAGCGTCCATCATGGCATAGCCTGATGGGTAATCGTCCAGAGAATCTTCCATGTACGTGACATGCTTTTTTCGTTGCAGTTGTGTAATGCCGTATGAGTTCAGTGGGAAGTCATGAGGGTTCCCCTCCAAGAACGGCAAAACGACCTGGAGCGTTTCATCCTGTGCTTTCGACGTCTTTGTCTGCAGGTCGTCTAGAATGGGGATTCGTATGCTCTCCAAATACGCAATATTCGCCTGCTCCTCGAGTGTTGCTGTGCCCATGTCTTCGTACTCGTCTTCTGACCCAAGCTCTGAGTCTGACAGCTCTTCGATCCGGTTTTCACTCGAAATGATCTCTTCCAAGCGTGCAGAAGGGGCCTGCGTCGAATTTCGTAAAGGAATTGCCATCTTCTTAAGAAGTAATCTCCCGCTGGCGGGGCACGTGAATTTGGCTTGTGTGAGTGGTCGAATCGAACAAAGGCAGATTTTCGTGCTGTTACTATTGTTCGTAACCGCGCAATTATCGTAAAGGTTTGTTCATGTCTTGTTCCAAAGGGGCGCCTGAAAATTTAGATCGCCGAAGAAACACGGTTCGCGGCTACCCCTCGTGGGTGCACAGATAAAGTGCGAGGATGTGAAGTGGTATGAAGCACGTGCTTGCCGCCTGATTGAGCAAGCGTGCCAAGACATAAATTCTGGAAGCTTGATCCTCATCGCATTGCACCTAGGTATCTACACTGCAAGAAAGTCTACACACACCGTATCTCAATCGGACGACCGTACGCCCGCCATGCCCGCTAGATGCTCGCCGAACCGTTCGCCTGCAATCTCCAACGGCTTGCTCTCCTGCAGCACGAATAACATGCGCGTCCAATCCGTTTCGCTCTGGTTGATCCATTGATGCATCGTGCCACGCTGAATTGCAACATCGCCTCGCTTCATGACACGCTTCTCGCCGCTGTCTAAAAGGAGCTCCACTTCGCCTTCAAGCACGCATCCATAATCGAGGCTCACAGTCCTGTGCATCGTGCACGCTGTGTTGGGAGGAATGTCGACATGTCGAAGCACGGTACCGCCTGATACAACTAGGCCCGGCGGGCTGTTCAAGTACTTCTCGTACGCCTTGAGGTCCTCGTCGCCCGTCATGTCAACGGGGAAGCCCTTTGTGGTGTAGCTGAGGGCGAATGCGATGCCGTCATCGTTGGCTTTCATCTTGCTTTCCTCCTCGAAAGCGTTGCTGAAGATGGCTAGGCCTTTGTCATTGTGGCCGGTGATATATCTTTGGATTTTGGGAAGCGCGCCGACGTGCGCCATTCTGCGTACTGGACAGCGGATGTGGATAGGATGAAAGCTTTCGTTGCTCGATTGTGCTAACAGAATAGAATGTTCTTGCGAATCTGCTTCTCAGGGCTGCTGCCATTTTGACTGTCTGGACTAAGTACTTAATAGCCTCGTTTCGATATGTGTTACACTCGATTCGGGGAGCCGAAGCCGGAATCCGGGGCGGTTGCTTCTCGGCGTGCCGAGATCGACTACCAGCACATCATGCATGCATGCATCGCGGTGATCTTAAGAAGGGACTGCTGGCATTTCGTTTGTATGATGGGCATTGAAGTTCGTGTTCCTTAATGGTATGCCGTAGAAGTGTCAGAGCTTCACTGCTTATGATCACGACTACTTTACGTTGTATTCCGCAAGCTTAGCTTGGCGTCGCCAGAGTATTATCCCATACGACCAGCAAGGAAAAGGACGCCATTCATATCAGGCGAATGCTGTCTCCACGACCGTAAAGCAAGCGGTATTTACCCCGCAGTCGTAGCTCCCGTTTGTAGCTTTGATGCTTACGTCAAGCCAATCAACCTCAACATCTTGGCGACCATTTCTTTGCTTTCAAGATCTTCCTTCTTCAACGTCAAATCTGAGTTTGATAACACATCCGATAGCATATAGAAGCAGACCGTATGCGAACGCAAGTGTATCACCTTCGAACCCTCCAATATGGCAGAAGCACAGCAAGAGATTGAGCTTGATCGATCGTACAGCTCCAGTCGTGGGAATGCAAACAGTCACGCGACGCCGCAGCAGGATATGACTGAGGAAATCGAACAGATCATGCTACCACCCACCGACAGAGGCAGAGAGGCGTGGCTAGTCCTGGCCGGATGTTCCTTAATTCAGATTCCTGTTTGGGGTAATTCGCCGTCAGGCTTTGATATAGAAGAATGCTCACTGTTATAAAGGCTATTCTCTCGCATTTGGGGTATTCCAGGAGTACTATGGCAGTCATCCCGACAAACTCGGCGGTAACGCGAGTAACGTCGCTGTTATCGGCACCACGATGACTGTGAGCTTCAATCGTAGGCTTCTATCTTTGCATGCTGATCAGTACAGGGCATCATGTATCTCATCTCTCCTTTCACGTTCACGATCATGACACGGTGGCCTCGCCTGCGTCGCTGGTTTGGTCCACTTGGTCTGATCCTCGCGGCTGTTGGCTTCTTGATGTCGTCCTTTGCGACCAACGTGTGGCAGCTGATTGCAACTCAGGGCGTCGTTTGCGCCTTAGGCTGTGGCTTACTCTTCACCCCTACCACGCTTTATCTCGACGAATGGTTTGTCAAGCGGAAAGGTCTCGCGTACGGTGTCATGTGGGCCGGGAAATCAGCCGCTGGCGTTGGAGTTCCCTTCGCTGTGGAGGTCAGCCTTCAGCGGTTTGGACCTAGTGTGACCCTGCAAGCATGGAGTGTCATGGCGGTAGGTTTCTGGCTAAGAACGCAAAACGAGGTTTACTGACCACTTTTAGGTTCTGCTTTCTGCACCACTCCTGTACTTCCTCAAGCCAAGGATCCCACTGTCCCAATCAGCGACCGTCCGCCGCATCAGTCTCAACTTCATCCACCTTCCTGCGTTCTGGATGCTCCAGATCGGAAACGTGCTTCAGTCCTTAGGCTACTTCCTACCATACACTTACCTCTCAATCTATGCTGTCCAGCAACTTCATGTCTCGACAACCATGGCCACCGCCCTGCTTGTACTGATCAACGTTACTTCCATTCCCGGTGGCATCGTCATCGGCGGCCTGGGTGATCACATCCACATCACAACCACAATCTTGATCTCAACGATAGGTTCTGCTTTGGCCGTATTCTTGTTTTGGGGCTTCTCCAGTCAGACGGCATTGCTGGCTGTGTTCAGCATCACGTATGGTTTCTTTGCTGGCGGCTTCAGCTCGACGTGGTCTGGAGTGCTTCAGGAGCTCAAGTCTCAGAGCCCTGCGCTAGATACAGGATTCATCTTTGGGTTGCTGGCTGGCGGGAGGGGGATTGGCAACGTGATCAGTGGACCATTGAGCGTTGCGCTGGTAACCAGCGACGGGTGGTTGAAGGATGGTAAGGGATGGGGGTACAATGGTCAGTACGGTGGCATTATCTTGTTTACCGGGGCCACGGCACTGCTGGGTGGTTGGGGCGCACTCGGGAGAGTGAAGTGGACATGCTGCAGCTAGCAGATACTAGCATAGATGTTAGTGCTTCTGTATTGTGAACAGTAGTGACCGTTTGTACGTTCTCTGTCTAAGTTGGCAATATCGAAGTTGTCCAGCGCAGTGAAGGGCGTGCGACCTAAACCCTGAGACGCTGTGCTGAATTCGTCTCTCCACTCAGCACAAAATGCCCTCGCAACCTCTGCAGTCATCTCTTGGCTGTACACGATTGTTTTCTGCATGTAAGCACGCGCAATGTCATGGCAGGCTTCCGTTCGGATGCAGGGCATCCACAGTACCCCTCAGTACAGCAGCAACCAGTTCCCAAGATCACATCGCTGCGCGTTCTCGCAGCAGGTCACAGCTGCAATGTTTAAAACACCTGCACTCGCTCTTTCCTTCGCTTTCGTACTCCCTCCTTGTCGCACAACATCGTTCGGGAAAGTATATGACCGCTTGTCCAATATTGAAGCCATGCTGACCGCATCGGCAGCATTCCAGCTCCCAAGTCGAGCAGCCACGAGCCAAAACTGACGGTTGAATCTTGCTAACGTCAGTATTCCGCTCAAGTACCACGGTGAGCAAAATTAGCAAGCTCGGTGCGACTATGGGAACGGCATGATTGTAAATGATTGGGCTACTCCACACTCGGGCTCGGCCTATCCGACGATACCCACGATCTGGGATGGGGGCGCAAGACGTTGTCGAGATCTTACCAGGCAAGGGACGAAGAGGTCAAACGAAACATACGGCAGATTCGGTCACGAGGAGCCTCGTGACGATGCACAGCCGAACTTGTCACCGTTTGTGTAACACCACGGCGACACGCTCGCTGAAGCCACCCACGTCTCCACTTTCTGTCAGAGTGGGCATCGGGCAACGAAAAAACAGGTTCTGCACGACATCATTAACATCTCTAGGCTGGCGAGTCATAGATCAGAGTTTGGATGCAAGGCATCACGGCAATGGCAATCACGATTGTACGCTGCGGGAGCGCTGTTACGCAGAACGCGCTTATGACATGCACATTTACCCGAAGCAACCGTTGAGAATGCGGGCAGCGTATCTAATCTGGCAGACGCCGCATCGAGCACGAGGATGCGCCCGAACAGATGGCAGTGCGGGCTCAACGCGTGGAGTCGGGCAAGAGGCTCATGCTCTGGATGTATGATGACGGCGAAGAGTTCTCCTAGGCGTTCTTGATGGTGTCGGTGAGTTTGGCACTCCAACACAAAGTATCGATGGGGCATTGAGTTGCCAGGGCATGCCGGTGAGGCAAATATCGTGGATGACCCCTGCTCGGCATAGCATCTGCGACTTGCGAGTCTGGCAGCCATGGACCCGTCAAGACGTCGAGGCTTAAAGCTTTGGATCGATCGATGAGGGCCGACAAGCGCAACAGCGCTTCATGCTGGCCAGGCGCCATGTCGAGGCGCTGTGTCTGCAGCGGCTCTCCAGCACGCTCAGCGCAGTCAGGTACAGCATGACAGAAGGCACCCCTAGGAGAGTCAACGGTGATGTCTTGCTTTGCGGCAGCATCCTTCGCGGTCCCCTCCTCCGCACGCTGATCCTACTGGACCCCGAGTCTAACCGATCTCGGGTGGTGGTTATCGAGGAGGGGCTGGTTCGATTGGCAACGCCAGATGCCGAGCCGGCGCGATATGGCGACATGGTGAGGGGCGCGCTCACTGGCTGGCAATGGCTGCGGCAGGTGAGGCGTCAGCAGCAGGCGTGCGCTGAACAGGGCCGCAGGCTGGACGACAGGCGAGCAGCCAGCACGCCCTGGTCGAGGGCGTCCATGACCGTTCCGAGCGGGCGAACCCAGCCCCGTCTCTTACAGTACTGCGCACTCGACAGCACCAGAGGCGAAGTGATTTGCGTCGCTAGCAGAGGATCCTCCCTTGGAGTCGTGCGCAGGCTGGCTCTCGCCTGCATCACCACCTCGAGCACCCGCTCAGAGGTTTGTGTGGCCAGGCACCCTCGTCCAACGCGCGGTACATCAGGGTATTCGGGCTAGCTCGAACAGTTTTCGCAGTGGTGAGATGCGAATGGCGTGGGCGGACTACTGCAGCGCCAACAGCGCTACGGCCGACCAAAGGCAGATCGAGACGCTTATTGGTGTGTGGGGCTGCCCTCACCGACTTTTGGCAGCTGCGAGGCCCGTGCAACCCGAGTGTTACCCTCTGGTCCCCTCCAGGTCTGCTTACGTTCTGTGCTTACACCGCTCACCATCAGCTCAGAGGGCTGAGCACTCGAACACTCGACCACCAAACACCACTCCGTGGCCACCATGGAGAACCATCAGCACATAGACTTCGACGGCACCCTCTACGGCGTGGAGGGAGGGTTTGACCCGTCCTTCGACCCCAACCGCCAGACATACACCCAGTACCAGACCTGGCCGCTGCCCACATCGCCCGGCGCAATGCCGCAACACCACGCGCAATACCAGCAACATGACGCGACCCAGCAGCACCAGCAACAGCACCAGCACCCTCACCAGCACCCTCACCAGCACCCGCACCAGCACCAGCACCAGCAGCGCCGCATCCAGTCTGTCGCCGCGACCTCCGCCCAGCACAACACCATGTCCGCCGCGACCACCGCCATCGCACCCCTGCAGACAGCCGGACTCGGCTTTCCGGCCGCCATGCAGCCCATGAACCCGATGCTGGCCACCTGGATGAACATCAACACCGACGGCTTCGCCCAGGACCCCTACCTGACCCCAGGCGCCATGGGCATGGCCACCAGCTTCGACTCGACCTTTGGCGGCCAGCTGCAGACGTCGCCCGTCGACTTCGGCATCAACCCGGCCCACATGATGTCGTCCATGTCCATGCCCTTCAACATGATGACCACCACCACCATGGACATGCCGCCTCTCAACGCGCACTTTGGCATGGGCGACTTCACCCAGGAGTTCAACAACATCAACCCGCAAGACTTCACCCACTCAAACGTCAGCATCGGCAGCGGATCGCCGGGCGAGCAGTGGATGGAGGTTCGCTCGCTGTCGAGCAGCGACGCCGGCTGGGTCGATGTCGGTACACACAACCACCGCCACTCTTACGACTTCTCCGACTCCTCCGCTATCGTCTTTAACCCTGCGCAGTCACTTCACATCCGTACCTCTTCGGACTCGACAAATTCTAACCAGTCAGATGTACCCCGCTCTGCGGGCTCGCTGGGCAGTTTTGAAGAGATCAACTTCCCTATGAACTCGCCGGGATCTGAGAACAATCTGTCGTTGGTTCACTCGCACGCGCAATCCGACGATTGCAACCACAGCCATAGCCACAGCCACAGCCACAGCCACGGACTGTCGCTCGACCACGGGTACGACAACTACATCTCGCCGAACCAGTCGGTCAGCCCGCCCATGACACGCATCGAGCCCGTTGTCATCAAGCAGTCCGCAAGCAGCTCAGCCTCACCGTCATCCTCAGTCGTCAGCTCACCACCTGTTGTTCGCCGGAGAAAGTCGCCCGCTGGGCCCATTAACGCTGGCGCTAAGCCCACCAAGACCATCGTCAAGAAGACTCCTGCTCACACCACCAAGAAGGACACCACCGGCGAGAAGCGTGTTGGCCGAAGACGTGGCCCTCTCCGACCAGACCAGCGCCAGCAGGCTCACGAAATCCGTAAGCTTCGCGCTTGTTTGAGGTGCAAGTTCCTCAAGAAGACTTGTGACAAGGGCGATCCGTGCGCCGGGTGCCAGCCGTCTCACGCTCGTCTGTGGCAGGTACCGTGCACACGTATTGACATCAAGGACATCGCCTTCTTCATGAAGGACTGGAAGGCCGACTATGAACGCCACGTCAGCCTCGGCTTCTCCATTGGTAACATCAAGGGCTTCTCTCCCCACGAGCGTCCTATCTACGTTACCCACGGCTATGGCCACTACCTACCCATCATGGCCCGTGAGGTCTACGTTCGTGACGAGAAGTGCTTCGGTGTTGATTGGCACGAGACCCTCAGCGGGTCGCACTTTGAGATCAACACTGCCAAACTTTCTGCCGGTATGGAGGGTGTTTCTCGCAGCATGCTGAGCGACTACCTCGACCGTCACATTGATGGCGGGTTTGAGCAGTTCGTCGACGAGTACTTTGAGGGCACATACTTCGTCACCGAGCTCCTGAAGACAGCCTACCGCTTCTACACCCGTGAGAAGCTGCCTGTCATTCGCAAGGCTCTCAAGCTCGTCATTGCTTACAACCTGACACTTCACGTCACCATGGTTGAGGGTCTTGGCGACGAGGAGACACCTGGCAAGGTTGAGGACACATCATCGAAGTTTTGCGGAACTACGATTGCGCCTGTCATGATTAACTTCCAGGTCAAGTGTGCTCTTGCCGACATGTGGCGTGAGCTGCAGAAGGAGGTTCTTGAGGAGCTCTCTTCGCTGTACCAGTCCGTCTACAGCGGTGACAAACTTAAGAACTGGCCCACCATTTTCATGCTGGCAGCCATCCTTCTTGCAGTCTGGGAGCTGATCCAGTTCGACTGCAGCTACCGTGTCCCTGACCAGGCTGCCGTCAACAAGTTCTGCTCCGATATGGAGGGCACACCCGTCGGAGTCATTGTCGGTCTATTCTCCGCCATCTCCCAGAAGCTACCCTCGTTCCAGGAGTGGGACACCAGGAAACACCACCACCTGCTCAACAGCAATCCGGCAGTGTGTGATGCTATGACTGATGTCCGCGCGCATGTCACCAAATATGGTAAGTTCGATGAGCTACTGGGATGATCTAGCAGCGTACTAACTAACACGCAGACTCGTACCTGCGTTCAAGGTCAGACTGCAAGTTTGACCGTGAGGACTTCGACTCCCTGTCCAACAAGTTCCTGTCGAAGCTTGTCATTCGCGCGAATTAAGGTTCTTTCTGTCATCTCGACAAACCTACCTTTAATATTCAGGCTCCATATCTTCACACCGCCTATCCTTAACCAGACCGCATCACCGACGAGACCCCGCAGCTTACTCCCACGACATCCTACGATCAATGACTTACCTGTCCGATGTATGCACTATACGGTTGATGACACCACAACGATGAACGGCCTGTTTGCATCTTGCGATTCCCCGGCGTCACGGACGCCATGTTAGCGATCCAACTGTTCAACACTCTTTGAGCAACACATTTTCTCACGATGCCATGTTCACGGCTGAAACGATGGACCACGATATGATGGTCACAAAATTTTGCTTATCTTGCAGGTCGGGACGAAGCCCGTACACCTGAGCATCTTGTTCATTTGTACTGGAGGATGTTGACTGTTGCACTTCCAACATTGTTGGGTGTACGATTA
This sequence comes from Stagonosporopsis chrysanthemi, assembly GCA_022560025.1. NCBI lineage: Eukaryota > Fungi > Ascomycota > Dothideomycetes > Pleosporales > Didymellaceae > Stagonosporopsis > Stagonosporopsis chrysanthemi. The sequence continues at coordinate 152,602 of JAFISE010000038.1, read as the reverse complement.
GTCTGCCTCCACTTCTATTTTGTTTCTCATGATTGTTTTATCTATGGCATAGCGAGCGAGTCGGCTTTCATTACAGTTGCGACCTACCTCAACGGTTTGGTACTGTTACAAAAGACAGTACTGAGCCTTCATTTCTTCCTCAATTGTACCTATCATCAAATGTTCCAGCATTGGGAGCGAGCAATATGACGCAACAGAACCATATTTTTCTCGACACGATTTGTCTCGACCTGCGACGACAGCAGCGCTGATCCAGCTGGCATTGGCTGGGGCGCGTGTCGAGCGAGCGCCCGATCCTCTAGCCATGCCGGGTCACGATCCACGTCTGCCAGCACGCACGGCATCAGAGTGCAGGTGTTTCGGCTTGTAGATGGCCCTAAGCAGTCTAGTCTAGAATATACGACAGGACTCTGTCCACATTTACACTTCAACCATCAGTTCGCAATCTCACGATGCACCTCATGAATCAGCCACTTGCATGCGCCCCTCTCGTGTCAACGTCAAACAATGGCCTGCGCGAATAGTCGCTGCCCCATAACACGCCCCGCTACCATCGCATGAGAAACCAGCTCGGAGAAATGTATCCGCGCTTCACCGCTTCTTCTCGCCCTATGCGACGCTTTGCCCTTTCCACCGCCGAGCGCAGTGACCCGCTCCACAGATGCAAAATAGACTACCCGTGTTTGCCCGCCCCCGTCCGGTCAAGACACTGTTTAGCCGAGCGCGAAGTCGTAACTGGGGCCGGCAGCGCTCTGTGCGCAGGGAAGCGCCCGCGATCTGCGCGGCTCCCGTATCCACTCGCTTTAAACAGTGTACGCAAGCGAACAGCAGCAGACGAGGACAAGCTCGAGAAGAACGCGTAAGGAGCGAGCGATGGGTAGGTGTGCTATGCGATGGCACAGCGCGACTGTCAAATGTCAAGTGTCAAGATTCTAGCATGACGAGGCGGCGTCTGACGGTCTGATCGCTCTACACACCAGGCACTATCATGCTGCGCCACGCAGTTGAGCAGAACAGCAGCACTCATCACCACCTCTCTACTCCTGTACACATGTATGCGCCGCTACAGTACTCCTCCCACGCCCCGTTGGCACGCCAACCCTCCCTCTCCCCTCTGTACACTCAACTCAACACCATCCCTCGCCATCATCCGTCCCCAACACCCGTCCCCAGCACCCGTCCCCAGCTCTGCACGTCCCCGCCGCAGCAGCACTCCAGCACACGCATCCAGCGTGCTCTCCTGCATCTCCTCTCGCCCGTGGTTGCGCCACTCCTTCCCCTGTACGCATACAGTACATGATACATGATCCATGATACATGATCCATGATACATGATTTATGATTTATGATCCAACGCGCTAGACCCGCTGCTGCGCGTGCATGCGGTGCGACGTGGTGCGCTCGGCCGGCCTGACTGATATTGCATGTACAGGTATACATCGATTGGGGCTTGGGGGTTGGGATTAGTGCGTATGCTGGCTGGTGGATGCGAAGGATGAGGGGTAGATGCGTGAGTGGAGATGAGTGTTCGTAATGCGTAGGTTCTTAAGGTTTGGGTGGGGAGGGGGAGGTGGGGGAGTTGTGCGTAGGGCTGGAGTCGTTGGTGAGGGTTTGCTGGCGGGAAGGGGGGTGGGTCTGTGGAGTACTGTAGGATGAGGTTCTGTGCTTGCTGGAGGGGAGGTTGGTACTGCACACGTTGGTTTTTGAGGTTGCTAGCACTTGTCGCCAGCTTGTGCGCAGGCGTGGCTCTGGTCTGCTGTCATGGATAGTGACGCACGAAAGCAGAAGCTGTCTCTCGACGATGGGAGTGCAATGCCGAGGTAATCACCATGCTCTTCAGTGTTGTAGCTGATCACACTGAGGATGTATACCGTGCGCAAATGCAAGAGGAATCCGCATTCGACTCTCGTATACAACATTGCGAGAACACCTACAATGACAATGTATCCTCCATTCACTGCCTAAAATCCCTGCCTCTCCTTCGGCGCATACTTTTCCTCTAAGTACTTCGCATCCTCATCACTCAGCTGGTAGTTCGAGTTTCTAACCGTCTCTTCAACCCTCTCCTTGCTGCTCAGACCGATGATCGGGCACACGCCCTTCTTGATGCACCAGGCCGTCGCAATACATGCCATACTGACGTTGTTCTTCTTAGCAATTTCCTCGACGCGGCTGATGATCTCCTGGTCGATCTTGTCTTCACGTCCGTGGACGAGGTTTGCCAAGAACTTGTCGGTTTGCGCGCGGCTGGAGGAGCGGTCGGTCCAGGGGCGGGTAAGGGCGCCACGGGCAATTGGAGACCAGGGAATCAGACCTACGCCGGTGTCTTGACAGTATGGGATCTTGAAATATAGTGAGTATGGCTTTTATGAATGTCTGGCAGGGTGAAGCCACTTACCATTTCGCGCTCCTCCTCGCGGTATATCAGGTTGTAGTAGTTCTGCATGCTGGTTTAATGTTAGACGATGCGCGATGAACGCAGCAATGACCCATACCTGATGAACTTATGCCACCCGTTCTTCTCTGCAATGTTTTGGAGGCTCTGGAACTCCCAGGCCGCCATGGAACTGGCACCAATGTACCTGACCCAGCCCTTCTCGACGACGTCATTCAGGGCCTTCATGATCTCCTCTCTCGGTGTGCCACGGTCCAGACGATGGATCTGGAGAACATCGATGTATGTACCGAGGCGCCCCACACTCTTCTCAACAGCGTCGAAGATGTGCTTGCGACTGAGGCCGACCTGGTTTACCATATCGCCGTCGTTAGTAGATACCTCTGCAATGCCGAGCGAGGGATCCTCTTCGTCAACGCCGAAGTAGCATTTTGACAGCAGGACGAGCTTATTGCGTGGAATGTTGTACTGCTCGATAGCTTTGGCGATGATCTTCTCCGAGATGCCGTGAGAGTAAATATCAGCCTGCGTCACACATTAGCCCCAATGCTTGATTGTTGTCTCCTGGATGCAGCTGCCTCTCGGATCGCCAGCACGTACTGTATCCCAGGTATTTATGCCTTTCTTGTAAGCATGCTCGAGAATAGGCAGAGCAGCGTCCTCGTTTAACACCCAAGGTTGCCATTTGTCGGAGCCAAAGCTCATAGCACCCAAGATAACTTTTGAAACCTTCAGGCCGGACTTGCCCAGGCTACAAAATGGTCAGTATCCTCTCTGAACTTGCTTCAATTGTGGCGGAGGCTAACTTGACGTATTGCATCTTTTGTTCTGCCATTGTCGGTTACGAGTGCTTCTTTTGCTGTTAAGAACACGATAGTAAGAATTGTTGTAAGATTAAGACGGAAGTATCGCCCAGATTTATTCCAGCGGGGTTGATTGCAAAGCTCATCGAGCCATCCAGTGTATGGTGGTAAGAGCCGAGCTTGTCATGGACATATCATTAAGTCCGGGGTCTTGCGTCACGATCGACTTGCCGATCTCGGGAACCGGTATACTCCAGCACCATGATGGCGATTTTGTAACGTCGCAATTCACAAAGAGAGCTGCAGTTGTAATGTGTTCAACCGTAGAGCAAGACTATATCACCATCGTTGACACAGTGCACATGAGGGCGTACCATAAGAGCAAACACCACAATTGCAGCGAGTAAGACCGAGTGTGTGAGAGTTAACTCTCGCCCGAAGGCATGCATGATGCATTGAAGATGTGACCGTTGCACTTCATGTGCGGCCATGTGAACTATGAATGAACCAAGATCCCAGCCCTTGAGCCAGGATCAATCCCTGTGAACGCCTTGCCAAAACCGTCAGACCATAATCGTCTACTGTCCACCACGTAGACGGAGCACCAAGTGCAGCGTCGACTCCTTCTGGATGTTGTAGTCGGAGAGCGTGCGACCATCTTCCAGCTGCTTACCCGCGAAGATAAGACGCTGCTGGTCAGGTGGGATGCCCTCCTTGTCCTGGATCTTGGACTTCACGTTGTCGATTGTGTCGCTGGACTCAACCTCCAATGTGATGGTCTTGCCGGTGAGTGTCTTGACAAAGATCTGCATACCACCACGGAGACGGAGCACCAAGTGGAGAGTAGATTCCTTCTGAATGTTGTAGTCCGAGAGTGTGCGGCCGTCCTCCAACTGCTTACCAGCAAAGATGAGACGCTGCTGGTCCGGAGGAATACCCTCCTTGTCCTGAATCTTTGACTTAACGTTGTCGATGGTGTCTGATGACTCAACCTCGAGCGTGATGGTCTTGCCAGTCAGGGTCTTGACGAAGATCTGCATACCACCGCGCAGGCGCAGGACGAGATGCAGTGTCGACTCCTTCTGGATGTTGTAATCGGAGAGTGTGCGACCATCTTCGAGCTGCTTGCCGGCGAAGATCAAGCGTTGCTGGTCAGGAGGGATGCCTTCCTTATCCTGGATCTTTGACTTCACGTTGTCGATAGTGTCAGACGACTCGACTTCAAGAGTGATGGTCTTGCCGGTCACTTGAGGTAGTATTAGCTAGTGCTCGATGTGTAGAGGTATGGTGGCAACATACAAGTCTTGACGAAGATCTGCATACCACCGCGAAGGCGGAGGACGAGATGAAGGGTGGACTCCTTCTGAATGTTGTAATCCGACAGGGTACGGCCATCCTCAAGCTGCTTGCCGGCGAAGATCAAGCGCTGCTGATCAGGGGGAATGCCTTCCTTGTCCTGGATCTTGCTCTTGACGTTGTCGATCGTGTCGGAGGACTCCACCTCAAGGGTGATCGTCTTGCCGGTGACTGCGAGGTTGTTAGCAACTGGGCGCGGGAATGGCGGTGGCGATAAGCGTTACTTACGGGTCTTGACAAAGATCTGCATGTTTGCGGTCGTTTGTTGAAGTGCTGTAGTGTGGTGTAGTTTGCAGCGTGTACGTGGGTTGTAGGTTGAGTGGTGGTGTGATGTGGACGGCGTGAGACGGAGGGGCGGGCTTGGTCTTATATGGAGGCAGGCGCAGGCGGCAAGCTGAGGCTGTGACAGTGATGGCAATGACGCTAACCCAAGGTGGCCCTTGCACCAATGAGATCAGGGATTCGGAACGTTCGGGCAGGTTCGACCGAAAGCGTGCGGCAATTCACTCAGCTTGCTGTTTGGTCCTTGTCAGCTGCAGTCCAGCTGGAATGCTCTGTCACTGCTGTCTCTACTGTCTCTCATGGTGAGACCTTTCATTGTGCCACCTGAAGCTCGGTGGCCCGCTCGCAGCCCTTTTCCCCGCTTCCGCTATCGCGCCCCATAATGGCGCGTCTGGACCCATGTGACACTTCCTTATCGATCAAACAAGGCAACATTGCCAGCAATCGGTGCTTCTGTGCCGAAGATCCTCAAGGAAAGCCAGTTCATTGTGATTAAACTCGCTGCAGCTTCAACATCACTCTGACCGTACTGTCGACTATCTGCACGGCCCGACATGACGCCTTTCGCATGGTCCGATAAGGCGCTTTGATTGCGGCGCACCGCTGACGTATTGGACAATGCACGGTCCAGGTACTCATGTTGGGCGCTCCCAACTTGCAAACAGTCATGCTTAGTGGCGGAAATCACCCAATGCGAACATGTTGGGCGAAGACTTTTGCGACATCTTTTGCAATAACAACAAGTGGCGTTTCAGAGCCTTGAACAGCTTGGAAGCTCGGGCAAGGTGGAGCGCCACACCGGCCAAATGCATACGACCTCGAAGTTGGCCACGCAAATCTACGCTATTGCGATATCAACTGTAGTACGTCTGCTGTGAGGGCTGTGCGAAGTCATCTGTCGTCACCCCTGTGGTGTATACTGCCCGGTCGGGAACCGTATAGCGAACGGACTGTTCTGACCGGGTGTATTGTAAGCCTATTGCTCGGCTCCACTTCGGCTCAAGTACGATTTAGCCACCTCTGTCCAGCTATGCCTACAGTCTCTTGCATAATTCATAAGCCAAACAGGTCCAGAATGGAGCCAAGAATAGGCTTGACTCTGACAAACAAAGACCAAATGTACAAACAACTGCAAAGCCTCTTACCAAGGAAAGGCTGTAACCGTGCAAAGCCTAGCTCTGACATCTTACTGATGGCATTCTGTCTGGCAAGAAGCTCAGGCCTGAATTTCATGAAGACGAGTCCATCTGTATCGAGTTATTTCGCGCACCGCTGGTAAAATCTCTCAATGCGTGTACAGTCCGAGGCTAAAGGCAAACAACAGCTTACTCAACACTATATCGCTGATGTACACAACGATGTCATACGCGTAGTATCACATGTCCTGGCTTCAACGCAAAATCTGACATTTACTCAGAGCCGGTGAGCGCCACATCTAGATGTTTCAGCCTAATTAGCATCCACACTGATTCACAAGATACCCGTTGCGTTCTCTGCATCATCAGACTTGTAGAAGGCGGGCCCACCACTAAGTGAAGACATCCAGAACCTCGCTGCCTTTATAGTCAGTAATCCATCTAACATACTAACTGTGACCGCCGAAATTGTTCCCATATTCTTACAACGACACAAATACAGCAGGATGGTGGCTTTAAGTACCTGAGCTACAAGCTGGGTGGTATTTCGATTGCATTTCCAGGCTTTGAACTTGTACTGGAGCTTCTGAAAGAGACGGAAGAAGCAGTTGATGCGTAAGTTTCACAATTGTGCAGACTTTGGCTGTTCAACCTTGGTGCCCTTGACAGCACAACGCACGATGCTTATTTTTGTCCTTCTGGCGTGACCTGGCTTGCCGTCGGCCTCCTAGTCATGACCTCCCTACGGCATCATTTTCAATCCAATTTGCAGAGCCATCTTTGTGAGCGATGTCCTGCCACATTTATGATCCTCTCATCCAAAGCTCAAATATTTTTCGTCAAACTCTTGTAGACCTGAACCCCAATCGCCCGCGGTACAGATCACAGTGGTCGGTTCATTCGACTTCCAAATCTTTCCACGCAGCTCAGGTGATGAGGATGTCATGCGAGAGATTCTTGTTGAAAGTACGTAGAGACGCCTGAATTCTTCGATTACCAGACGAAGGCGTACCGAGCGATCGCGTAAGCGGAATTACAGACCGCTATACAGCCATCTGACCGCAGAGAATGGGTGGTACCAGTCTTCAACCGGACAGTGCCTTGATGTACCACTGTCAAGAGGTCAGCCTATGGTGTGTACAGATTGTCGTCTCTTAAAATGTTCATTCGTATGAGCTTCTCCCCTGGATTCAACTAGTGTCTGTTTTCTCTGTAAACAAACTGTTCGTAGGATTGCTCTAAGCATCCTCCAGATTCTCTCTCTGATCTCAACACAGTGTTCTCCACATCTTATGCAGCTATTCCGAGTAGAATCCGTGCACGCCAGGTGACTACCCACGCAGCCGCTGTCTACGCGTATCATTGCGCGGGACATCTCTACACTGAGCTAAGTCGCCTCCACCTAGTTGGCAAAACCGGCTCTAAATCTTGCGGTGAGCTTCTCTTCCTTTCTCTAGTCGCGCTTGTCACCCTCGCCGTGTAATGCTGGTCTATTTTCGTTTCGACACCGACGGCTTCAGTGTTTGTTCCGCGGTGTGCAGTTTCGGACCTGAACAAAAAAAAGTTCGATTGGATCCTCCGAAGAAGCCCTTGTGTGAAACAACATCTCATAAAATCATCACAGGCATGACGACATGCCTTATTGTCATGTTCTAGTTGCTAAGCCAATGTACAGTGCAACCTACATTTGTAATATTATATTGACTGTTGCCTCTATTTCAGAAACACTTACATGTCATCGACAAAGCCTTGGCCTGGCCTGCAACAAAGGAACTCTGAAGTCGCACAGTCGCAACCCCGCTGTGGCTTACACTGCCACACATTGACGCATCCGCCTCTGTTTCCCCTACGTGCCACAATACCTACCACACCTACATCGCCATAAAACAAACACTTTGTGGACACCCGCTCCAACAACATTCCTCGCACAACATATCAATCAAACATGTCCTCCCAGCCCACCCTCACAAACCCCTCCCTCACCGCCGCAATCTGCAGCCACGAACACCTCGCCTGGGCCGCGCTATGCAGCTCCGGCTCATCGCTCCTCCCCCTCCTCTCCAGCAACCCCGTTATGATCTTCCCCGGCGACTACATCCTCACTGCCGTGTCAACACCCACGGCGCACGAGATGCTGCAGAGCAGCGAGTTCAAGCCGTGGACGGACTACAAGTTGAGCCACGATGAGGTGGTACCGCTAGGGCAGGACAGCGCGATGATCTATTACCGTGTTGAGGCGAAGAGGGCGGGGGAGGCGTTCAGGGCGATTTGCTCGAGTGCGTGGGTGTTGGAGGGGAGGGAGTGGAGGATGGCTAGTCACCAGCAGACGTTGATCTGATTGAAGAAGGGATTGTAGGGAAGATTTGGCTATTTAGGAGGAGGTTTGAGATGGTGTCTGATTTTGGTTGCTCTGGGAGTCTGGGTTCGCGCTGCCTACGTTGAGAGTGTGGCTGGCTAAACTCACGCGGATGCTGCAAGGTAATTCCCGGATTTCAGTTTGATCTAGGTTCATGCATAGTGTATAGTATATGCAGCCCTACCTTTCGCATCAAGGTTTGGATTCTGCATGCAATTCCTGTTCTGCATGCGATTTCTAGTTCTGCATGCAGCTGATGGTGATATGGTTTGGATCAGTCCCCACAAGCGCAGCTAACTAATGCTAGTGTCCGTCGATGACGCAGTGATATTCTAGATCTGTGCAGCAGCCAGGAACGTACCGAGAGATAGATGCAGAACCAGCAAAATCGATGGTACTTCACATACTTGCACGGAAATCGCGTCCACATCTTCTTGCTTTACGCGCCGTAACTGGGACTATGAACTATGCTGCTGCTGCCGGGGGATCAAGAGGGCCTCCGCGACAGTTCCCACAACAACAAAACGAGTCAGTGACGCAAACAAGGGCTTCGACAAATGGAAGTGGCCAAAAACTCAGGAGTCCCCGACAACGAAGTCCTAATGGTCAAGGACAAGGACACCGAAAGACTGAGCATGTCACTCGCGAAGAGCACAAACCCAATACTGGAGCGGAGGAAGAGCTCGTCTACGTACTCACACTCAAGCTGACAGACTCATTGGCGAAGCCGATGAACTCAATGCGCGAGCAGTACTTCCCCAAGAGACTCAACAGGACACCCGCGCATCTGACACTATTCCATGCTCTTCCCGATTCTCGCTTTGAAGCACTCGATGGCGGACTATCGCAATTGTCTGGCAGCACGAAGCCATTCTTCGTCTCAACAGGAAAGCCGTTTCGAATGCGCCTTGGTGTCGGTATCAATGTTGGCAAGGGGTACAACAGGATGAAACAGGTTCACGAGGAGTTGAGAGCGCAATGGATGCCTCATCTCAGCGAGCAGGATCAAGGAGGTTGGAAGCCGCATTGGACGGTCATGAATAAGGTCAGCGAGGAGAAGAAGGTTGACGAAGCATTCCAAGCGGTGGAGAAGAAGATGCTCCAGAACGGTAGGGAAGGGCAGGCGATTGGCCTCGACCTGTGGCGTTACGACAAGGGCAATTGGATTTTCGCCAATGAGTACAAGTTCAAGGGATAGGTACGCCGAAGAAAGGCCTCGAAGGATTCTGTGTAACCGTTGGATAGTTGTACCGTCAACAGTTGAGATGGGGTGCGAGAAAGGGAGGCGGGCTCCGCCTGTAGTAGTAGTAGAACAAGAATGCGTCAAAGACCAGCGCAGTACAGTACAGAGCGTGCCAGCAGAGTGCCATGAACTTACCATCTATAGCGTGAACGTTATTGAAGGGGTGGAGTGGCGATCAAGACGGAGTAATTGCGGTCAGTTTTCCATGGCATTCATCAAACTTGCCATGATGGGAAAGATGCTATTCACGCTCCACGGCAAGCATAACTTTTATTTCCACGTGCTTGCAAGAGACCTCGTTGACAACGACTACGAAGGCGGTATGTACAGTCTCATGTTGCGTGCACCTTGTGTATATTTACATGCACCCACCTACAGCCTTTGTCGACTCAGCTCAGGATTTGAGATACTCACGTAGATCAAAGATCGGGAATAAGTGCATGTGGATGTTATTCGCAATGCGTTAGCGTTCAGTATCCTACGGTTCGATGAGATTTCCGGTATAGGCAGGACGGCTCCACCGGGCAGCCGTAGCGTGCGTTGAGTTTTCTGAGCGTTAGGTTTAAAACGCGTGACAAGAAGACACAAGAGCCTATAGAGTTGATAACATGTTATGCCAATCGCTGCGAAACCATCTGTCGAGCGGCCTGCATGAGTATCGTAACGACGGCAGTGGAGGGTCGGTACTCTACGCTGTACACAACGCGGCGTAGAGTCTGGCCTGCAGATGCTGAAGTGGCAGCAAAGGTCTTCCAATACCATAACACGAGCTGTCGATGCTCGAAATACATCGTCTAGTATCCATCATACAATGTAAGCGCACCATCAGCAGTTGCGAAGCTGGTCAGTTGCCACGCAAATACGACGCGCGTCGTAATCAAGATGGTGCGTTCCTTCAAACATTATTGTGCAGCTCGTGAGGGCTTGCCGCGAGTCCCGTGGGACCACAGTAGCCCTGAGACGTCGCAAGTTTTCTCTTCACTCTGCGGGATGGATCATGTGTATGCGGCCACGGCTGCACGCAGCAAATTACCTGTGGCTTTCTCGAAGTGCGCATTACACATTGGCCGGAACAGGCAAGAAGCGCACAGCCACATCTGTCCCAGTAAGGGCGGGTTCTCGGGTGCTGTCCGCTGGTGACCTAACGAGTCCATCTCGAACGCCTCTAATTTCGGCATGAAGTTGCACGTGGTCGTGGTCTCAGGGGATCTTGCGCAAGGCGGTGTGCCTGAACTGCAGAGGGAATGGGCACAGCCAGATGCATCGCTTGTACCTGCGAGATTCTGGGCGCGCTGGCGTGACGGCGTTGCGCATGGTTGCATGCAGCTATCGAGTCTTACTGGTGGCTCTGCAATGTCACCCAGCGCCATGGCAAGCACGCTCAAATTAGAAGCGGATAGACTGAGAGAACAAGAGCTGCGAAGGAATAGTTGCAAGGGGCCGGAGGGCTTAGGGTGCAGACACGAGGGCAGCGGCCGAGGGAGAGGACTTGGTTGGTGAGGAAAGGGGAATTAATGGACCCCTTCTTCGCATGGACCACGAAGCTAGGGCTAAGCATGCTAGGGAGCTTCCTTGCCAGAGTTCATAATCTCCAGCTGTCCTCACCATTGCGCTCTTTGACCTTGTCTGCAATTCTCTTGCACGCTATATCTAGTGTCCCGGCTACAGTTCACTTGAACGCCTTTCGCTTACTTGCTGCCTCTGTTGTTGACGATCCACCTGCTGTCTCCAACCCCTCCACACCCACTCTCAAGTCAACTCCCACAGCCCACCACCACCAACATGAAGGGTAGGTGCAACTATGCCTGTTTGCAATTCGGGTAGCTGACAGCCAATGCAGCCATCATTCTCGTCGGAGGATTCGGTACTCGTCTGAGGCCTTTGGTATGCCTTTGCACCCCCCGCAATGCTCTCTCCAGCAGAGCCCCACGCGTCTCGCATCAGCGCGGCTGACTTTCCTCAGACCCTCACATACCCCAAGCCGCTTGTTGAGTTTGCCAACAAGCCTATGATCCAGCACCAGATTGAGGCTCTTGCCGCTGCTGGTGTTACCGATGTCGTGCTTGCTGTCAACTACCGCCCGGAGATCATGGCCGAGGCCCTGAAGGAAGTCAGTACACTCCAAGTCGGTCGGTCGACAAGATCGCCCAGCTGACTTGCAATTGCAGTACGAGAAGCAGTACAACATCAAGATCACATTCTCCGTAGAGACCGAGCCCCTGGGCACCGCCGGCCCCCTGAAGCTTGCTGAGGCCATTCTCGGCAAGGACGAGACGCCCTTCTTCGTCCTCAACGCCGACGTTACCTGCGAGTATCCCTTCGCACAGCTCGCCGAGTTCCACAAGCAGCACGGTGATGAGGGTACAATTGTTGTCACAAAGGTCGAGGAGCCCTCCAAGTATGGTGTCGTGGTACACAAGCCCAGCCATCCCTCTAGAATCGACCGCTTCGTCGAGAAGCCCGTCGAGTTCGTCGGCAACCGCATCAACGCTGGCATCTACATCCTCAACCCCAGCGTCCTACAGCGTATTGAGCTTCGCCCCACTTCCATCGAGCAGGAGACTTTCCCCGCTATCTGCAAGGACGGCGGTCTGCACTCGTTTGACCTCGAGGGCTTCTGGATGGATGTTGGACAGCCCAAGGACTTCCTCTCTGGTACCTGCCTGTACCTTTCTTCTCTCCAGCGCAGGAACCCCAAGCTCCTCGTCTCTCCCAATGAGCCTTACGTCTACGGTGGCAACGTCATGATCGACGAGACTGCAAAGATTGGCAAGAACTGCCGCATCGGCCCCAACGTCACAATTGGTCCCAACGTTGTCATTGGAGATGGTGTCCGTCTCCAGCGCTGTGTGTTGTTGAAGAACAGCCGCGTCAAGGACCACGCCTGGGTCAAGTCGACTATCGTTGGATGGAACAGCACTGTTGGCAAGTGGGCCCGTCTTGAGAACGTAACTGTTCTCGGTGACGACGTCTCGATTGGTGACGAGGTTTACGTCAACGGCGGTTCCGTCCTGCCCCACAAGTCTATCAAGCAGAACGTCGACAGTAAGTTTCCCTCTGCAACCTCACTTTTGCACTATCGCTAACCTGCACCAGCCCCTTCGATCATCATGTAAACTTACCTTCGATTCTTCCATCGACCGGATGCGTATGACGTACGCCTTTTAATCACGTTCTACCTTCTTGTACATTCTGCGATGCAGACTCTTTACGTTTTGCGGGCAACTGCATATAGGCCGCAGGTGTCATGTCTTTTTTCTCTCAACTCTCAGGATCGTTCATCAAAAGCGCGTAGGGCTTGGCCGGGGTTCATGGGTCATGGTTTGGAAGTACGTGTCTACGGATCGTGCAGGGTGCTATGTTCGGGATTTGCAGCGTTTACATTTCTTGGGCAGCATTGATGAGGGTTTGCTGCAACAATCATACGGACGATTCACGTGTCGTATATAGCGAGATACATTCCGCAATCAACAGAGATACCCTGATACCTGGATCTACCGCCGCCCTTCTGCAAATTCTTCGGTGCCTATGCATTACCCATAGACGGAGTTCTCAAAGCCCAGGGACGACCATACTTCCGGACTCACGGGAAGCTCTTTCAAAATCGTTGCCGACTTATTGCCTTTCATGGAGGTGAAAGTGCTACCTTTTGATTGGCCATGTCTGTTCAGCGAGACAAAGAACCCACTACACCGACGACCATACAGCACACAACGCTCAATGGGTTGACATCGACGACAAGTAAGGAGACGGCTGATGGAGTCTGATTATCACAATGCTTCTGATCGGATTGCAACATTGCAACCCCGAATGGATTTAGTTGCTGACTGTCACATATTGTACGTTTAGGTCTCCGCTTGTCATCAACAACGTCACAATCAAGGACGTTGCCAAATCTTCAGGTACAGGCTCACCATATTTACATACACGATAGCTGCTTGAGCAGGAAGTCCACCAATGAGCCCATATATATCTAAAATTCAACATCTACTTCGATCCTTCTCATGCAGATCCTTCGCACCACTCAGCGACGTAGACATACAAGACACTGGATCATGTCTTTGTTTCAAACAACAGCATTGTGGACTGTCGGGGTCACATTACTTCACTTCACACAGTGCAGCAACGCTAGTAAGCTCATTGCTTTCAGCAGCGACAGACACTCGATATGAGCTGGCCCTCGGACTCCTCCAGCTTCCACCGCGACCACACTGGATTACTGTCTTCCTCCGAAGGAGTCACTTTGATCTGCTATCATACCCCGACGACAGTTGCGGCGCTACTCCGTTACTGAGCTGTTCCCTCGCAGTGAAAGCGACTCTTTGCGACTACTCGAGGTATTGTGACGTCAACAGACGCGCCCATCTGCAACGAGAGCTTCACTTGAGACGGAAGGCGTGTGATTTCCTGTGGTCTACCTTCCTTCTCTTGTTTGATACTTCTTCTCATCAGAACACTCGCCTGTCCTTTCCTCACGACCTCAGCCTTTCACAACCATCCCACATATACACAATGGCAACCACCACACCAAAGCGTTCTGAGCAGGCTGGCACTACTTACACTCCTGCCACCGAACGGTATGTCAGTCATTGCTAGTGTATCAGTGTATAGCTGACATCAACAAGTAACATGGTTGAGTCTACCTCAAGCTCACCACCACCCAAGAAGGGTTCTACACCAGATTCCTCCCGTAGCGGTGTTTCACAAGCACTGGTCCCAGTCAAGACCAAACCATCGTCCGTACAACAAGCAGACCGCGATTGGCACTGGCTTATGATGGCCATCTTCGCACTCATGTTTGCATATATGGGTGGATGGCTGTTGTGTCTACTCCTCCAGGCAGTTTCAATGACTTCTAATCTCAGCGCCCAGGTCTTGCTGTCACTGGTCTTGTTCGATCAGAGTGGCCGCACCACACTCGGCGCTGGTCTCGTGCTATGGATTGTCTTTGGTGGACATCGCTCTCTGGAGGCTCCTCTTTGCCTGCGCCATCCACGTGGTTCTGCGCAGCAGCAGCCAGTGCACGATAGTGATGACAAGGTTTGTGATATTTGACAGCCTCTCAGTCTCGGTAATGGCTAACACATGATCAGCAGGATCACTTCGTTACAAAGGTACAGCGACAAGCGACCAGCGGCACCGTGGCTCAGCTAGTCCTTACTCCAACTCAGCACTCAGACGGTGATGTTGTATTTACGAAGGCAATTACTGCTACTCGAAAGGAGAGCAGCTCTGCTGCAAACATCATCCAGTCTTCATCTGAGGGCTCGTCTACGGGGAAACTGTCTGGCTCTCGCAGTTCTATGTCCTTAACTGCGTACGAACATCAAGGAAGTCCTCATTCGCCTCCCAGCTCGGAAGATAGCGATGACGCGATCAAGGATTGCAAGATCAAGAATTGCAATGAGACCAGCGGAGGCGCTTCAGATGTCGATTCGAACGTTGAGGGAATCGTTGTCCCAGTACTGCGTCCCCTGAAGCCCCTCATCAATCTCGGTCATCTATTCGGTGTTGTTGGTAATCACTCCAATCCTGAATTCTACGAAGGACCTTTGGACGAAGTCCAGGATGCGGCTTGGGACCGTCAGCGCGAGGAGGTCAACAGCGTCTACAACTTAGGCGACACTTCCTCCGACTTCACTGGCCTAGCAACATTCCCTGGTCGGCCTGTATCAGCCGACAAGAACGATGTTCTGTATATGCTTGAGTTTGTTCGTCCCTGGCTGTCGCAGGAATTGCAGAGATATCTCGACAACGTCGACATCTCCAAATTGTTCAGGGCGCGAAATGGCATGACCGGCCAGAACATTCTCGCTACAGAGCTGGAGCTGAAATGGCATCTGTGTCGTCCTCTGGTTGTCGACGGAACGGCCATCGCAGTCCCCGACCTCAACATCATCCACGCCTATCAAAAGTCGAAGACTCGCAACTTCCGACCCGCCTGCCCACCCGGACTGCAGGGAAAGCTGACTCCACAGTCGACCCATAGGCAGTACCTCACCGACGAACAGGTGGTCAAGATCAACCAGGGCTGTATCGACTATACAGATTACGATGAGTCCGGGTACAAATGCAAGACACTCCGAGAACTCGAGTACCATCCAGACCATGCTGGAGCAAAGGTCGAGAACCCAGTTCTTGGATGGCTGGAAGCTCAGGGAGGTGCCGACTTCTACGATGCGAACGCGTACCTGCCATGTCGATGCGGTGCCCGAGCTATGCAAGATCACCTCACCTCGCGTGACGAGATCGAGCCAGGCTACGACCCACGCCCCCACAGCCATGCACTTTCTCAGCTTAAACACCTTGGCGATGATTCGCTGGACCAGGATCGCCAGCGCAAAGCAGACCTCGAAGCGCACTTCGGTCGCACAGCCTGGCTCCCACGCAGTCAAGGCATTGCGCAAGAGTGCGACCTCCACACCGTCCCCACCAACAACCTCTGGATCCTGGTGGACGGTGTCGAGAACCCCAACGACGCCCTGACAGGCCGCAATAACGACCTCCCCGTCCCCGGCTTCACGGAGCTCACCGCATACCCGCGCGGCTTCCGCATGCCTCAAGGCTTCTGCGAGGTCGCATACGACCGCCTCCCACCGCGTTGCCAGCACGGGTACTTGCACCCTCTGTTTGCAGACCACTGCATGGGCTGCTTCCCCAACGGAGAAGACCACGACGACTGCGCCAAGTGCGCAGCGCACGGCGCGGTGCCGACCATCATGCAGAACCCTGCCGCAGAGCGCGAGTACGAGACAATGCGTGCACACTGGGATGATGCCCAGTGGAAACTTGTCCGCAAGGGGGAGCAGTGTGAACGGGAGCGCGTTTCGCATGAGCAGAAGATTGCCCGTTGGACGTTGTGCTTCCGGGATTGGCCTCGGGTGGTGGTTGTCTAGTTGGTTTTCCTTTTTGATATCCCACGTTATTGGTTGATTGATTGTATTTGTTGCGTGTCCCGCGATGTAGGCGTTTTATGCATGCTATCCGGCGTTCAGGAAGGACGATACCCATGGCCGTGTTCGGTTCTTCAGCAGTTGGCTTTTTTGAATTACAAGGGCGGGACAGCGTTTGATCAGTACATAGAGCATGGAGGGGAGGGCCTTACAAGCTAGATCTATCATTCTAAACGACTCACTAACATTTGTTCTCTCTGATAAAATCGCACGTACAAAAGACTGATTCTCTCGGCTCGCTGATGTGTTAGTGTTTAGCCTCATAGGCAAGTTTACATGTGACAATGTTGTGCAGACTATGATGTATAAAGTGTAATTACTATTGGGTATATGTCTGCCATGCCATGTTGTAGATGTAGTCGATCCCGTAACTCGGAAACGACGCGCAATGCTATAAACGCGATGCTAAACGTGCCATATCCTCTCCGACTCGCGTCTGACCAATCACCCAATCTCCGCCTCAGGAAACCACTGCTTGATCCCGCGATCCAGCACCTTCGGTCCCACTGGCTTCACCAAGTACCCGTCACTCCCCGCCTCCTGCGCGTTCGCTCGATCGCTTGGACTATCCTGGCCTGTGACAATAAACACCACGCTCTTGCGCCACCCGAAATCCTTCTCCAGCGTACGAATCTGGCTCGTCGCCTCGATGCCGTCGCAAACGGGCATCTGCAGGTCCATGAGCACAAGGTCGAAGGGGCGGAGGTCCTTTGTCAAGGCCGAGCCGTGGTGCGCGAAAAGTTTGACTGCTTGCGCACCGTCTGTCGCGGTGCAGTACGAGATGGCGCGGCGCTTACAGTACATTTCCAGCAGGCGCAGGTTGACGGCATTGTCGTCGACCAGGAGCGTCATGGGTTTGTCCGGACTGGGGGGAGGGAGCGAGGGCTTTCGCGCGATATTCAGGGCAGCGACGGATAGGGTGAGCTCGGCTTCGATGACTGGTTCGCGGAATATGGAGTTCTTTTGTTTGAGATCGGCCTCCTTGGGCGCTGGTTCGGGGTCGGATTTAAGGGCGATACCACCATCGGGCAGGCTTCGTGAAGGAGGCTGCATGGCGGCATGAGTAGCGAAAATGGAGTCAGCTTCTGCTAATACATCCTCTATGGCTTGCGACGTGAAAGGCCCCTTAACAAAAATTACGTTATTGTCTCGCAGCATTCGCTCGCCGGCGAAATTGATGACCAGGTCGTTCTCAGGCACAAGGCAAATGGCCACTTGATCGTCGCGTACTCGTTTCGTGGTTTGATAGAGCTTCGTGAGATTATGTGTGTAGTCTAGGGTCAGGAGAGACTCTGAGGGGCTCCTAGATTCCATGTATCCCAGCCCGGTAAGGTATCCAGCGATATTGTTGCCCAGTGGCGAGGTAAAATCGTCTGCGGGAAGTCTATTGAAACTTGGTGGCAGGTTCGCAAAAACTCTCCGGCTCGGCGAGAGCGAGGAGGCGCAGGTAGGGTCGTTGAATGTGACGCGGAAGTGTGATCCTTTACCAACTTCGGACTTCACAAGAACAAGACTGCCGTTCATTAGGGTTGCTAGTCTTCCGGCCAAGGTCAGACCAAGCCCAGCATCAGCAGTGTTGTTGTTGACCTTTTCGTAGGCATCAAATATCCGTTTCTGATTTTCTGCTTTGATACCGCAGCCGTTGTCTTTAACGTCGACCACTAATGATCTGAAGTCATCAGTGACAGTAATTACCACTATCACAACACCGCCAGCAGTGTTCTGAATAGCATTTTGCAAGAGAGGCTGTATACAGTCGACAAAGAGACGCAAATCCATGGATATCGTATCGCATCGGCCCGGTAACCTGTGGTTCAGTACGAGAGATGGGCGTAAACTTGTATCGTCGGGGAGGAACAAAGTGAGCTCGTTCAGCAGCGCCATCTCGATGTCTTCGATCTTGTGGGCTGCGACAACTCGTTGCGCTTCGGCGACGTCAGCCCATTGGTTGAGCTTAATGAGACTGTTGACTGTGGAGATCAACTCTCTAGCAGACGACCGTATCGTCTTGATGTACGCGTATGGATCTAATGCGCTGAGCTGTTCGTCACTTGGTGTTCCATCGGGTGACGACTCAGCAGTCGCGCTGAGCACATTGCGAGACTGCAGTTCCTCAGTGAGAAGTTCAACCGATCCAAGAATGCCGTGTATGGGTGTTCGAAGCTGATGCGTAATACCGCGAAGAAAACTCTCTTTCGCTCTCAAAGCCTCCTTGAGCGCCAGTTCCTGCCAGGAGCGGGACAATGAAGTCGCGCACATCTGCACAAACCACGTGTCGATATCGTCGTACACATTTCTAAAGTCTCTTGTGCTCACGACAATGTAAGTTGGTCTTCGTTGACTTGTACACTGCGAAGCAACGAGTCGGATCGATCGGTGTGCTATCGGGTCCTGGTGGTTGAGTTGTTCGATAACGTAGTCGAAATAGTCGGTATCTTCCCACAATCCATGCTCTATAAGCCCTGTAGACACGTTCGTCCCGTCTCCAAGGTCAAGATTGTCATTCTGCGCCACGACAACCTTGACAAGGCTACCAGGATAAATTTCGAGGAGCACATCTTTCACGGCTTCCTCCGGATTACTATCCGTTTCCAGTAGCTTCTGCAGTTGTGCCAAACGATCTAGCATCTGTCGACGTTCCTTTTGGCGTCTGGCTTTATGGGCGTGGACAATATCAGAAATAATACAGTCGGCCAGGCGAGCCAGTGCCCTCTGCTGCTCTTTCGAGAGCGGTTCCTGTGCCGAGTTCGACGCTACGCAAAGTGACCCAAATGCAACATGCTCACCAAACTCGGTGTCGAAGCGCAAAGGCGCACCAGCATATGCGCGAAGCCCGCCGATCTCAACATGAGGGGATTCCCGGAAACGCCAGTCATTGATCATGTTGAGCATGGTGAAAATGGCCTATCATTTCTCTTAGCGTGCATCTTGGAAAGGTATGGACGTAGTAAGATAAGACATACACCAGGCGGTTGATTAACCGTATGAGCGCAAGTGCTCTCGCGGCGGGGCAGCACAGCCAACGGAAGTCCCACGGTTACCATACGGGTGTAAGTGTTGTGGTTGAGGAGGCCAGCGATAACGAATTCCCAACCAACCGTATCTCGTGCAAGATAGACCTTCTCTTGTAATCTTGACTGAAGCTCTTCGTCCTCAAGTGCATTTCGGGTATAGTAATACAGCATGGTCAGACGCAACCTCTCGTTGCGCGTTAGCATGGGAAACAGGTATCGATCGGTAGCGCATTGTGCTGATGCATTGTCTGGTATTATTGCTGGAGCCCAACCATCTGTGTGCTCTGGATATACACGCTCTGCAACCTCGACGGACCAGATATGCAGGGCCTGGGCGGCATGTTCGGTGTCAAAGATTGGCGATGTCTCACTTGGTCGGTCCTCGGGTGCAGCATGTTTCGAGCGCAGCACAGCTGCATCGGCCCTGGGGAAGTACGATGCACGTTTGCTGCCACTGGGGAAAGGCATCGAATCATACGCTGGATCGACGAATTGCAACGAACCCCACCGCCCGACGCAAAGAGATCTCGATGAAAAGGCAACCTTGACAGAAAGTGTAGATGACCGCAGCTAATGTTATGACAATTCTCCCGCGATATGTTTTAGGTGGCCGATTTTGATGGTCTGACGAATGCCTAGCCGCGCGCTGAGGCGAATGAGCAACGGTTCCCGTGTCGCGTGGGTGTCTGGACCGGTCTGAAGCTGAAGGGCATTCCGGAGAGGCCTGGGGTTCAACGACTCGAAATGGCGAAAAGGTGAGAACGTGAAAGGAGAAGTTGCAGGGACCACGAAACAACGTTGAACACCGGCAATGCGAAAAGTTGCACTTGCGGGGCTTTCGAACCGCAATCTCGATGGAGCATCAAAAGATCGAACACAACAACACGGGATTTGCCGATTTCAAAGGCTCGACGCTGGAGGACCATCGACGGATTTGTCCTGTGCAGATCAGACCGAGGCTTGTGCCTGATTCCTGTTGCGCTGCAACAGACATTAGGGATCGAGTACAATCTTGCTGCAAACCTGGGACCTTCGGCCATTAATCCCTGCAACTTCGGGGCCTCACTCTGCGACAGAAGCGGTCAGAATATTCTGCCGCAGATACCGAGCTTTCCGCGACGGACCGGCCAACGGCTTCGAGGCCGGTGGTAGTCTCTGTGTTAGCTAGCCGAACTGCCCCGTCTCGCCTGCCCCAGGATGCGACTGTGATGTCGATAGTAAGCGCAATAGGCATTTCGAGAAAACGAGATCGATTGTCGCGTTCGCAAAGCACTGACACTGGTAGATGGATGGGTTGTGTGTCATTGTGATTTTGTTTGAAGAGGGCAGCAGCGCTTTAATTATGATTCTGACCGTGACCAGAGAGCAGGCGCGTCGCATGGCTGGCTGCAAAGCATTCCTTCTGCGACCAGATTCTTCACAACCGTAACACGGCTTCACAAACTGGTACACAGAACGAACATGTAAGGGTTGCTTCTATAGTCGATCACTTATCTACTACTGTCCAACACCGCCCTGGCCCTCTAGCACTGCTTTAGCTAAGATCAAACCCAGCCCCACTGAAGACACTATAAAGCAGCTTCTCCTTCAGCACGTTGTATTCCTTATACATCGGTAGCTTCAGAAGATTGACACACGTGCTCGTGCTCGGCAGCCGCTCCTGATCACTCCCGCCGTCTCTGATACTGAATCGTGGATTCAGCGTGCCGAAACCCAACAATGGCGCCCTCGGCGTTGACGTAACAAACTTAAGTACAGCACGTCGCTCGTCGTCGCTGATGTCTTTCATAATTTGCCAGAAGAGCTGGATCGTTGGGTGTTCGAGTCCGTCGTCGCCGATCACATAAGTCCCACCGTAGATGGTGTTGCGGCGAAGGTCTTCGACGTCGATCTGTGTGCGGGTGCCAGAGATCAGTGTTTGGAGTTCTGATTGATTGAACATAGAGAGCCAGGAAGGCTGGATCATAGTGCTGAGGCCGCGCAGAAAGGCTGTGGTCTGCAAATATGGCTGATTCTGCAGGCGGTGGCGCGCCATATAGCTGATGTAAACAAGGCGGTTCTGGTTGGTGACTGTTGTATCGGCGCCGCCGGGTCTGAGGTCCTTGGTGATAGCTTTGGTCTTCTTCGGAGACGTAAGATGGTCAATAACAACGGTATCGGTGACGGTGAAGTTGAGCGAGAAGTCTTCAACATCGCCAGAGTACGTCTTGAGCTTGTGGAGACCCTGATAGAGCTCCTCGTCGAGGTCGCGGAGGTCGTTGAGGGTTGGTCGGTAACCTGATTCGTTAGGCGCAGAACCAGTTCCACCAGTCAATGCCCACTTGCGAAGGAAGAAGGGCGCGAAATTAACGTCCACCAGAATGCCCTCGTACAGGCACTTGCCGATGATTCGACCAAGAAACTCATAGCGGTGAAGTAGCTCAGTAACTTGGAGTCGGAATTCTGGTGAGTTCTCGCGCAAACCAGCTTTCTTCAGCTGTTCCTTGTGCTCCTCTATCGCCGCAGGATTCGGATACAGGAGATGCTGGTCATTCTCGACGAACATATCAACAGTTTCTGCAGGCAGGAAAGCGCGATTCGTAACGCTGGTCAGGAACTCCTTCGTCACACCGCCACCATCGATACCAGCCTCCGGAGCGTCAAATTGGTCGACAAAGGTGATCTGTATAGGCTCCTTGAGTCCCTGTCCTAATGAGTAGAATTGCTCGTAAGCATCTTCAAACTCGTTGTCGCGACGAATTCGGGCAGAATGCTTATCGCCAGGTCCACCTCCAAACATCATTCTCGCTCGCCAAGCCTCAGGATCGGCAGTGTTTCTCCGTTTCGTCATATCGAGGTGTACAAATTCGCGGAAGATCTTGACTCGAGTCGTAAACGGTATGAAGAAAGGCATGTTCTGTAAGATCTCCAGGCGTGGAGCGACGGCTTGTAGATACCTTCTGCGCGAAGCCTTGCGCTGCTGCCGTTGTAACCTCTCTAGCCGCCTCTGCTGTTGTACGCGACTTGTGCCAATTAGCTGTGGCGTGTCGTCAAAGTCTTCTTCCTCCTCGTCCACATCATCAGCGTCTTCGTCTTGAATTTTGTGTCGTGACTCCTCCTCTTCTACGACAGCTGGTATGAACCCAGTCATGTCGAAACGTGAAGTCATCAACCAATGATCAGAAGGCAGAAAATTGCGTCGTGAATCTCTCTCGTACACCATGCGTAGCAGTCCAGTGACTAAGCCCTTGACATAGTCGAGGCTGAGACCTGCGACGCCGCCGACTGAGGGCTCTTGGGACTCTTTGGCTGGTTGGGACTCCGCGATTTGATGACTGTAGAAATTCAGACTGGTGCCTGTTGCTGCGCGCTCTTCTGCCGGGGTGATGTCTGCCGCGTTGAAGTACAGAGTAAATCCGAGATTTTTCAGGAACGTCGTTAGATCCTTCACTTCAAGCAGAGGAAGACCACTATCGCGGCCTTGGCTAGAGAAAGCATCCTGTTGACCCACAGCGAAAAACTCTTCATCGTCCGTCACTTTCAAGACGAAGGTGTAGAGCTCCAGAAACACCAGAATGACTCTCCACTCATCAGCAACAGCAGCTTCACGATTGAGTTCTTGCTGCGGTGGTTGCCAAAACCCATGCTGCGTCAGACTTGAAGCAGAAGGGTCTGTCTTCGTCTTGAGAAGGTCAATTGCTGCACGCGAATCTCTGAAGATGGTCGAAAACACCGACGAACGCTTTGAGGCATGCCAGAAGTATTTGATCGCAGGCGATTTGCGTCCACCGTCTTTCTTATCTGAAGGGCCGATGTACAACCACATTCGTATCTCGTCACCTCTTTTAGGGAAGAACCGGAGTAGCGCAAGGGAATAGTTCGCAAGTTGTCTCGCTTCTTCTATCCTGTCGTCTTCGGAAGCACCAGAGGGCTGCGACGAACCGGCCAAGAGGCTACCGATACCTTCTTGGTTGACTAGAGAATGTACTTGGTCTTTCAGAAATTGGGTCACTTTGTCTGCAACAAAATCATCCTCGTCAGTAAGATCTATGATGGTATCATCCTGACCCAAGATGTTGACTGGAAGTGAGTTTAGCAACAGCGACACTACCGTGACGAAGTCTTGGTATATAGCGTAAGCTTCTGGGGAGTTGAAGTTATGTGCGTATCGGTGGAAGTAGATGAACAGCCCAAGCAAGCGCAGGCGGTTAGTCGAGCTTTTCAGCTGTGATTGGACTTGTACACCGGAAGTTTTGAGCGATGCAGCTAGTGCACTCGCGAGCAACTTGTAATTGATCGATTCAGCGAGCGAATCTCTAAAGCGGCATAGGGGCGGTGAGGTTGAATCAGAGCTCAGCAGTGGAAGTGTCAGGAAAACATGGCCGAAAGCTTCGTAAGCGTCCAATGTGTATCCAGTCACCGTCTTGAGCGGTACAAGAATGGAATCAAGGAGAACCTCCCAAGATCTCCAACTAGATGATTCGGGTTGGCCGGTCTGCACACCCCCAGCCGCCAATACATCTGTCAAGGATGGTGCAAGCTTTGACACGGTGTCGGCGAGGGTGCGGTAGTAGACATTTGCGTGTTGAGATGTTTCGGAAGGGATCTGCCCTGTGACGAACCGAAGGATAGAGACAAGGTTCTCGAGAGAAGCGTTCGACGGCGTTGTTGGAGCTTTGTTTCCTCGTTGCAGGGCCGCCAGCAGCAACGTCTCAAAACTTAGGAAAGCTGATGGCCACGGCGCTCTTTGGAAGCAATCTTGCAGCTCTTGTGCCGACCGCAGTCGGTCTCCGAAATGCCGTATTCGTTGTATGTCCTGCTCATTTCGTGTTGAAGCAAAGCGCAATAGACGGTGCAATTGTAGCAACGCAGACTTGTCGTCATACGTCGGGTCTGCCTCTTCAAAGGTGTCCCATTCCTGCCGCAACTGGTCGGCCACTCTTCGTCTGCAGGCATGACCTCTCCATACCCGCTGTATCTTCTTGGCCGCATTGAGCGTATCTCGGTCTCGCTGTCGTTGCGCACGTTCCTGCTGCGCTCTGTCGAGGGCGGCTTGCGAGCCAGCGCCGGCTCCAGGTGTTCCGAACGGGTTCGTCTTGCGGCCTGAGAGATTGACCTGACGGGGACGCCGCGTATTGCCGGTGAAGCTCGTGAACATGGTGGCGGGGCGATCGAACGACGATGGCCAACAGGGTGTTCGAGCAAGAAGAGCGTAGGTTCGGTAAGCAACAGTCAGGTCGTGGTAGCGCGATGAGCGAGCCCTCCAGTCTGCAGACTGTATGGGCCTTGTGTGGTTGAGTCGTTGCGGTCGTGTAGATAGGAATTCGGTGTCCAGCCGAGCACTACGTCAATGTTGCAGGTTGAGGCATGGGTGAACTATGGATGAGGCTTTCAAAAGATGCAAGACGAGAAAGACCACACAAACAAGGTCGAGCAAGAGTCAAAAGCAAACTGCCTTCGAGTGGCTTCCATGAAGCTCCAAGAGGCGCTGTGAAGGTAGTCAGCATCACCGCTGTAAAGTCCGGCCGAGGCAAGTCCGTGCGCGAGCTACGCCATCAAGCCTCCACTTTTACCACCACTCCTCATAACTCAAGGACTTCATAATGAAGCATCACAACACTCTAGTGGGCTGCGATGCTGCATGAATTCCTAGCGAGGTTTTGCCTTGAGTTCAAGGTATGCATGCAACGGCTCCTCGTATCAATCTATGCCCCGTAGACATGATGGGCACTATCTTTGGAACGGGGAAGAGCAAGGAAAGATCTGAACCGCCGTTGAGGCTTTTCACGCTCGAAAAAAGCACTGTACAATGATGGATCATATGGAGGCCTTCAGGGTCCAGACGTGCCTCCTGCACCGAACCTCGACCCATAGCCTCCAACTCCACTCAGCACCATATCCTGGCTTCCTCAAGCTGGCAAGCTGATGCCTCAAAACTCTCATACCGATTCTCTCTTTTTACTCCAGTACCCCAAATACTCTCGGGTCCCCTACAAACCTTCCAAGGTTGGGTCAGGGCGACGCAAACCACGGGTTTGTAGTCACATTGCCCCACTGAAGAGACCAGTTTTGGTAACGGGTGTTTCTCCCTTTGGACTTATTATTAAGATGGAGCGAAATAATCACCCAGCCCTGTTTAATCTTATGTCCCTTCATATCAAGACAATACCACAGTACTACTCACAATGTCGTCCCTACACTACGAACCACGTTCACCAACCCAAGACGACTCACTTCCCCCCTGCACACTAGATCACACTACCAACCTACAGCGAAACCATCCGCGATGATCCATGGGAAATGCGCTTGTGCCGAACTCTGCAGCGAGAACGGGAAGTCTAGCGAAGACATTTCGAGAGCGAGGACGAGCAGATCCACTCGCGCCAAACTTCGCTGGACTTCTCTACGAGCCCGGTAGTACCAACGCCTGCCTCTATCCCATCCGATCTGCCTCCGCCATATGAACGGAGACATCACCGGGCAGCACCAGTAGCACAATCACCCATCCCTACCGGATTTGTGACATCCGAGCCCCTTCAAGCCGCCTCAGCACCCGCCGCATCTTCGCCCGTCCTCGCCGCCATCGTAACCAACACAAGCCGTGCGCGCCTCGAACGTGCTGCTGTGGGCGCCTCCAGCGCGGCAGCCATGCCTCGTTTGCAGTACTACTGGAGACGTCGAGAGCCTTTGGCCTTGACGCCGGAAGAATCGCCATCAGTAGCTATCGACTATGTAGTGCTTGCCCCAGCCGTAGTGCCGATATCCAGCCAGACCAACTCAACCGGGATACAGCTAGGAAATAGGCGGGGTGTGATTAGAAGGGACTGGGGTTTTTGCAAGGTATTAGCCGCGATAGGGACCATGATCGTATTTGTGATACTCCTTGCGGTGATCGAGAAGAAAGTGGGAAAGTCGTGGAGGAATGCAGAAACGCAGTAGAAGAGGATGAGAGTAAAATATTGAAAATGCCTTTCCAAAACGCCACCTGTTCTCACGTCTATGAGACAGAACTTATCCAGAAACACCTGCCAAACGCCTCATGATGCATCCATCTATCGTGACCAATCCGTCAAGCCAAGGACTGCACCTAACGCCTGCCATAGACCCCGTCCTCCCTCCTCTGCGTCTTGAACCCCAGACTACCTGCCTTCCTTGGTGGTCTAGCTTGCGTTGACTCACCCCTTCCGCCCACCTCAGCGCCAGCTTCCAGCACCCTCCTCTTAGCGAAGATGTCCTGCTCGGCTTCTTTGTCCAAGTGTGTATGATCGTACTCGGCCTCGCGTTTGAAGAGATTGAGGATGTCCTTCATAGAAAGTTTTCCGATGGCCTTGCCGCCCTCGAGAGCAGCCTGAGCGAGCTTGCGTTTCGCCTCTTGCAGCTCGAGAATACGCTCTTCGACGCTGTTGTGAATCGAGAGGCGATAGACGGTTACGTCCACTGTCTGATTGAGGCGGTGGACGCGGTCAATTGCCTGCTCTTCAACAAACTAGAATTCGTTAGCTCAGAGGCACTAGA
The DNA here is from genome assembly GCA_022560025.1 of Stagonosporopsis chrysanthemi. NCBI lineage: Eukaryota > Fungi > Ascomycota > Dothideomycetes > Pleosporales > Didymellaceae > Stagonosporopsis > Stagonosporopsis chrysanthemi. Next base: position 125,570 of record JAFISE010000038.1, on the reverse strand, counting down.
GGCATTGGGATGGCATAACTTACGGGATTCCAGAATGGCTCCATGATGACTACGCGTGAGGCGGCCGTAAGGTTCAGACCCAGACTACCACACTTGAGACTGCACAACAGCACCCGTGTGCGCTTGTCTTCGCGCAGCTTGTGCAAACTGGCCTCGCGCAGATCGTTGCGCATACTACCATCGTAACGAGTGAAACTGAAGTCCGCGCGCTTGAGGAAGGGCTCAATGAGGTCGAGCATGGAAGTAAATTGCGAGAAGACAATGACCTTGTGATCTGGGGTCTCCTTCTCAAGGATTTGGAGCAGCTGGCGTATTTTTGTGGAAGGCACCAGGTCAGATGTGCTGTAATCTGAGTCTGACTCTTCTGTCGCAGAATCTTCATCCTCGTTTTCACCATCTGAGCCCGAATCCAACTCTGATTCTGACCCCACTTCTGTGCCCGAGCCATCTTCGTCGTCGGACACGAGGTTGACCGCCCGCGGCTTCTCTTTGGTGAACAACTTCCTGCGGACGATAGGCGCCTCGTCTTCGCTGTCGGTGTCGTGCACAATGAACGAATCGAGGTTACTCTTGCTATCATCAACGCTCCCGGATGCTTGTGAGTCGATTGATGCTAACGTGTCACCGCCTCCTTCCGCGTCCTCGTCGTCTGTACCTCCTGCAACGCCAAGGTCTTCAGAATGTTGCTGGTCTTCAGGCACTAGCCACTCGCCCTCCTCTTCTTCTTCATCGCTGTCGACAACCACGCGGCGTTGGCGAGATGACTTTGAAGGTCGGGCAACGACGTCTTCTTCATCTTCATCATTGTCCTCAGCAGGGGCTGACTTAGAAGGCTTCTTCCCTTTCTCAGATCGGTGCTTGTCTTTACGGTGCTTCTTCTTGTGCTTCTTCGACTTCTTTGTCGAAGCATTAAGATCATCTTCGCAGTCGTGGCAGCGGATGGCACCGCTATCGGCGTTGTCGCGGTTGAGTGTCCGCTGACACAGATCACACCGCTTGGTGGCAACACTCAGACCACCGAGCAAATCCGCAAGGTCATCAGCATCATCTGCCTTAGAAGTCTTACGAGGAGTCTGGAAGCCAGTCTGGGCTCCTTGTTTTGACCCTGTTGTTAGCGCATCCTTGTCATCCTTAACGTTGCTCTTTGTGAGGTTGGGGTGGTTGCAGGCTTGTCGTAAACGAAGCAGTAGCACCAAAGCCCCAATGTAATCCTGCTTCTCGCCCCCCATAAGCTCTGCCAGGCGGTCCTGTGCTCGAGTGGACAAGCGGTCGTAGAAAGCGCGCTCTTTGGCCGTGAACTCTCCTATAATGGTCTCGACGTTTCGCGCGACAATCTGAAATGCTGGTTTCTCTGCACCGTCCTTGCCCTTGCCTCCAAAGGTGAGCGCTCCATCCTTCTTGAGCACATCCTTAGTACGACGTTTCATGAAGGCCTTGAGAAAAATCTGTAGTCGCCGCATGGCAAGGTTGCCACGACCGTTCTTCATAGGCCCGGTGATGGAGTCTTTCCAATTCGACATCTCGCAGTATGGCTGAATACGAAGGAACTTAATCAAGCTCTGTAGCTCGTCGAGATTGTTCTGCATCGGTGTACCGGTCAGACACCAGCGGTAATGCGAGCGAACCTCGTAGCAAGCCTTGGTCATCTTTGCGTTGCGGTTCTTGATTGTATGGGCTTCGTCCAACATCATACGGTACCAGTGCACCGCAAAGCAGCCCTTCTTGAGACCGTCTGGGCCGTCTCCACATTGTGCGTGCTCAGATGCAAGGACTTGATAGGTCGTAACTACAACATCGTACTGCTTCAGCTTATCGGCTGACTTTGTGCGGTTGGGCCCGTGGTGCACAAGCACCTTCAACGCGTGTGTCTTCGCAACCTTGGTGTTGATTTCTGACTCCCATTGCTTGATCAGCGCAAGTGGAGCAACGACCAGCGTACCTTTGCCGACAATGTCCAGGATCTTGTTCTTCTTGTTCTCGGGCTCAACACCCTTCTCTGGTCGGGGATTCGAAAGGATGAGCGCCATTGACTGCACTGTCTTACCCAAGCCCATGTCATCGGCCAAGATACCACCTTTAGGCAGCTTGCCTCGTTTATTGTGTGCCCCTGTCTCTTTCTCGATCATCCACGAGACACCGTCGACCTGGTGAGGCAACAGGCTAACCTTGAGCCCTTCCACGAAGCCATCGTCTTCCTCGTCGTCTGCCTCCTCCTCCTCCTCCTCCTCCTCCTCAGGGTCAGCTTTTGGCTCCTCGTCATCGACGCCTAGCGCCTTAAGCCGGTCGGCCAGCGAATTAGCGGAATCCTTGGCTGCCTGCTTCTTCTTCTTTCGCCCTCGTGTACGAGGAATTTTCTCCTCATCTTCGTCCAGTGCACCCTCAAGGAGCGCCTTGATGTTCTCGCTCGCTTGTGCTTGGTCGACATAGGCCTCTAGATCAGGCGCGCCGAATCTGCCACGATCTGCGAACACGACGGCATCAGGGTCGAAGTCATCTTCGTCATCCAGGATAACCGTCTTTCGTACGTCCTGCAGAGGATTGTGCGCGCCCTTGTTCACCGGCTGGAACCCATTGTTGTGGCCAATCGACGAGTACAACGACCGCGGTGGAGGCTGCATCGTCTGCGCGGGTGGATTGAATGGCCGAGGCACCGGTACGCTCGTCGACTGTCGAGGCTGAAAGCTGCTAGCTGGTATCTCGAAGAAGTCGTCATCGAGAGGACGGCCAAAAGCGTCTAGCTTCGTGGCAGGTTTTGGCTGTGGTGCACTAGTCTGCTGAGGCTTATATGAAGGAAGAGTTGGTGGGTTCGGTACGCGGGCGGTCGTTTGGTGGTGCTCTGGCCTAGGCTGACCGGGCCTTAAGACGTTGAAGACGTGAGAGTGCTTAGGCCTATCCTGTCTAAGTGGGTTGCGTAGAGGACTGGCCTGTCCAAATTGCGGTGCGGCGATGCGCTCCTGCGTGCTCGCGGCGGGTGCAGTCTTCTGGCTGTCAGGGCGCGGCGGCAGCGCCGATGGCTCTCGTTCGCGAACCATCTTGGTCTGAGTACCAGGCGGATGCGCGTATGGGCTCGGGGCGAGAGGGCTCGAGACTTCGTCGAAGAGCGAGCTGGAGTCGCCGTAGAAAGAGGATTCTGGCGTGTCCAGTGGGGCATATGCCGGTTTCTGTGGGGATGAGAGGGTGTTCAGCGGCGCGAATGGCGCACGATATTTCTGCGAACTGCTGTTCATGGGGGTGTTAGTAGGATACTGCAATAGCCAGAGAGCTTCCGCAGCGCCGAGTTGTAGTCGAGACGGTAGGCGCTACCGTCATGTTTGTGTTCCAATTAGGCAGCCTCAGTGGTTGCTAGGGCGGCAAAACAAGCCCCGCTTCACGTAGACCACGCCAATAACGCGTATCGAGAGCGCGCGGTCACGAGTATACTTTCATTCATCCATTGACAGATCATCGTATCACTACAGCCGACTCGAGACCCCATGCTGCATCCCGTATTGAGCTGCGGTTTATCTACAGACCCCTCGGTCCCCAAGCACTCAGCCCTGTGAAGACCACGGCTTCAGCGCCAAACAGCCCGCCTGTCAGCTTTCCCACATGACCTTTCACAACAGCGTACGCCAGACTGCCAACGTCGATAGCGCCTGCTCCAATCCATGTCCGCAAGGCCCTTCTCATTTCCCGTCTTGTCCTCAGCTGTGAGTAGCAGCTCACCTAGGACACCGTCACGAGCTCCAACCATTCGCACGAGAAGCGCTGAGCCGACCGGGACATTGTACTTAAACAGTGCGCACGTGAACTGAGGTGCTACGAGGCAGGCAGCTCCTGCAGCCATGCACACATATGAGAGCATTTTCACGGCCCGAAGTGCCCCTGCTGATACCGGTTCATTCGAGTGCTCGATTTTAGATTTGAGTTTCGCGTTGAGAAGAGGGCTGCTTGCGTTCTCTGATGCGTTAGCCATTTCGACTAAGGGTGTGCTAAGAAGTTGTTGATAGAGTGAATCTGTGGTGAGCCTGGTTATGATATGTACATCTGTGCTTCTGCATGTCCTATAGATGCCGGAAAGCAAGCAGTATTGCCCTGCCTTGTCATCATGCTGGAGTTGATAACGTTGCGCGAGCCAGGCAACAGACAAACTCAAAGCTCTGGTCTTATTCACCGTTCAGCTTCAGAACATTATGTTGAAGCTGACCGTAGGCAACTGGAGTCTTTCACGCTAGCCAATCATTCGTGGCCATGTGCACCTCGTTTTGCTGACCTAAAAAGGCTAGCTCATTACTACTTGGTGAGCATAACGTTATGCTCTTGGCATGGCATATCTAATGAGTACCGGCCACTCAAGCAGTACTCCGCACTCTGAACAAACATCTGCACATACAGTGAAGCTCTTGTAACATAACGACATGCCCGCAGGTCGTGTGCAGAAGAGTCGTAGCCCCGGTGACGTGCCTGATCCCGGTAACCCGGATAGAAAGAGGGTGCTTAACGTGCTTGCACAACGGCGGTATCGTAAGTTCATCGCTGCATCATCCTGCGTTATTTTGTAACACCACAGTACAGGTCAGCGACGGAAGGAGAAAATTGCGAGGCTGGAAGCGCAAGCAAAGAGCCTCTGGAACATCGTCGACCAGACCTCATCGAGCAGCGATGGTATATCACCTCAAACCAGCTTGACACCGGAGGTACCAGGATCTATTGAAGACACCCTCTGTGTGCCATGCGGCGATGAGATATCAGACTTCGTTATCCATGGAGATCCTTTTGACACTGACCTAGTAGACGAGATCAATGGTACGTACACAAGCCCTCAGCCTTTTACCACCTGCACTGCTGACGAATTTAGCCTTTCCAGTTCTTCCAACACCGTTACCGCCCACAGCAGACTTGGCAGACCTCCAGTGTCATGCTTCAACGCCTAGCTTTGTCTTTCCTCTCACAGCCGACGGAGGCATATTGGCCATCCCCATCATGAGTGTGGTAAATGCGTTCGCGTCGATCGCGACTGCCCTTAGTCTGACCGATAAATTATGGGATCCTTTCAATATGCACGTGATGCCAGCATCAACCTCATATGCAACCTTCCTACCTGGCAACTTACATCCTGTTCCCGCGCAAATGATAATCCCACATCATCCAGCCATTGATCTCATACCATGGCCGACGATGCGAGAGAAGCTTATCCTTACTCTGGCAATGCCGAGCAAAATGCGACCGCCTGTTGCACGCGAAGATGACGACGAAGGACCCAGTGCATTTAGTGCGTGGTCGTCGGCCGGTCAAACAGTCGGCCAGAGCAGAGCTGTCACACAACTGGTCCAAGATCTAGATGACCTCCAGGACGGCGGTGGCATCAGAGTGCATGGCAATACAGTTGCGTGGGGCCAAGGCAATGAGTATATCGAGGAGGCGTGGGAGGTTGGCGAGAACTTTTACAGGAAGTGGTGGTTCTGTCTTGATCAGAAGATTGTAGATCAGACCAATATGTGGGGGAAGCAACGAGGCTTGAGGAGATTGAGATTAACTGCATGATGAAACCCGATTGAACGTAACTCTCATACTGGTTGAGCATTGTCTTCTCTGCATGCTGAGCTTGCACCTGTTGCTCTTGCAGACCCTGTATCATGAGGTCTCGCAGTCCTACGCTCACCTCTGCTGGGCGCGAATGGCTTGCCTCACATTGACTCAGGGCCGTTGCCAATCAGTCGCGAGAGTGTCGTGTTATCCTGTCATGTTCCAGCATTCTCGGCTTGGCGATGTCAAAGTTGCGGCTCTCCTTCCTCGTTCCGTATGCGCGAAACTGTCCTGCTCCTCCATCCGTGACTCCTTTCCAATAGCCCAATGTACTTCTACGATTCGATCATTAGCGCTTACAAGAGAAAATATCCACTAACGTGGACGTATTGTTACTGTTTACGCGGACGCGACCGTCTCCACAGACGTTTCGGAAGCAATGAGCAACATCTGGAAGGTCCATGTCACCTCACCCGTTCTAAGAGCGCTGTCAAGGCGTCCCGCGTGTACCTGACTCGATAAAGTTTTCTCGGATGCAGCACCGAGATCCCATCACACCTCGTACTCGTTAGACCTGCCTCCGATCGTGTCTTGTAGAAGGATGTGAAGAATCAAACAGCGCCACTGCAACTCCAATCTCTCGACGGGCGCAATCTAGAAGTGAGATCTGTAAATCGAAGGTGATGGCGCAGAAGCGCTTGTTTTCATCGCCTTTGCGATCCCATGTGTACAATCGAGCCTAGCGCATGTCAAACTTTGACCCCTGGTTCTTATGCTCGATATGATCATCGTGGAGAAGCGACTCGCCATGTCGATCATAGTAGAGCAGGTAGAGCAGCATTGCACTTTGATCAGCAGGTCGAGCATCCGCACCACGTTCAGCGCGCAATTCACTTGTCAAACTCAGGTAATCTTCTGCCTTGAGACGGTTGCATCGTATTGCAGTGCGGCCGAGCCTCGGCTGCGGACATCCCGATCTCATACTTGTGGTGCGCGAAGGATCCCTCAGCCCCTGTTACATGTACGACGCGGCTCGCCTACATTCACAACATCACTTCCAATTCGTTGGATCTGCAAGTCCGGGAAACACATCTTGCTGTCAATAGGATGGCTGTTGCCGACACCTCGGACGATAAGATCCCGGCCCGTGGCATCGCACAACTGAGATTTTTGGGAACACCCCTGTTCTATACAACAACGATCCACACTTGCGAAACGTCAATTCACTCCGCAGCCGCTGAGCAGCGTATGCCATCTTGTCGCGACAACACAGGGATCAACGTGCAGGGAAGACCCTCGATTATGCACTCCTTGCGTGCATAGGGGCCCTGTCATCTGGAACTATGCGAAACTTCGACGAATCCTTCGAAAGCCACCAATGTCTTTCGCTAACGCACGCCCAATGTCGACCAGAATCTCCGTGGGCCACCACTTTTGCTAGCATTTGCACGCCATTGGTGGTGCCTGTACGGCCTGTACGAGCCTAACTGAGCAGTTGATAGACTCAACAACAGAATGAGGCTTTTCAACTACCCACTGTTGCTGATGTAAGACTCCGTATGGTGGCTTGCATGACTAATGTTGCGTACGTCGCCCTGAAACGCATCCTGCTCCCCGACTATTCACGACTTCAGAACTTGTGCAACATTCTGTAGCAGAACTGTCAATGGTCAGTTGGATCGACATAGACCGGCAAGGAACGGCCATGTCGATGGTATGAAGGGAAACATCCGTATGCGGTATCTGAGAGGGTCTCCTGAGCGTCAACGGACGATCCAGTTGATTGGTATGTTCCAGCCAGTCGCCATGTGGTGAATGCTTTGACTGCTCTTGACTGTGCACAGAGGGACTCCTTAAGGTGTATCAACAATCAGTCCGCTGATTACCTATTTGCATGAGATGCGGTTCTAGCGAGTTGTAATGTAAACCGGCACCACTAGTGAGGTCCCCGTACAAGCATATCGCACGGTGCACGTTGCAGCTACCCCCTGCAGCCCTGCCGTGTGTCCCCACAATTCTCACTTCGACCTTTCGATCATGTCTTAAGCATGCGCTGCCCAGGAAATCGAGTTTGATACCGAATTTGAACTTGTTCCCTGGTGGGACACTGACAGCACATTAGTCTCCACGGAGTTACTTGAGCTAATACTAGTACTGTGTGTATGCTGTCATCAGTCTGCACTTGAGGATCGTCATCGCTTCCACGATGCTGAGCCGGGGCGACAATCCCCGTGGCCGACAGTCATTTGACGCATCTCTTGCTTTTACCGTCATCGCCGTTATCAGTGTAATACTACGGTTGTATACGCGGTGGTCCATCATTCGCACTCCGGGAATCGAGGATCACCTCATCATAGTCGCAACAGTGAGTTGAGTCGAGTACAATAACATGTGATACTGGCTGAAGATGCGCTAGATATGTTCCGTTCTCTTGACTACCTGCATTGGTTTCCGTAGGTCATGCTTGTCGCCACACGTTTACAAAGTTAACTCGGTACAGAAGCGAAGTGGGGAATGGGCAAGCACGCAGACACGTTGTCAGCGGATGACAACATCAAGGTCGCAAAGGTACTGATTATTCCTTGCATTCATTATTGCAACGCTGACCATACCAGGCATTCTGGGCATCCCTGATAGTCTACAACCTTTCGCTCGGACTGACGAAGAGCTCGATTCTGCTGCAATACTACCGAGTATTTCCCACGCGAAAGTTCCGGCTCTCGTGCTGGATCGTCTTCGGCGTAGTAATCTGCTTCACCATCTGGACACTCTTCGGCAGCATCTTCGCCTGTGTACCGGTCCAAGCTTTCTGGACAAAGGAGGCCGCTCGTTGCATGGACCAGTTCGCCATGTGGTTCACCAACGCGTCCATCAACATCCTAACAGACTTCATCATCATCCTCCTTCCAATGCCCGTAATCCGACGCCTGCAACTCGGGAAACGGCAAAAATCAGCTCTGATCGGAATATTTGCCGTCGGCGGCTTGTAAGTCTCACTTTCTCATCCCCCATGCAATCACTGAGCGCGCGTGCTTTCACATCTGCACCTTCCCTCCCACCCACCTCTATATTCCCCCCGCTCCACCCCACAGCACCCCCACTAACGCACCCCAGCGTCTGCATCGTGTCAATCCTGCGCCTCCAATCCCTCGTCGCCATCTCCAACAGCACAGACCAAAGCTACGACAACCCCGCGGCCGCCACGTGGTCCTCTGTCGAAACAAACGTGGGCATAATCTGCTCGTGCCTGCCCTTGCTACGACCGCTGATGACGCGCTACCTGCCGGGCGTCTTCTCCTCGCACCGCCGCAACACCCACAGCGCACCCCGCGCGTACCCCACCATCGGCTCCGCGCGCTCGCGGCCCCTGCCCAGCTTCAACGCCGACTCCGGCTACCCGCTGACTGTGACCAAGGGGTCGGGCGGCGCGTCGCGCGGCTCCAGTGATGCCGATGCGAGGGATATTCAGGTCGAGACGCATATCCATGTCATGGTTGAGGGGGGCGGGGGGAGGCTGAGTGGGTGGAAGACGCCGGAGAGCAAGGGCGTAGATGCGAGGAGTAGTACGGAGTCGCTGTTTAAGAATCCGAGGAGTGCTGTTTGAGGATATTGGGAGGGGGGGATGTGTTTTCGTTATTGATACCCTGGGAGGCATGAATTATATGATTGGCATAGATTAGGTTAATGTGATAGCGGCCCTAGGGGCTGCATTTGTATGCGCTCTCCGTGCCGTTGGCTCCATCGCTGTGTGAGATGCTTGAAGACTTTTGGCAAGCTTGCACGATGTCTACAACATGACGTCGGAAAACCGCACAATATTAGACATAGGAGACGTCAAGTTGGACACGCGTATCGTCGTATAGTACATTACATTCAACAGATCTACTTCGACTCCAAAGATGAATGGAGATTGTGGTGCTCCCAGAAACAAAGTCGGGGGAAAGCTTTTCAATCGCTTTTTCCCGTAGTGCCCAGTAAAACGCCACCCAATGCTAACCTAGACCAAACCCTCTCTCCTTTTCTAACAAGACAGCTCGTGGGTATACATATGGTACAGTGAAGTGCGTAACGCTCCGAGCAGAGCGGGGACTCGCTCCGGGGAGAAGCGAAGGGAAGTAGTATACAAACAGTGGCCGTCAGCTTACAGTCTCAGATCAGAGCAGAGGCTTAGAAGTCAAACTCAGAGCGAGGCGCTCTCCTCTCGCCCCCGTCGCGGCCGCCACGACCGCCGAAGCCGCGGTCACCTCCTCTTCGGTCGCCGCCGAATCCTCCACGGCCGCCGTCGCGACCGCCATCGCGTCCACCAAAGCCGCCACGGTCACCACCTCGCCTGTCGCCGCCGAAGCCACCAGAGCGGCCGCCATCACGGCCACCAAAGCCTCCTCCACGGCCACCATCACGACCGCCGAAGCCGCCGGAACGACCGCCGAAACCGCCACGGTCACCGCCGCGGTTGCCACCGAAGCCGCCGGAGCGTCCACGGCCACGGTTAGCGAAGACAGACGCAGGAGGCGCGGGAGGTGTGGGCATTCCCCAGCCAAACTCTGCAAGGCGGTTCGCGCCCTCGAGGAGGCCCTGCTTGTCGCCGTACCACTGGAAGCTGCCAAACAGACCACGGAAAGCGGCGTCAAGCTGGTCGGGGTAGACCTTCTTGTGCGCCTCGGTGACCTCCTGGAGAATCTTGCCAACGTTTTCAGGAACCTCAGCAGGCTGGCTCATGTCGATCTCTGCAGTCTCCAATTCGGATGTGCCGTCGGCGAGAGGCAGGTTGCGGAGACGGCGGCGGGTCTCGGCCGTCTCGAAGGGTGTGAGGAAAATCCAGCCCTCACCCTCCTTACCAGCACGACCAGTGCGGCCGAGACGGTGGATGTAGGTATCGCGGTCACGGGGAAGACCCAGCTGGACTACGTGAGTCACGTTCGGAAAATCCATTCCGCTTGATTGTGTTAGCTGGATGTCGATGTAGTTGGTGAATTCATGAGTTGAGATGAGATTTTACTTACCGAGCTGTGACGTCGGACGAGAAGAGAATGCCAGTCTTGCAGGCACGGAAGTCCTCCGAAGCGCGGGTACGCTGAGCCTGGGAGAGCTTGGCGTGGATCTCATAGTTGCGTACAGCAGAGAGAGGAGTCTTGCGCCTGAGGCCGCCGTTCAGCTTGTAGAATACAGACGCGGCAAGTGTGACCTCTGCAGTAGAGTTGAAGTAGAAGATGGCCTTGAACGGACGAGCAGCGCCAGACATGGCCTCCTCCTGCTTCTTGACGGCGAATTCGTAGAGAGAAGGCATGAGGTTCTCGAAGCCAGCGACGTTGACCTGCTTCTGAGGGACACGGGCGTGTGTGGGCTCCTCCTCTTCGTTGACGCAGCGGGCGAAGTGGAATCCGGGGCGGAGAGTGCGGCGGACAAGGTCGACAACATCGCGGGGGATAGTGGCGGAGAACATGAGGTTCTGGCGCTCGACCTCCTCAGGGTCGGGAAGGTGGGTCCTGATCTCGTCAATCTCCTTGGTGAAGCCCTCGTCCAAAAGGCGGTCGGCCTCGTCCATGACGAAGGCGTTGAGGTTGGGCGCCTTGACGCCAGAGTAGGGGTCCGAGAGGATGTCGAGAAGACGTCCGGGAGTACCGATCAGGATGTGGCAGCCCTCGCGCTGGGTCTTCTGGAGCATCATGCGCTTCTGGGTGCCTCCCACGGCGGCCTGGACAATGAGGCCGGTGTTCTGGGTGACCTTCTTGGCCTCGACGGTGATCTGCTCGGCAAGCTCACGGGTGGGGGAGATGATGATGGCCCTGATGTCGTCGGCTTTGGCGCGCTTGTAGCCGCGGGTCTTCTCGCCGAGCTTGGGGTCGCGTGTGATGATGCGCTGGATGACGGGGACGAGGAAACCGAGCGTTTTGCCGGTACCAGTCTTTGCCTGGGCGATGCTGTTGGTTGTCAGTCGAGCGGCGTGGCGTAGGATGGCATGGTGTCTTACATGTCAATGCCGCTGAGGGCCTCGTTGATGGTCCTCTGCTGGACGTCCGTCATGGTCTCAATCTTCATCTGGCGGGTGATTGTGTTGACAACGTTGGGGTGCACAAGGCCGCGAGTAGCAAGCTCAGCGAACGTGGTCGCAGGGCCTTCCTCAGAGACGGCCTCTTCAGCCTGGACCTCCTGCGCAACCTGTTGCCACTTTGCGCTGCTGTGGAATCCGGCGATGGAGGCATTGGCGATGCGCGATGAGGGCGTCCTCAGGACAGTGGGTGTGCGTGTGAGAGGGGTGCGGAGGGCGTTGGAGGAGACAGCGATCCTGGAGATGCTCTTCGACAGCGTTGCCGGGCATCTTCTGAATGCGCCAAACATGATGGATGGTGTGAGGGCGGTGGCTCGCCGCTGGGTCGTCAATCTGCAAAGGGTATCGTAAAGCGAAGAATCAATGTGCTGCAGCGAAACAAGGCGTCTGAATGAAAGGCGCCTCTGGGTCAAAGGCAAATGGCGATGGAAGAACTGCGACGGCGCCAGCGGAAACTTTCGCCCTCGACTTTTTTGGCACAGGCGCTCGGACCACCAGCAAGTCGCGTCAAGGTGTGCGCTAGGACGCCGCACTGCGCCGCTAAGAGAGCACTCCACGCATCATCACATCACATCATATTACCGAGTGGCTCTCGAGCTTTCGACCTTCATCTTGATCATGTCCCGACGACAATTATCTCTGGTATCTATGCCCAAGAAACGCAAACACTTAACTTCAAATCAAATCACACCACAACGCCCTGAAATGCTTCCAACACACCCTTCTACTCGATCCTCTCCACCTTGCCCGTCTCGCGCGTTCTCCGCTCCCGCTTTAGACCCTCCTCGAAGCCCTGCTGCACGCCGCCCGTCACCCCGCGAACCCACCAGATTGTCATCTCGTTGATCGCCTGCCCGACCTTCCCATCGTTCATCTGACATATTGTCTGTGACAGCCGAATACTCCTCCGTCCAATGTCGTCGACAGTAGTGATGCTCCCGTTGACCAGCCGTCGTGTGATCTGGTGCTCGCGCTCAAACTGGTACGCGTACGCCATGAAGATCTTGATGTACGGTAGGAGGAACTGGATGAGTATGAAGATTTGCAGGATCAACGTGGCCGTTATGCGATGCAGCATTGACGCGTCCTGTGGCGACACATTATGCTGAAGCTGGCTTTGCGTCGAGCGTGGGACGAGCGAATAACCGTTCGGCTCTGCCTGCGAGTCGGCCAAGCTCTGTGGTGTTGCTGCCTGCAGGCTCAGCAGCTCCTCTGGTGTGAGGTCGGATGGAAGCCCGCGGAGAAGGTAGGTCATGCCGTGCAGGTACAGTTGGCGCGTGAGTACAGGAGATGTCTCATCAAGTCCGTAGTTGGGTATACTGGACTCGCGGTGTGCAAGCGTCATGAGATTGACACCTACAGACTTTAGCGCATGTCCTGTCTGATCAAGATTTGTTTTCTTACCTTGGCCGGCATACTTCCAGTTGATGCCTGTCTTTGTCTCGTATGCAGCGAACGGGGGAGGGTTCATGCTCATCGAGCTGCCCGGCCTCTCCGAGGCGTCGTCTGAGAAGTCGAGATCCTCACCAACAACCATGGACCGCCTGTTCGGTGATGCGCTGCCGCTGCTCGCCCTTGAGGTGTAGCCGGGTGGTGGAGATCCAGGCAGCGGTAGCTCTATTATCGAGTTTGACTTGCTGTGAAACCGCCTGTCACGAATCTCGCCTATCGACTGCCGTATGGAGGGTATTGTAGGGAGGTGACTAGACACCATAGCTGGCAAAACTTGGTAAATCATACTGGATCGAAAGTTCTTCAACTCCGTTGTATCCACAAGTGTGGTGGCGTCCGAATCGACCTCCAGGGTGCTGGGTTGGCTGTGTTGTTGCATGTTGCCGTGCTTATCTACCATCTGTCGGAGATCGATTGCAGGATTGCGAAGTTGCTATCTCGCACGAGGTATTAAGAACCGCAAGCGGATGTCGAGACAAGAGGTGGGAAGAATTCATGTTGGAGTGGGATCCTCCGGATGAAAAAAGGACCCTTGCCGTCAGACCAGTTGCGAAATTATCTCGCGTCGCTTTGCTGAAGCTCCCCTGGCTCTTCCATGTGAAGGGCTGTCATCAGATCGCGAGCATGTGAAAGTCGTTGAGACGTGCGCCAGCAACGGCGGCTAGCGTCGTCGCATGGCCGAACACCAATCAGCCGAGCAACGTGGGGGCGCCCATCTCACTCCCACCGGGGCTGATTCGTGATTCGGACTTTCTAACAAGGTCTTTGTATGGCAATTGCCGTTTCTGCGAGATACGATGCGGGGTGCGAAGGTTGTTGAGGAGCCCTGTGACGATTGCAGCTGGGCGAGAGACCCTGAACGCAGTCGATCACGGGTCATTGGCTCATCCTCCCAGCTGTACCACTGCTTGACTTGCCTTCCCGAGTTTCGCCTCGTTCAGTCTTTGGTCTCATACGCCATCAGGGCAATTAGCAAGTCCATTTAACTGATCATCAATCTTATCTCGATGCCTGCATGCGTTGGTAAGCTGCCCTGAAGGTAGATCCTGGTTACCGACTCTTGAACTCCCGTTTGACATGCTGATGAACGAACCAATTAGCTGGAACACTTGCTCAACCAGAAAATCGTTTATTTTTACGCATGTTCTGAAATTATGAGCCAGACTAATGTATGTGCCAAACAGTGAAACATGACCCTCCAAGACCTTTCTATACCACACAAGAATAACTTGCACCTGTATAAATTTGCGTCCCAAATACTGAGCAGCCTTCTTCCTCCATCCATTCTTCTAAATCTCTACAAGAAAATGGAATGCCTCAAACACCATGTTCCTACCTATCTCAAATCAGCCCTCACTATCTGCACTTGTTCTTGATCGAAATATCAGAGTTCCTGAACATGATCGACTACACTTTTCTGCTTTCTTCAAAATCCTAACACCGTCAATGCTATTCATTGGGACCGAGATTTCTCTTTCCATGGTCTCAACATCAGTCTTCTACACTTCGTAGCTTTTGCCGTATCAAAAGCGAGCAAAATGTATCTTATGTGCGCCACCTCCTGCTCGATGAAAGCGCCAACAATAAGGCAACGTGGCACCTGGAACACAAATATTCACCAATATCGAAATGCTGGCACTAGAACTCAAATGCTTTCAGCCTTATGTGCAAGGCAAAACCAAGGACTCTACGTTGCTGAGGAGTTCATTCGCACAACACGTATATTTTCAAAGAAGCAAAAGATCCGCTCATGTCTGCAGCAGGCCGAAATTTACATTCAGTCTTCTCATGGTAGCTCTCTGAGAGGGAGGTACGATAAAAGCCAACACGAAACAACCTATGTATTGTTCTTCTCACGTTATCCAAGGCGATGAACTGAAAACACTCGTAATTCATGTCTGGTTGCCTTTGGGAGACAACCCCATGAACGAACATACCTCAAAGAGAAGAAAACAGTTGAAATGTTGTGCTTCGCTCTGCTCGTCTGACTAGGGTGCTTGAAACCGACAAAGCGGAAGTCCAATGTCTTGTCCGGCTGCACCTGTTTCAATATCATCCAGCACACCGTTGTACAAAGAGTCAGCGTCCGGTCACATGCTGTGTTCGATTCGGATCCAAAATTTACTGATGAAAAAATCCTACTCTCCTGGGTTTACGTGCGAGAACATCTCCTCCCTGAACCATCTTTGCGGCAGCTCAAAGCTATGTTACAAATTGGTTCAGACCTGTTGTACCGTCAAATGAACCACTGAAATTTCGATGGTCTCGTTTCCCTGACCCGGTGTCGATAAGATACCCGGGCTGGCAGTCTATATCTGTTGTTCCTCAAATTGGCGCACAGAATCCAATATTTTTTTCTGTCTTTCCTCAAACGGATATCGAGAAACGCGATGCTCTCCGGGATTTTTCGAACAATGAGCAGGTCTTTCGCCTCCAGTACCGAACCTTCACTATATTTTCTTTTCCTGCCAGATATGCAAGAGTACACTCAAAAAACAGCTGTTGTTTTCAAGCAGTAACACAGCTTACTCATGCTCTCTGTCTCCCAAAAACCTTGATCGACAATGGATGAGCTACATGTCTGCTCTCTCGTCTTTCAGCTACCAATTTGCAAAGAGATTGGAAACACGTTCTCAACACCACATGAAAGCGGCGCTTTCTCAAAGCAAACTCCCATACAAATATGGATGAAATCTCACTCAAAACCACTGTGCTCACAATTCTGGTTTTCTGGTCTTCAAAAAGGGAGTCCGATTCCACATGTGCTTTTTTTGTGCCGTTTCAAAAATCTTGATATCGCACATCCGATCGCCTTGGTTATATATGAATGCATACATATACTTTTGGAAGGCCGTAGAATCTCATTACCTGTATTCTTCCTCCTTTTCTACAGACAAAAGTCTCCGGATTACACGCGTCTGGACTCTTCGTTTTCAAAAGCATCTGCGGAAGCACGAATGTTCCTTTGAAAAGAGATACATTACTCAGTATGTGTTTCTCTGCCTTCCTGCTGCGATCAACGAGCACAAGTAGGCTGCTATCCTTTTTGCACATCATATCTTTTCATTCCATTCAAAAAAAAAAAAAAGAACCGAGGCATGGCCTTGCACATGGCTTGGTTTCCAGCAGGTATGAAAAGTCCATACCGAGGGTCTTTTGATTACAACTCAAACGGAAGGATTAGTGGTTCATTTTCCGCTTCTAATCCTGGAATCTATTTTTTTCAAATGTCAGCAAGGTAGTTTGCATTGAACAGCACTCAATCTTGTTCTCTTTCCTAAAGCATGGCAAACCAAATTACATGACATTGCTGTCACGGAAAGAGACGGGACAATCACACATGTGTGCTGCTTCCAGCAATTACTTACAGCACGGGAAAATGTCTATCTTTCCTTCCAACGTCTGGGAGAACAAGGCAGACGATATGGCCTGGCCGGCCTCAAAGTTATACTCCATTCTACGAAACCAGCATTCTCCGTTACGTATTCCTGGACAAAGGCCTCTCACTATCTATCTCTTCGCCGCTGTGCCACACCTCCCAATACACCTCGTTCACGACCTCATACACATTGTGTTTTTACCAAATATCTAAACCTTAGAGGGGAACATGTCCATGCCTCTCTTTCTGTTTCCGGATCCTCCAATATCTTCAGCACCTTGCTTTGCATTTCGCTTATCGGATTCATCACTCACACGTCGATACGTCTGTCCGAACTCTTCGGTACACGAAACATCTTTGCTGCAGCTCGGTAACACAACATGTGCATGGATGAAGATTCGTAAACTTTCTACAGGTCATATGTCCAGCTCATGACCAAATGCCTCTGTTCTTAAACAAGCGATAAACCGAAGCATGCTCGCTTTGCTCTTCTACAATACTCAACATTTCGTACCACCACTACTTGCTCACTGTAAGTAATGAGTCCTGGAAGCGATATGCATGCCTTTCCCTTTCGCAATCAAAGAAGTATACCGACTACCACATGTCTGGAAGACAATTACGCAACAAGCCAGATGATGGCTGTGTCTGTCCTCTCTGCTTCCACAAAGTTCTTTTCTCATCTATTCTGTTCAACTCCACTGCTAAGCCAAGTATTGCTCTGCTGTTTCTTCAAAGATCAACACTTGTGTCGTATGGCGTCTTCCCTATGCAGATTGGAATTTCCGTAAACGCATGTGTGCGTCTCGTCTGGTTTTCGCACGCGCGTACATGTACTGGAAAAGCCTGTCAGCACGCCTCACTCACGGGCTTTTCATTTCTTCACACAGCCACTCTTCATACTTTCAACTACAACAAAGACAACGAAGCAAAAATCATGTCTCTGCCTGCTCTGACAACTGCAACATCTCAATAGCGATGTTCCCAGTTGACCAAGCATTGTTGTATCTGGGATAGAGCTGTGTCTGCTGTCTTGCGAAGACCGCAATGATAGTCGAATTATAGGCTCTCTAAGCTAGCAAGATCTCTGAGGCACGACGACCCGCGTTCCTCTGCTTTAATTCCAAGCTTTGTCAGCAACCCAGACTTGAGCTTTTCACGTCTGTTCTTCTCTTCTCTGTCATGATCATATTCCCAAAGACTCTTACAATATGTTCTTAGGAAACCGGCATGCGTGCTTCTTTATTCTACTATTCAAGTACTACATCAAAATTGCAATCGTTCATACAATGTACAAGGGGAATGCTGTGGCTGACTATGTGTCACATTTCTTGGGAGCATCCTTTCAACCGGATATAGTTTCTGCTTTCCCGAACCTGTCGAGATGAAAACGAACAGGTCTTTGGACAGGAAATCTTGGACCTAATTGTTCATGGATCCTAAGAGCAGTCAGCTTCAGGAGAGTGTTTTGTTCTCTTGCGAACTCTACCCTCACACTCAACTACATTCACTACCAACGATATTACACAAAACCATCAGCAACTGATCTGATGTTGCTCCTTTTCCTCCTCGGAACGAGCTTCCACAAAATACCATGCTCCACAAACTACAAAATTCAGCACCATGACTGCATGAGTGTCTCTCTCCCATTGTCGCAATCTTCTTTCAGCCCTCGGATCTCAACGCCTAACATTGGGCAACCCATGTGTCTTCTGTCCTCTTGGTCCAGATGCGCAAGCTCAACCTTCAATTCAACAACTTCCTAGCGTACCCAACCAGTCATACGCATCTACCGGCTCCCACAAACAGAGGACATGAAAATCTCATCCCTCGACCGAAACACTGATGCACACTTCACTCGTACTGTATAGATTCGCGGCATGCTCGGAGACATGAAAATTCAACCGCATTTTTGGGTTGTGCATTTGAACAACAAGTCACCGGTCATATCTCGCCAAATAACCTGTGCCAGCGAACCATGCTTCTGTGTGTGTTCTTCTACATCAACAATCTTTCTACACTTTGTTTGGCTCTCAAAAGCGCTGAATTCTAAGGTGATGTTTTTGTCTTTTTGAGAGGCATCTTCCAATAGTTTGACTTTATAGTCCTATTTTACATGGCCCCTAATGTGTCAACAGTCGACACATGTTATCTTTCTACCTGCTGTCCGTGAGAAAACGAGGGGTAGACATATACAAGTGTTGTGTCTCTCATTTGGAACCAGAAGAAACAGAGATCATGTCTTGTCAAAAAGCTTACCAAGAGAGCCGATGTTTCCGCCTCTGCCTCTCCGCTTCAACATATCTGCTCAAGCTTCTCCATTTTCACTAGAAGACCACCGGTTCTAATGATGTCTCTTGCCTCCTCAAAAGATTCTCCCTAGTGAATCATGTCTTTGTGCCTTTTCCAACACATATTCTCCACAGCCATATCTGTCTTCTGTCCGCTCCACACACCTTTTCCCTCTCCCCAAATCCTCAGCGCCCACCTCAATGGCGGTTTGTGTGCCTCCACGTTTCCACACACCTACTCCACCTCCTGCGGATCGGAACATGACGCTTGAATACTCCCGATGTTTCTGCTCGCCTCCAACACTGCATCGCAGTAGAACAAGTCTATCTACGCCTTTGGAAACACCCATTCAACGTGACGATGTTTGCTCTCCCTTCTGCTCTTCTCGCATATCACACAAAGGTCTCACTCTGCGTTTATGGTGTGGGTTACGATTCTCTCAAACCTTCGAAGCCGAAAACATATTCTGCATTTGTAATGAGCAGATTCATGTGCGCATCTGTCTTCTTGCTTCTTGGTCTCGCCGGCACCGTCAGTGATACCAAGGAAGGACAGAAAAGGAAACTAATCTATCGTTATGTCTTCTTGTGCTCCGATCCGTGTTCTCGAACCCGCATAATACTGGAAGGCAAGGAGCGATGTCTCTTGGCCCTGCCTGCCAATTAGTCAACTTCAAACCCACCTTCCCCAAAAAGAGCACACTTTTCGTACATGTGCTCTTACTTTTCCGACAAACAACCTCAGTAAGAGGCAAAGGCTTCGTCCTCTCCGCCCAGGTTAGACGAAACGTAGCACGCGAGTGAGATACCATGAGAAGATATCGATGTGAAGTTGAAGGTGAATGTCTTATTCTATCTGCCATAATGTCCAGAGAAGGACCAGCCGTTACTGCGCCTTCCCCTCCGCCAGAATCGGCAACATCAGCCAGCAGTCTCAACCGCGACCCTCTAGCGTGCCGACTCTAGCCCAGGGGCGAGTCGAGGCATGCTCGAGATTGCAGGAGATCGCTGACGCGTGCTACTAAATCTGACTGTGGAAAACGAGAAAGCGCAAAACGTCCGGCTAAGCTGGGCAGAACAATATTGAGAAGAAAGTGACAAGAAACAAGAAGCGGTCAGACGCCACATCCAATGCCTGCCCGTAGTGATGCCCTATACCCAACCGCCCCAATACGCCAGTCTTGCACCAAAGAAATCATTCAATGAATGCGACCCCATCCCTCAGGGATCTCGCTATCTTCGAAGCCCTCCCAGGGCAACTCTCCCGTCTCATCATCCCGAATTGTCTTCCTGAGCGCATCGCGGCCAAATTCGTGCGTCTGTGTGTCCTCGCTGTCGCTCTCGTCAACGAAGCTGCGGATCGTGACCCTCTTTCCCTGACCCTTCTTTCCCCGCTCAAACTCAACATGACTCATGTCTGCATCTGCATTGATGCCCTCCCTCGCATCTTCAGCGCGGATTTGCTCGGTGATGTCTTCTACGTCCTGCTCTGTGATATCGCCGTCTGCAGCCTGGCCTTCAAGCACATCGTACAGGTTGTAGATCTGCGCATCCTTGATTTCGAGACGACGCAGAGTCTCTTGAATGCTTGTGTTGATTTCAGCGCGCTTGCGTGCTCCCTGACTGGCATCATGCATCTCGAGCATAGCACGAAGGGCGGCGAGCTCCATGTGTAGGTGAGCGCGCTCGTCTTGCAACTCCTTCACGACAAAGGCGAGAGCTTCCTTGGGCGAACGTGCAGGACGCAGAGTTGCGTCAATCTCGTCTTCAGGTATGCGCGAAGAGACTGGTACAAGGCGAGGAACCCGGAGGGCAGATGTCGAGGAGGTAAGGCCATCGCGGCGGCAAACGGTGCAATTGGCGTTGTCGTGGTTCTTGTCATGCTTGGAGATGGCAGTGGCAGTGACAGAAGGCCTGCGGGATTCAATCTTGAGGTCAGGAACAATGAACGCGGAAGTCATCTCGGTAGGAGCGCCACGGCGGCGACGGCTAGTGTTGCTGTGCATAGAGAGGTCCTTGGTTCGGGTGGCTTCAGTGTCGGCATCTAGGTTCGACATGTTGCCCGTGACATCGTCCTCGAACTCAGATAAAGTTGTGCGGCGGGTGTTGTCTTTGAGCGATGACTTGCGAACTAACGATGGTCGCCGCTCGCTCTTAGCAGAAGCAACAGACTTAATTGTGTCTTCGCGAGTCTGGCGCTGTGAACGCACGGTCTCGTCACGAGCGGTCTGTTCGAAGGGAGCAGAGGCACGTCGTGCGTTTGCGCGCTCTTCTTCCAACTGGCGGCGAAGCTGAGCAATAACGTCGCTACCGATGAAGCTCAGCTCAGTCAGATCCAAGTCTGCTGGTCGCTGGACAGTGGCGGTCGGCTTCACAGACTGAACGCTGCGCGACATATATGGAGTACCATGAGGCTTGAGAGAAAGATCCGTGGTCGACTCGACATCTGTGTCCACGTACGGGTTCTTGTCAGCGGCGGGGGCAGAGAAGCTGCGTCGAGTGTCGGCTGGCAGAGACTTGCTGAAGTCCTTCCTAGTCATGCCACTGTATTCCTTGCGAGAGTTTTCCGGAAGACGGCTGGATTGAGCCATTTCATGTCGGGTGTTGCGTGACTCTTGTTGAACACGGCTCTTCATACGGGAGCCGGTGTCCTCGCGACGGTAGCTGGGCTTGCGCTGGAAGGTATCCTGGCGTGTAGAATCTCTCTGCTGCCCCTGAACCTCGCGGACATTCAACATTTCGCGGGTCAGATCGAGAGTCTGCCTGGCAGCCGCCTCGCGTTGCTGAATTTTGCGTTTCAGTTGAACCTCCTTTCTCGCCCACTTTTCGTAATCGTCCTCGTGTTGAGCAGCAAGCTGTGCGAGCTCATGTCGAAGGTTCTCGTTGTCAAGCCGCATCGCGTCGTTCGTTTGCTCTTGTGTCGCATCTTGAAAATGTCGAATGGTCTCATCGCGGCGGTCGACTTGTGCCTTCAAAGCAGATTCCTGACGCTCCCACTTCTTGATCTCGTCATCGCGCTTTGACTTCATGCTGGCCAACTGTGACTTCAAAGCCTCGTTGTCAGCCTGAAGACGCGCAAAGTCGGCCTTCTCTTGTCGTGCTTTGCGGAGCTCAAGATCCTGGCGAGCGATTTGCTGAGTGTTCTCATCATGTTGGGCGCGAATGCGAGCCAACTCGGCATTCAGTGTCACGTTCTCCTTCTCGGTTGCGTTTGCGGCCTGATCGAATTGCTGTCGTAGTTGTACGGTCTCTTCACGGTGGTGCGACATCTCGTGGTTCAGCTGATCGCGAAGCTCTTCATTGTCGCCGCGAAGGGCCTCGACTTCCTGGCGAAGCGTGTCGTTGTCGTCGACCAAAGCCAGCTTCTCGTTCTTGAGCTCCTCGCAGGTCTGGAAAGCGATGCCCAGTTGGTTCGTCATGTTGTCGCGCTCTGTCGTCAGGCGCTTCTTCTCAATCTCAAGAACAGCAACTTTGCGATCGGCGCGGTCGAGCTTCGTTCGGAGTGTCTGTACAGTCGCTTCGAGACCTATTGACAGTTAGCAACACATCTCCACCAGACTACCTTCGATGCTTACGCGTCTTTTCCACCTTCCAGTGTCCTTTACCGGCATCTGAGTCATTTGCGCTATCGCTTCGTCGTGATTTCTCGTGCGCCTGTGCGTTCGCCCTGAGCTCGATCAACTCCAGATCCTGCTCCTCAATCCGCCGTTCTTGTTCAGATCGCTCGGATTCTATCTGTGCGACCTTATCCTGCAATTGCTGCAGCGCAGAGAAGATAGCTTTCTCCTCGTCAGGGATAGGAACACTGTCGATTGGGATGTGGTTGGGGCGACGACCACCACCAGGAGGCGCAGCATAACGCGATCGCGATGAAGTGTTCTTTGAGAACACAGGTGTGCCATCCTCGAATACGCCAGACACCAGCTCGGTCAAGTTGGGCAGATCGGGCAGGATGAACGACTGCGCAGTCGCGTTTTGGGCAGTCAAAGGGCGCGAGTAAGACTTTGTGTTTGCGCGTCCGGTCTCCTCCACAATGCCGTCCGTCTGGAGGGATGTCTGGCGGCTCCTGTTACCCCAACGCGTGTTCTTGGTCGAGTTGACAGTCAATGTGGGTGGGCGGTCCTGCATGAAAGACGACTCATCCTCGGAAAGCTTAGCGTGAAGCTGCGCGAGCGAGCTGCGCTTATTCTCCTTCGCTGGCACGTTTGGGGAGTTGCGCTTGCTCGCAGGACGCGGGGATGCGGCATCGAAGTCGTTGCGCGAGGCACGTCGAATCTGTGCATCGCGTCGTAGGCTTCCAGTCTCGGCGACGAGGGACTTACGCGTCCGGTTTGAAGGCGGTGTAATATCGTATAGGCTGTGGAACGCAGAGCTCTGCTTAACCGGCGTGCTACGGTTGCTGTGATGAAGTCCGCGCGCGTGTTCGACTGAGATGCTCTCCCCGTCTGAGATGCTCTGGTCGAAGTCGCCGAACTCTTTGTTCACCATCGAGGTGTCAGGGTGGATCTGCTCAGAGTGCATCGGCTGCCACGAAGTCATCTTCTTCGCGGTTGAGCGAATGCGCGGATACTGCGGTAATGTGTTGGTGTCTTCGGCGAAGTTTTGTTGTGTTGACATGAGAACGTCAGGGTCGTTGAGGAAGTCGGTACTCTGAGTGAACCCCGAGTTTTTGGTTGGGTTTGAGTCGCTAGGAGGCGGTGATGGCGACGGAATGCTGCGCGGACTGTGGATCAAGCTGCGCGAAAGCTCACGAATGTTGCGCGCTTTCCCAATGCTCGTGGGAGGGGACGAGTGCATTATATGGTGGGGAGTGAGGCTGCAGGCAGCTCGGGCAGCGGTGTTTGTGTTGTGCTGCGGCGCGTCCAAACACGCGTCTAGAATACGAAAGAGATGCTCTGCTAGAACTATAAGAGCATGAAGGAGTATCCAAAATCCTTTGCAGGGTGTCGTTCAAGGACAAGCTGTATTTGTTAGTGGCAGGTGCGGGTGGTGTTGACTTGGGATGGACATCACGAACAGTAAACAGCGCCATCCTCGCTAACGCGGGCGCTATGATGCACACTACGACCAATCAGATGCTTGCATCACACCACTCCTGAAACAAAAGTGACCGCTCGGAAAACGGACTGGCCAGCAGTTCGCAGTGACGAAATCATAGCCCTCGTGAAGTGCTGCCTTACAATTGTGTTCTAGCATAATGTCGTCAAGGCTGTTCCTTTCACCCCAGCGCGTCTAGGTATATCTATCTCTACCGTTTTCAAAACCCCTGCCAAGTGATGCTCCTTGCACACAGCCTGCCGTTCCTCCATAGCACCGATACAATTACTATATGCATCATCATCAATGCCAAAGTCCCGGCCAGACCTCCAGTATACCAGCGCCGGGCTTGTGGTAGCACCACGACATGTGGGTATAAAAAGTCCAGAGACGCTAAACCAAGTAAAGAGTATGCCGCCCATGGCTCTGCTGCGAACGGCTGGCAGGAGCCGAACAAGCTGACTACCTTCACAAAAAACAACACCACCCGAAGCACGCTCACTATGGCCTGATTATGCGAGACGCTAATCAAATGATGACGGTACTGGCTTAGCCGGCCTTGACTCTCGGCTGGCGGAGGTGGAAGCATTAGTCTTTGCGGGGACGGCGTCCTGACCACCTCAGCTGGAGGAAACTCCAAATTCTTAGGCCTCAGCACTACCGCCGCATCTTCTGAGCTTGTTCTACGGGTGAGTTGGGCGGGTGGTGGACTAGGCGAACGCTCCATGACCGATGCACTTAGATTTGAACGGCCAGGCCGCGTGTATTGCTGGACTGAGCTTCGTTTTCGCGTCGATTGTGCTGGCCCAGGACTTGGTGTATCCGCACGAGATATGCGGGGATTGAAGTCGTCCATACCAGAAGGCCCAGCGTATGCGTTAAACTCGTCAAAGACGGAGGGTGACTTCAGAACAAGTAGTATCTCCTCAGTCGCCGGACGCTCATCGGGATTGAGTGCGAGCAGACGCTTCAGCGATCTGTAAAGCTTCTCTGGCAGGTCAGAACGCACGCGCTGTTCATCATCGATCCCTGCCCAGGCGGAAATCTCAGCGCGCAACTGATCTAGGTCCTCGTTATCTTCATCAATACCGTCCGCGTTTCTGTATGGCAAGCGCGCAAAGCACATAAAGTAGACGATCATGCCAAGAGAGAAGATATCCGACTTGGTAGTGAAGTTCCCGTACGGTCCGCCGGGCTCTTCCTGCCTAAGGACCTCAGGCGCACAGTACGAGATGGTGCCCGTAGCACCAGACGAGTTCCTGGCAACATTCGCAGACTGCACTTCGCCAAAGTCGCTCACTAACACCTTCATTCCAAACTTGTCGCGGTGCAGAAGGCAGTTGCTGGGTTTTAAATCCCGGTGTATGTAGCCATTGGCGTGCAGGTGATTGAGTCCGGATGTAATGTCCTTGAAGAACGAGATGATCTCCTCGAAAGGCATACGCCGCGGCCCAAGCGGGGCTTCCGACTCTTCCATCTGCCCTTTCGATCTTCGTCTCAGTCGCTCCTTCATCTGATCTTTCGTGATTGTTGTTTTTGCAGAGTCCAAGATGTAGCCGTGTAAGTCTCCACCGTCGCAATATTGCTGTAGGATGAATGCACAAGGTACGCTTGGACCGAACGTGTTGATCTGGTAGTCCTCGAGCCAGACATGTCGATATGAAACGAGGTTCTGGTGCGACAAGTTTTGCAGCAGTTGCACTTCTATCAATACCTTCTCGAGCCATTCATGATCATCGCCTACCGGCACTCGTTTGCAGGCAAATCTGCCTAGTTGAACGCCGTCCAAGACGTGCTGTACGAGGAGGACGACACCTTTGCCTCCTCTTCCTAGCTCCCTCTCCTCGACGAAAAAGTCCTTGAAGTAGTTCGGGCTGAACGCTCTTGCAGATATGCCGTGATTCTTTGGTGGTAGAGGCGTGCTGCCGACGAACTCCGTTCCTTCTGGCGCATGGAATTCAACCGTAGGCGTGCGCGTTATCGCAGGACCCAGCTGTTTGTGCGGCGAAGATGGGCGTGAGCCTGCTGTGGAACTTGGCTGGCTACCGCGCAGCATCTGGAAATATCCTGGGTTGACGAACCCATGATCCATACCAGGTTCGCCCGGCGAGTGCGGGCGCTCATCATTATCGGTATCGTGAAGAGAGGGTTCGCGGTAGGCACGGTGGCAGTATGGACAAGACGTCTCGTCTAAGGCGGTAGATTTGGATGCATCGCGGAGGGAGAGTTGCTTGGAGCGCTGATCGTAAACGACGACTGCGGAACCATGGCGCCTGCAGCTATGTTAGTACACAAGCTCAGGAAAGATAAATCTCACGATTGACATACAGTACAATTTCCCGCGACTCTGCCGGTAAGTATGGTATGAGCGACATGCTCCTCTGTCGTTCGCGATCATCCATGGATGTTCTCTAGGTATACCGCTCCACAACCTCCACTTTTCCCGTGACAACGCAGAGCCTCACTCTGCCAGCGCAAGGCCTCAAGATGTGCCAAACGACGGCGCGAACCAATCCGATTCGCTTGGCAGAACCTGCTTCTGTGCCTTGCGACAAGAAGTCTACTTGACGTAAGCGGGGAAGCTGTGAGTAGCTCTCGAAGCTTCCTTCCAGGCTGTTTCAGTCAATCGCCCATGGACGGTGGCAGTAAAGAGGGCGAACTGCTTCGCTATCGTTGCACTTCCGCAGCATGACCGTCGGGACGTTCGTTGCTACCTTGCGGTGTTGTTGTAATTGTTGTGGTTGGACGTCAGGCTGGTTCCGGACCGGGTGTCCTAGTCTTGAAGCTATAGCTCGTGACATTATGACAGGCTAGAAGACCAATGAGGACGTATCACCAGGTTTCAATCGAGGCACATGGAAACAGTATATCCGTGAATCCGCTTGTGTGATAGCTGATCATTTCATTCATAGTTGTCATTATGCGCTCCAATTGCTACAGCAGCAGTGTTGGAGAAATTGTAGTCGGACCGTAGTATGCAGGATGCTATCTACAAGTGGCTCTTGACGAGCATACCTCCCTCGAAGACCTCGCCCTTCTCAAGCTTCTGCCATCCGTTGACAGCACCGACTTCGACACAGACCATGTTCTTGTAGCCGTCGTTGGGTGCGAAATCGCCCGTGGCCTTCGCCTTCTCGATCCAAGGGTTCCATGTGACGGTGTCCTTGACGTTGTCGCGAGTGATGTCAAAGCGTGGCTTGCCATCCTCCAAGATGCTTGTAGTGTCAATCTTGATGTCTTTGTACACACGGTCGATCTCGCCGTTGAACTTGAGGGTTGGCTCTGTTTGTGTGTGGGCGGTTGCGTCGAGGACCTTGTCGATGTATTCCACGCTACCGAGACCATTAACTGAGACCTTTGAGATATCCTAAACAAGCTGCGTTAGCTATTATCTTCCTGGCACCAGCACTGCTAACACTTACCTTGATCTTGAAGTAGGTATGAAGCAGGAACTGGAAGTCGAAACTCTCTTCTCCTTCGTTGCGTACAGTGATGACTGTCTGAAGAGTATCCTTGCTCAGTGTGACACTGTAGACAAGACCGAAATCAACCGGCCATGCATTGCGGTGCTCTTCGCTGATGCTGTTGCGGTCAAGACCAAAGTCGAGCTTTACGGAGCTGGTATCGAGTGCGTCTTCGGTAGACGACTTGCCCAGGTATTCCCATCGAGAGTTGCGTGCAAACCCGTGCTGTGACAACTTCGAAGTAGGGCCTTCCTTGGGGGGTGGGCCGAAGACCTGAGGTATGTATAAGCGCGGCCCTCACTGCGCTCTGTTCCCGTAAAAACTTACCGGGAATACGACGGGGACACCACCTCTGATGGGTTTCTGTCCTGTGAGGTCTGCAGCCTCGCTGACCCACAAGTTCTCAGTCTGTCCGCCACTACTCTTCCAGCTCGTCACGGTGGCGCCGAACAGGTACACTTCTACGCTCTCACCAGAGGGCAACGATGCAACAACCCTCTGGTTGCCTCCCTCGCCAACAATGTCAACTTGTGCGGAAGGGCCGGAGCTCTGAGGTGCGTTTAAGGCGGACGGACGGTTGGCGCGGTCGACCATTGTGATGTACGAGGTTTGATGAGGTGATGGAAGTTAGATAGTTGCTGTGCAGATGGTTTGGGGGAATGGGGCCTCGGTCGGTAGCTGGAGGGAAGTTGCTCTTGTCAATCGTCAGCTGCGGGCTTTAAAGCTAGATAACAGCGTACTCAAGCTTACAGCTACTGTTAGTGGCGTTTGTTAATGGGCGATGTTGAGCGAGGCCGTGAAGGAGGGGAGCTTCTAGGTTGCAGCCCCACTATGATGTAGCGACCGCATCGACCACCTGAAACCCACCTGAAACACATCTTGCATTCGCCTTCATTCTGCGCATAATCGCGATTGGCTCTTCTGCGTATCCTAGCTGTGGATATGCAGATTAATATAGGACACCCACGTGTTCACCATGGACCAGATCATGATCGACAGGAATTGCGTTCGCCGTAGTTCGGGGTTCCAACTGTTGACTGCAAGCGGCTAGAGACTTGCACTTAGTCTGTTGAATTGTAGAAGATCGGCAACTGCTGACTGCAAGCACAACGCTCCGCGTGTGTGTGTGTGGGTATTCATTGCTCTCATAAAGTCACTAGTCTACACCGCAGTACACAGCTTGTTCGATGTCAACAATCATATCCAAACACAAGCCGCACTACTCGGCTTCTGCAAGCCCTGTTCTTCCCTTTTGCCCAGCGGCATGCACTCCCACACGTATGTGAAATAGAGCATCGTCAAGCTCACGCTCCTCTTCTTCGGTGACGGCGAGACTTGGAGCGTTCAAGAAGTAGTTCTTGAGATCCCTGATCTTGTTAATGATGCTTCTGGGAGTAAGAATAACACGCTCCGCGAACGACCGGTTCGGTGTTGAGCTGCCAGTTGGAGCCTGTTGTTGCGACTGGATTTGACTCTGTATCAGAGCAGATTGCTTGGTGATGGGAGCGGTGCTGGCCACCGTAGCTATGGTTGCCGCGATCTGCTCTGCTACGGCAGGAGCACTGGCCTTCCCATGTCTTGGCGTGACCTGCACATGACTGAGGCGCTTATTCTGCGAGGAGTGCTGCTTTTCGGGTGGAGGGGGCGGTGTAGACTTGGCTTCGCTGACGTCCTTATTCAAACTCTGTCGTGCCCGCTTGGAAGGTGCCGGCGTATTCTCCACTGCGACTTCAGCTGCACTCTCAACCTGGCTGAGATTTGATTGAGAGCGACGAAGACCGCGTTTGCGTCCAGATTCAGTGGTAGCCAGTAAGCACTCTGGTTGAGTAGGAGACTCAATCATGGACTTCCTCTTCTTAGCGCGCCTCGTCTTCTCCGTGGGCGAAGCGGTGATTGCGGTTTCCAGCTCCTCACCACCGGCTCCTGTCTGAGCTTGGTGTGGCGACGAAGCTTGCCCGTCTGCAGTTGTTTCTTTCTTGTTTCGCCTCGGCTTCTTCTGCCTCTTCATGGCTAACAATTGGACATGAATAGGACTGTCCATACTGTGACGTGTAGAGCGCCGAAGGTCCTGTGATCCAGGTGTACTTTTGCTTGGAGTAGAGACCAAAGAGTCTCCAACTCGGCTCGTGCTGCTTGTGTCTGCTTCCTTCTTGCCTTTGCGTGACCGCACTGACTTCGGAGTGGGCTCAACTTCAGTGTCACTTCCGTCATGTGCTGCGGCAAAGCTGCTGTACGATAGGAAATGAGATGCCGCATCGACAAAGACGCTGTTCGACTCTTGTACAGTGTCATCAGGCTTGATAGCTACCTCTGCGCTTTGCATGTCCGCATCAATTTGCGCAGTGAGTTCCAAATCAACCGTGGAGCTTGGGACATCAGACATGATGCCGTCACTAGCTTCGTGCTTCATATTGAGCTGTTCTTCTTGCTCGGCCAACGCTACTGCAGCAGCCAATGCCTCCTCATCCATAGTGGTACCGTCATCAAAGGATGCCGAGTAGAGACTGTCGTGCTGTTGGTCTCCATAGCTTTCGATAGCTTCGCTCGAGGGCTGTCTCGACTTTGAGGCGTTGTCTTCCTCGAAACGAGGCGGTGATGACCCTAATTCTTCGTCCTCAGCGACGCGCACTGTCCGCACCGCTGTAGGTGTGGCGATATCCGTATCGTCGCTAACAATCTTCTTTGAGGTACGTCGTCCGTGGGGAGTAGGTGACGAACCCAGAAAAACATCCATGGGACCCATCCTGGCCATCGTCTTCAGTGGCGTCGTGCGTGCATTACGAGACCGCAGGTCCTCCATACTCTGTATGTCAGAAGGCAGCTTCAATGGGAATGGAGACGCATCCCGTTGAGGAGACAGTCCGCCCATTTTGGCAAACAACCCGCCGGAAAGTTTTTGGCGCTCTATCATCTCTTTTTGGCGTTCGGTCAAGATTTGCGACTCCTGAACGAAAGGGTTTGACGGCGAAGACACAATGGCCTCGAACTGAATTTGCGAATTGTCATGTCGCAAGCGCACTTTCGGTGTACGGCGTGAAGACATCTTTCTGCTTGCTGGAGAGGAGACTGCAGGAGACTGCAGTTTGGAGTTGCGCGCAGGTTTGATGATCTTGAAGGGAGATTCTTTGATGCGGGAGCTCCTAGCACTCCGTCTCAGTCCATCATTGCTTTCCTCAGAATCGTAGAAAGACAAGTCGGCGTCCTATAGACGAATTAGCGCAGCACCTTGTGCAAAATCTGGAGATAGGCTTACGCTGTCCATATCTTCGATATTCAAGGAAGGCAGAACAATATCAACCGACTTGTGTAACCGTCGCAGAATCTTCTCCAGCCGTGGTGGATATCGAAGACTATCTTCCTTGCCGAACGTCTTGTTCCAGGTCGAGATCGATATGTTGACAATACTTCGACGGCGACTCATGAAACCACATGTTATGAGAGGCTCCAAGTGCAAAAGGACCTGGCCATCCTTACGAGGAAGCCTCTCGATCGCCTCATTTACTTCTTCCCACAAGTTCATGACCTATGATTCGTTAGCACTTGACTCAAAACCACATGTCATGGAAATGGCCTACCTCTCGATGAAGAGTTTTCGATGTCGGCTCTTTGTTCTGAAGCTTTCTCTGGGGGTCTTCAACCCAGGTCCGAACCACTTCCTGGGTTTTACGCAAGTAAACCGCAAGCAATGAAGTTGAGCAGTTCTTGATTGATCCACTCAAGGCAGTAAGAAAATCCTTGGCTGGCTCGATACTGTTCGGGCCGAAGTCATGGTAGGCTTCCGTGCCCGCAGAGGTTAATGCAATGTACAGATGGTTATAGGGATCAAAGTCGTGATTGCGCGCTGATACTGGGGAAGACGGCCACAGATTCTGCCTGCCCTGATCAAGCACCCGTCGACTGATAGTCTTGCTCGGGAGATTCCGCAGAAGCGTACTGGTGTATGACAAGCACGAGCTCTTATCGGTGACCTGAACAAGAATGCGTTCGGAGATCCTCTCGATCACTGCGAGGACGAGAGCGCCATCTCCAGCTTCTCTTCGAACCGTTGCGATGAAGGCTGACAGGACCTGGAGCCCCTGCAGCATGTTAAGCACGTAGTCCGAACCGCGTCTGAGAAGTTCAACAATGATATCGTACTCCTTGCCCAGCTGGCGAGACACTCGCTCATTGGTATCGGGCACTTGCTGCTCGATGGAGAGCTTCAGCAATGTCGCAATCTGCGACCAGAATTCCTGGGCCACGCCTGCTCTCAAGGACCCATCGATGATTGCAGCGCAATCCTGGAGTAGTTCGAGCTTGCTCAGGCGTGTGTTCTGAGCGTTGAACCCAGGCTCTAGGACCAGCCTCATCGCGCGTAGCCGGACTGAGTCTGACAGTCTGTCTTCTGACTGGTTCACCAGGAGGTCGATAAAATAAAGCATTGGTGATGTTCGAGCTCCGTTGAGTCTGGAGCGGAAAGAAGGAGTTGATGCAACCTCAAACTCATCTCGGCTGTTCCTAATCAGACATCTGTCCACGAACTGCAGCGCACCAAGTTTTTGCACTACACTTTCTATCAGAAAGCAAAATTTATCAGCCCAGCTATCTTCCTTGTGCTGTGGCAGAGCCAGTTGCGCAGTGTGTCGGTCCCAAACGCGTCGAAGAAGGTTGACAATATGAGCCATAGCATCCTTAGTCTCAGTTGATGCCATGACCTCCTTGCTGCTTGCCTCGACCAACGAGTCAAGGACAGCAAACCACATGATCTTGACTGGATCATCTTTTGGGAGCCCGTTATTAGACCAGGCCGTTGTATCTAACAGAGTCTCCACGAACTTTAGAACGGTAGAGATGGATCTGCGAACCCATCGTGGGTCTACCAAAGGGATTTCGGAGAGTTGTGTCATAGCCTGGTATCTCAAATCCAAGGCTCTTTGTGCGTTCCAGGGGTTCCGAGATCCATTGAGCAGAGCTGTAACATATCGACACGCGAGAGCTGCTTGCACGGATGACGACTGGTGTACAAGTGGAGCCCAGAAACCCGCCACAAACTCAGCCCAGAACCGATCGAGTTGTTCATGAGTTGCGGTAGGGCGAAATGCATAGTATAGCAGTGTGTTGTATCCACAGAAGATGGCATCTCGTTCTGACTTCTTCATCGATGCTCGCTTTTGAAGCTGCTGTAGAGGAACATTCAACACAAACTTCGACCAGACCTTGGCAGTGTCGTGAGATGGATTCACCGCATAGAGTAGAAAGCCATATGCCATGTTCCCGTAGATCTTGACTTGGTCGTTATCAGATTTGAGGAACTTCTCAAACACCTTCAACCACTCTTCCAGGTCGGTGAAGAACTTGATGTCGAAATGATCCCGCAAGAGCCCCGTGACGGCTGACCAAATTTGAGGTACAAGAGCTGGATTATCGCCGTCGAGCATCTTCTGTAGCTCAGTTGCCAAGGCCTTGGCGAGAGTAGTTTCGCCATCGTTCCTACACCTGTTCAAGACTGCGAGGACTGATTTAGCGACGGTCCGATCGTGACCAATGGTTTTTGCTGCAGCGATGGCGGTGTCGAGAGCGCCCTGGTAAATATCCTTGTGGCCTGAAACCACCGCCTTGAAAATGTACCTGAACCACTGATCTGTATGTCTGATCATGAGATCGGGCCGTTGCTGAATCAGCTTCTTGTATATACGCAGGCGGTATGCCTGGACTGAGTAGCCCTTCACTCGTTCCTGTATTGTGTCCAGCCCGTCCATAATCTTCTCCACTCGTACTGCAGTAATTGCTCTAGGCCGGAAGTTCTGCTGCATGAGCATCGCCAGGTGTGTGTTGACAACGCTCTTCGACACCGAAGCATCTGTCAGGACCTGGATGCTCCGCTCAACCATGTATGAGCAGAAGTCGTCGTCCATGGCTGCACTGACATCCGGTATGCGGAAGAGTGCTAGAAGGAGCTTCAGTGCTTGAGCGATGAGCTGCGAATCGAGTCCACTGCCCATTGGACTGATGGCTTGAGTATCTCTTCTGATGAATTGTGCCAGCAGGGACATCTTGTTCTTCAGCGCCTGCTCATCTGGTATCTTGTCGTAGGCCTGCATAGTGCGATGTAGCGAGTGGTATGCATCGAGCCTCGAAGGCCGATCTCCTTGAGCTAGCTGCTTCACTATCGACTCCAACATCTCTGCAAATGATTTGAATTGGTGGGCGGCGGCACTTTCGTCGTGAGGTGGAGGTGTGGCTGTAGCGTCGGTCGGCTTGAGAATCGACTTAAGCGGCAGCGATACGCGAGTCTGTGGTAGAGGACGGAGTGGTGAGCTACGTGTGGGTGTCCACGACTTTATGACGGCCTTCTTTTGCGGGGACTCGCATGTCTGAACCTCGAAGTTGACCCTCTTCTTCCTAGCTGAACTGGACGGTATACTGATATCGGAGGACGGCGACTGATCTGGCGTGCTGAGCAACTTCCTCGCAGCTATTTTTGCGACGGCTTTTGGTTGTGCAGGTTTCTCGCCGAATGGGTCCTCGAGAAATTCAACAGTCTCGTCGATGTCGGCTTCTTTGTCGCTGTCTTCGACGTCTTTCGGTGGAGTGGGCGGGCGAACAGAGAGCGATTCGAACTTGGACAACACCATGGCTATGCTTAAACCCAAGCAACAACGGAAAGGAAGAAATCAGAAACTAGACTCGCATCGCTGGCTGTGTACACGCAAATTGAGGCGTTAAGAGCTACAGTCGAGGTGGTAGTTGCAGCACCAGCTGGAAAGCTTAGAGCGGCACGTTCGACGCGTTGCCGCGCGAACGCGCCTCGCGTAGAGTGGCTGCCCGGCGCTTCGACCCCGACGCTTTCACTAGGATGATCTGGACTGTAACTAGGCGAATTACGTGTGATTTGATCAGTGACACCATTATTTGTATGTTGTGCCGGCAGGAATCGCCTTCTACTAAGAGCGAGTATGCTGAACGCGGTCACGGTTCACTGCAGGTTCTCCCGAATGAGACGAAGTGCAACAGGCATCTGAGTTTCTGGACACTCTCATGCCTCTGCGTCAGAGCCCCCCAAACCTGTCTGCCTGAAACGTCCTTCTGTCTAAAGCTCGGCCATTATACCTCTGTCAACGTTCACGCCGTAAAGTTCTGGCTGCACATAGAGAGGTGGACCCCTGCACGCGATTGATCCCCACAGTGGGGCTGATCATCATACTGCGGATCTCGTAACATTGTCCACCGACAGTCCTCGAGTCTCCTTTTTCCACCTTGAAGTCCTACACTCTAGCCACGATGCTTGCGCAAAAGTCAGGGCAAGGTGCGACACGCTTTCAGAATCAGGTCTTGCTAGCAATGCTAATCTTATCCAGCCAAACTTGACGATGTTACCAAGATCCTCACCGACTTGAAGACCGACCTCGATGCGCCAAAGCTCTCCTCGCAACGTACGCCGCCGCGAACCTTTTGAGCTTGCAGGCATACTGAAACCCTGCAGAACGTAAGCAGCAGCTCGAGCAGCTCAAAGTATATGGCCGAGATCCCACGAATGCGGACCCTATCTTCACACAAGACGTATGATGGCTTCGCGTAGCAGTAAAAGAGACAAAGGTGACCTGTTCAGGGTCTACGGACATTGGGGCAATATGCCTTCCGGGAGAAAGACGTGCCAGTCTCACAAGAAGCTCTCAGGTGCTTAGCCAATGCTTTGCTCCTCCAGCCAAAGGCACGCCAAATGTTAATTGACCTTGGGCATGGTCCGCATGCCGCAGAGAGGCTCAAGGTATATACACAATGGGAACTTGATGTACAACATCAGTGGAACTGACCGTCTCGACAGAGCGACAGCATCGACGACGAGTTCTTGATTTCCCGTATCCTCTTCCTTACGACCTACGAGGCAAAACTCGACTACACAGAGCTAGTGAACGAACACCATCTGGCAGATAACATGAATGGCGCGATACAACGACATGCGGACCGCTACACACAACCGCGACAACGAGCACAGGAGCACACAGTTCCAATGGACCTTATGGCTCTATCAGAAACGCTCAAGCTGCTCTTCAACATATCACACTTCCACCCCGACCTCTCGCAGCACTTCACCACCTCCATCCCCAACATCTTCAAAATCCTCATTCGCCGCGATCCCCCAACAAAACCTCTCGACGCACCCGTCTCCTTCCTCATCAACGCCCTCCTCAACCTCGTCCGCGAAGAAGGCACCGGCACCGGGCAGCAACCCCATGACCCAGAGCTACACGCCGCCATCTTCCCCTCCGCCAACCCACCTGGCAACGTCACACACCTAACCACCATCCTTGACGACTCCATCCGCAGGTACCCCGCCATAGAACTAGACACCACCATCTCCCCGCTCCTCACGCTGCTCCGCCGCATCTACGAACTCGCCCCCACAGACGTGCAAACAGTAATGCAATCCAAGTTGCTCCCCTCGGACAGCGACCGTGCCCAGCCCCTCGGCAAGACCGCCTCGCTCCCCAGCCGCCTGCTGAACCTCAGCACGTCTGCCCAAACGCCCACGCTGCGCGACTCCATCGCGGCCTTCATGTACGAGCTCTCGTCCAAAGACCCCGCGACGTACGTGTCGAATGTCGGGTACGGCTACGCATCCGGCTTTCTGTTGTCCAAGAACATCCCCATGCCGCAGAGCGCGCTCAATGACGCTGGCGAGGGCAGCACCACGGGAGGTGTACCGATCAACCCCATCACGGGTCAGAGACTGGATCGCGAGGAGCCGGTGGAGATGCCGGAGATGACGCAGGAGGAGAAGGAGATGGAAGCCGAGCGGCTGTTTGTGTTGTTTGAGAGGCTGAAGAAGACGGGGGTAGTGGATGTGAAGAACCCGGTTGAGGAGGCGTACAGGAGTGGTAGGATCGAGGAGCTGAGTGACTCGGATTAAGGGTGTAATGGGACGGAAATGGGTGTGTGGGGTCTACGAGCTGGGATTAATTGGTATAATGGGATGAATTGATATTGGTGATTAGATAGATACATTGAACCTCTTTTTTGAGACGAACCAGTTCTGTGATGAGACGATTCCTCAATAGCCGCAAATAGATAAACGAGTCCTTAAGACAGCTACTTGGCTCAGTGGACTGAGCCTTCTGGAGGTCACCTTGCCCATACGCGGTAGAAGAATGATAAGCTGTCGGTGCGTATGTGCGGAGAGCCACACAAAATGGCGCAGTAAATAGTTGCTAAATATGATCCAGGGTATATTGCGAATGTGGAAAGTAAAGTATCGATGTCGTGAATGCGCGTGGTCGAGGTAATATGGGTATCTACCCAGAAGCGAAGAAAGCAAATATCGAGAGAGCAGCTGCTCTAGTGCAGAATCCTCAGCATTCGACAGATAGTTTTGTGTTTTGATTGGGTAAGACGGTCCAGCCGGCGGTAGTGCATGTCTCAAGAGGGTCGACTTTGCGACGTGTCGGGACACGAGGTATCTCGATGCTAGGTAAAAGTCCGATGCCTCCGTCGTTACTATACTGACTGACCCAGTGTGAGCTCAGTATGCGAATGAAGAGGTGATTGATCGCCGTGCTGATGCGCGAGACCGGATATGTAGCGAGCCAAAGGATCATGACCCCACCGACACCTTTCTGCGTCGCACTAAGACCGAGGAGCCGGTCCAGAAAAGATCCATGAGGCTGAGGCTCAGAGAAGTGTGCGGAAATGCTAGCCAGAAGCTCATAGAGACCGCAGAAATGCAGGAAAAATGCCGCGCTGCAAGCGCCCGCCGCATAGGTAGCGAGTCGCCTGCTAAAGCTGTAAAGCAGGATGAGAATGAAGAGTGCGCCGACTGTTGCGACCAGCCCGCGGAATATAGATGCCGCAAAGTGCGGCAGGTTTCCGACAAAAGCAAAGCCTCGGGCTATGTGTTCTGCTTTGCCTGACAAATTGTCCAGTTGATGTTCGATGATGTCCATCTTAGACAAGGAAGACTGGGTGGTGCTGTCAATCTTGATGGCGGTATTCCGAGCGCTGTTCATGTAATCAGACAGAACCGCATAGCTATCGACCTGGGCGGCGTGGTTGATCTGCAGGCTAATGACCGCGCGGTCATGGTGCTGTTGCAACTCAGTGGTGAGTGACTTCGCAAGTTGAGAGTTTTCGGCGATCATGTCTTGTGAGAAGACCTGCATCTCCTCCCGTATACGGATGAGTTCCGCACTTTGACTGTCGGCAAGTGCGGCGATGAGTTGAGAAACAGAAGTCTCCATGAACTCATGAAATTTGTCGTTTAGGTTGTTGGCCGTGGCCAAGGCTTTCTCCTGCACCACTGCAACGTCTTTCTCTAACTGGTTTTGAGATTCTCGCAGTTCATCTGCAAAATGCTTCTGGTCTCGCAAGAGTGATGCATATTCGTCAGTAGTGTGCTTCAGGCTCGAAGACACTACGCCCATGGTTTGTGTCAGATTTTTAAATATCTCGAGGTGATTCTCGCGTTCGATGGCGTCCCTGCTGGCTTGACACATGACCACAGCGTTTTGACGGGCGTTGCTGAAGGACGTCCAGTATTGCGGTGAAGACTGCAGCGTTTTGAGGCACTGACTGTACTGATGCTCTCTGTACTCCGGGTAGCACTGTTTGTCGGGGATGGTCTGCGACTGCGACCACCAGCGGCCCTTGTTGCACGCTCGGGTTGATGGTACAAGAATGTCGCAGTGCTGTGGAGGTGAAGCATGGCTTGGGGCTTGCGCACTGAGGAGTTCACACACCGCAAGTTTGGCAGCATACTCAGTTTTGACAGTGTCTAGGTATGCGTCTGGTCGGCTCTTCGCGAAGTCTGGAGCATGTTCCAATAGTTTGCATTCGTTCATGAGGTGTGATGCAGCCATGCGTGTACATGTTGGGGCTGTCTGCATGGAGACGACAAAATCGACAGCTTGCGAGATAACCCTGTGATTTCTAGACGTGGTATGCTGAAATATGGCGTCAAGATTAGCGGTAGGCACGACTTCGGCGAGCGGCGAGTGGTTGTAAGTCAATGCCAGGGGCAGCAGTAGGAGACTGCAAAAAAGGAGGGGCTTTGAAAGCCTCATGTTGAGTTTTCGTGCCCAGTAGTGGAGAAGGGACTGCCCGACTGTATGTTGAAGAAGCCGTAAGGGGGGTTAGGAAAACTTGAGGTTGAAGTAGATCGCAACGGAGATGAGGAGAGTCCAAGACGGAGCAGGGAAGATGATATACTTGTTGATTCGCAACGGCAAGGTAGTTTGAGGTAAAAGAGACGTGCTTGACCCTGTCTTTGTCAATTTGAAGCGTGCTGTAGCTACTTGACACGCAAGTGAGAGCACGATCTGTAGCGGAGAAGGGCTGTTAGTCGTGGAGCAAATGGTGCGGCTGACGAAGACGAAGCCGCAAGATTAAGCTGGTGTTGACACAGTATTGTACAGTTGCTGGATTGACTGCGTGGTCAGAACATGTGTCGAGTAAACACAATTGAGAGCTCTGGAGGAAGTCGCAATCGGATAGGACGAATCCTAGCTCAACGCTCATTGGCCAAGCATCGTAGGGCTGAACATCGCAACTTCGCATCCAACTCCCAGAAACTTTCGCCGGCACTCAATCGCCCGCATCCACACCATGTTTGCCCCAGCACGCCGGCGGTGCGCGCAGGTCATCGCGAACTCAAGATCTCCAGCCTCCGACTCGATACCGACGTTCCTCCTGCCCCGGTTCGCGGCGCCCAGGACCTTCACTACAACCGCACGATGCGAGTCCAAGATTGGGTCGCTGCCCCTCTCAGTGCCACCAGAAGTCACCTTCAGTGTTCTCCCGCCGAAAATTGTAGGAGGGAAAGGTGCGAGGACGCAAACCGCGAGCACAGTGCATGTCAAGGGGCCGCTAGGCGAGCTGTCAATGGAGATCCCACCATACATCATCATCGACCAGCAAACCATGACGCTCAGCTTGGAAGACGCTACAGATAAGAAGCAGAGGGCCATGTGGGGTTCGTAGTTCCCGCGAATACGCGAATACACAATGGCTAACCACACGCTCAGGAACAACACGCGCATACCTCCACAACCACATCATCGGCGTCAGCGAGGGCCACAGCGCCATCCTACGCTTCGTCGGCGTCGGTTTCCGTGCCAGTGTTGAGGATACCGCAACCACAGTCAAACCCGAGTTCCCCGGCCAGAAGTTCGTCAACCTCAAGGTCGGCTACTCTCACCCCGTCGAGGTGGGCATCCCCAAGGGCGTGACCGCGAGCACACCGCAGCCCACGCGTCTGCTGCTCGAGGGGCCGGAGAAGGAGGTCGTCATGCAGTTTGCGGCGATCATCAGGAAGTGGCGTGTTCCCGAGCCGTACAAGGGCAAGGGTATTTTCGTGAATGGGGAGACGATTAAGATCAAGAATAAGAAGGTGTCATAGATGTGGAGTGGGACAAGTGGGAGTGCGGGGTTGTGTATTTGTATCATATGCATGGACTGGGCGGTGTACTATACCTTGGGATGTACAAGAGTATGCGCGGCGAGCGAGACAAGGCATGTTGTGTTGACAATAATCAAATTCATCCAGCAGTCAGCTTTCGTGCATCAACCGACGGACCCAATGCTTTCGGTGTAGCTTCTATGCAGACGACCACACTACACCTATGTCTTTTACCCAGCCCTCCAAGTGATATCTCCTGTACCGCAAGATGCAATTTGAGCAGCAGCGCAGGTGAAAGTCGGTAGAGCTCATAATACGGCTGCAGCTTCGATCTCACCCGCCAGCAGTCTAGCAATCTTGGATAAGCGGCGCCAGAAAGATGTAAAATCAGTGAAGATGCTGCAGGTTATAGCAGAAAGTGAGGTACGAGTCAATGGTCATTCAGCGCACGCAACAGTGCGTGGCATATCATAGTCATAGATTGTGTCCTTCTAATCTTCTAGTCCTGCTTCGCACTCAAGACCTCCTTGACAACCTGAATGACCTGGGCGTGTACTGACTTGGGCGCAGCAATGATGCCCTTGTTCTCCTTCAACGTGCGTCCAATGCCAAAGTTGAGCGGCCTGCCGTACGCATCGGAGACCTCGCCGCCGGCCTCTTGCACGAGCACGACACCTGCAGCGTGATCCCAGATCTTCTCTTGGTACGTCTTGCTGGTTGGCAGCCTGAGGTACAGATCGCCTGCGCCGCGCGCAATGGAGCAGTACTTGGCCTGCGAGTCCATGCGCACGGAGTCTTTTGTGATGCCGAGCTTCGAGGCGATGGCGGCCTGGTCGCCGTGAGAGCTGTGGCCGGCCTCGACGGACTCGCAGAAGGTGGCTTGCGAGACGTCGGGGAGCGGGGACATGGTGATGGGCTTTGGCTCTGCGAGGGCGCCGGCGGTCAGCGCGCGGCTGGTGGCGCCCTGGCCCTTGACGGCGCCGAAGAGCACGCCGTTGCCTTCCTTATCGTCGGCGTCGCTTCCGATCTTGCTGTCCAGCGGCGCCTTGTCGTCCACGGGTAGGTTGGGACACCCGATGACGCCGACTGTGGGCACGCCGTCGACCATCAGCGCGAGGCACACGGCGTACTGGCCGCCGCGCAGGAAGCCCTTTGTGCCGTCGATGGGGTCGAGTGCCCAGATGCGT
Organism: Stagonosporopsis chrysanthemi; assembly: GCA_022560025.1. Lineage (NCBI taxonomy): Eukaryota > Fungi > Ascomycota > Dothideomycetes > Pleosporales > Didymellaceae > Stagonosporopsis > Stagonosporopsis chrysanthemi. Next base: position 84,836 of record JAFISE010000038.1, on the reverse strand, counting down.
CCCTTGTTTCCGCCCTGGCTGGCGCCGCCGTCGAGGGCTGTGAGCATGTCGTCTGCCGTCTTGATGGGGCCGCCGATGGTGGCTTCGGCGGACGAGTCGCTGAGCTTGGCGGCCTGGACGAGGTCCCAGACGAGGTTCTTCAGGTCGGCATTGGCGCGCAGATCGTCTGCGTCCTCCTCACCCACGACCTCGTCGTCGGGGAAGGCGGACTTGATGCTTGCGATGATCAAGGCCTGGGCGCCGAAGTCGCCGATTGTGACGGGCGAGCTGTCGGTCTTGGTGAGCGTGCCTTTGCTGTGCGACGAGTAGACGCTCTTTGTGAGGATGGAGGCGCGCTGAACGGCCAGCAGGGCGAGCTCGAGCTCCTTCTCGTAGGCCATGGTGTGCAGCGTGCGGTTTGCGTGGAGGAAGGCGGGGGCGGGGCTGAGGGGGAGGTGCTGCTTGACTTGAAAGAGACGGGCAGCGGTGCGGAAGAAGCCTGTCGGATTGATGAGTGCAGAAGCCAGGATGACGGCCGCGAAGAAATAGTATCGGGATGGCGCAATTGGGGGCATTGTCGCAAGCTATTGCGTAGCTGCGTGGGCTGTCGGAGCTGGCGCGCGACGGGCCGTTGGTTGCGGCTGCGCTCGGTGGTTTCCGCTTTGAGCTTGCTGTGGTAACGACCGGCGCAAACACACTGCCTGCAACATCCGCATCAGATACCGCGCGTGCGCTGTTTGTGCATGACGGGCGCTATCTATCCCCAGCCCATCCATCATCAGCGATCGACTTAAAGCTGCTGCAGCCCCCTCACGCACTGAAGCCGCATTGTAAACAAAGCTCGCCAAAGGGCGTCACCCAGCGCGTCACCCAGGCGTCTCGCACTGGCTCCTGAACCGCACACGCACCACGCGCAACACAAACATGGCGGCCGCCCCAGCCGAATCGCCGCCAGCTTTGGCAACGACGAAGCGTAAATTCCACAGGCTGCTCGACAATCTCACCGCCAGCACATCGACGACCTCACTCAACAGCACCATCTACGAGTCCAGCCACAATGCGTCGACCGGCTCTCTGCCACAGCCTGGCTCACCTGAACATACAGCCAAGCGCCCTCGTAGTTCGGAAGCCAGCATGGAGCGACAGCGTCAGGTCTCTGCAGGCCAGGCGCGCATACAGGCACTGAAGGATCAGCTGCTTACGCCCAAGAGGAAGGGCACGATGAGAGTGGTCGGCGCACAGTCACAACAGACGGCTTCGGAACCTCGGAAGGCGCCCAACTTCCAGCCGTACAGCCAGGAGATGTTCCTTGAGCGGCTGAAGACGTTCGCGGATGTGAAGAAGTGGTCTAGCAAGCCAGATGACATTGGTGAGGTCGAGTGGGCAAAGAGAGGCTGGTCGTGCGACACGTGGAATACCGTGGCCTGTAAAGGAGGCTGCGAGAAGCGTGTTGCTGTGAAGCTTAGACCGAAGCGGAAAGCCGCGGACGGGCGAGACATCGAGATGAGCGAGGACCTCTCCGATGATGTCGAGCTGTCGCTAATATCACGCTATGCAGCATTGATCATTGAGGGGCATTCGGAAGATTGCCTGTGGAGGAAGGCTGGCTGTCAAGGCACGTCACCACCCACGGCTGCAATTGTACGGCATACTAACAAGCTCACAGACGACATCTACCATATCCCTATTGCTAGCCGCGCAAAATCCTCTGCAGAACTCATCTCGCGTTACAACTTCCTTCTCGCCATCTCCGCTGATCTTCCTCTACCGAAGAACATCACCTATCCCGAGCCTCACATCGACATGATCCTCGCTCGCATACCGCCAACCTTCTTTTCCAGCACGACAACCGGCATACCCCCATCTTCCCAAGCCGAGCGGACAGCCTTCGCCTTCGCCCTATTCGGCTGGACTGGCGTCAGTGAATCACGCATCTCACTCGCAGTGTGCAATTACTGCTTCCAGCGCCTCGGACTATGGTTATCCACGGATGCACGCTTGCAGGAGATGAGCAAGAAGCTTGAGGTACCTGTCGAATCGCTGCGGCTTAATTTGCTGGAAAGTCACCGCGAGCACTGTCCCTGGAAAAATGCTGCAGTTCAGGGCAACTCTACGGATTCTCCGATCGCAGGTATGGCGGCGTGGCAGACGCTCGAGTTCATGCTACTGGGCAATCGAAAGAATAAGGAGCTGCCAAAAGTGCCACAAGAAGGCGGACACGAGAGGAATGTCGACAGCGTGGACCTTGGCAGCGAAGTGACATTTCCTAGAGGAAGTATGGAGAGCACGAGAGAAGCTGTTGGCTACAACGATGAAGGAGACAGCGAGAGCCTGACGAACAAATGGAAGAAGTTCAAGGCTAAGCTGAAGAGGAGCACGAGTAAGAGGAGTTTAAAGAGTGTCAAGAGCGTAAAGAGTGCGAGGAGTGTGAAGAGTTCAAAGTCTGGAAAGGAGAATGAGCAAGACGACTGATCGCGTACAATTTGGCTGGCATTGGCGACAGAGTGAGGGGGATAGTATTGCTATTATTGCTGCAAGCTTGGCTGTTCTGATTTCTGCTGTAGATACCCTTGACACACTTCAACAAATTCAATCGCGAGTTCCGTTCTAGCCGAAGACCCCCCGGTTCTTCCTATGTTCCGTTCGCAGATCGTTGCGCACTACATAATGCCTGTCATCCTTCATGCCAGCCCCACCAGGCCGGCCCGATCTACACTTAGCCCAGTCTTCGATTGGTGTACCTGACTTCACCTCTCGCGAACGCCAGCTGAGCCACCGCTAACGCATCCGGACTTCCAGCCGCACTCCATGACAGCTGAGACGCGGGAACGCTACGGGATGCTTGTTTGTTCCTCATACAAAGATGTGTACCCCGCGCATCGTCATCGAGGACCTGACAACCTCTCTCGTAGCAGCTACAGCCAGAACCCGATGAGATCGAAGCGGGGGCATGTCTTGAAGATTATGGACAGTTGGAAGAAATATTGAACATTTTTTTTCTTAGAAAGAACAGGAAGTCCAGTTGGTGCTCATAATGCCGTCCAAAGGCATCCTCTGCTACTCATACATCGCCGTGAGTGGCGTTGAGATCGAGTTTTCCGTTCCCAAAAACTCAGTCACCAAGCGCGATCAACGCCAATTTACCTGCGAGCACCTCGAAGTCGAGTCCTCGAACCTCGGTCGCTTCAAGTTCACAGGGCGTTTCGAGTTCATCGTCCGTCGTGACGGGCGTGAGCTGGCCAAGCAATGGGTCGATGTGAACAGCATGACGGGCGGGCTGAGCGACGGCACAATGAAGACTATGGCACGCATATCGACATACAAGACGTGAACAGAATGACATTCTAACGTAGACCGACAGGATGAGACACCCTCACTCTTCGCCGAAGACCTCATCATAACCTATGGCTTCTACGACGCTGGTCCCGGCCTCGCAGCCCTGCCTAAACAACACCAGTGCTACGTAACCATCACCCACAACTACTCCAACTGGATGCGCGATACCATCCCGCCCAACACTGACATCGCCACCAAACCCTTCCACCGCATGGTCCTCCCCTCCGCCCACGACATCGGCATGAACAGCATGGCCACGGCCCTCTCCCTCCTCGAAAAAGCAGGCACGGGGGCTATCAAAGAGGTCCTTGGCCGCTCGCTACCACGCGTCTTCGACATCATCAACAAAGTCGGCGACAAGGGCGTCAACGCCATCGCGCCAGACATCATCCGCGCCCTGGCCATCACGCAAAAGGACAGCCTGGACACGATCCTGCAGCTGGGAGCAAGATACTTCGAGTTCCGCCCCGCCAAATGCCACCGCCAGATCCAGGCTGTCAGTCCGCTGGAAGACACATGGTACTTCCAGCACGGCGCGATCCCAGGGATGCCATACCGCGCGTTCCTGGCCGACGTGGTGCAGTTCCTAAGCTCGCACGGGGACGAGATCATCGTGGTGCAGAACCGGTGGGACGGGGTGCCGGGCGAGTGTCCACGGCCGTCCGACGACGACCTGCGCGCCGTGCTGGACGACGCGCTGCGCGACACGGACCTGCGCGTCGGCACCGAGCAGGACATGCTGCAGCGCAGCGTGCAGGAGCTGCGCAACAACAACAAGCGCCTCCTCGTCCTGCGCGACACAAACCAGGTCTCCAACTACGACGACAACGCAAACGCTACCCTCAATGGCGACTCCATGGTCGCCAAGCTGCAGGCCATGACCCAGGATCCCCCGCGCGGCCACCCCATCACCCTGCTGCAGTGTCAGGCCACGGCGACCAATATCCGCGACGTGATTATTGCGAGTGTGCTTGATAGCGATGTGTCCACGAGCCCCATCCTGGCGACGAAGCCCGTGTGCGATTCCAAGATCCTGCCGTTGTTGAGGGGCGAGTGCGGGAAGTCGTTGACTAGGGAGGAGAGTGTGGTGGTGCTGTTGAATGATTTCTTCGATGGAGCCACGGCGGATGTGGCGGTGGAGCTGTGTCGGGAGAGGCTGGGGTGAGTAGGGAGGGGAGAAGGGCGTTGAGGAAGGGGGGAGGGGGGGACTTGAGACTGCGAAAGAGGTGGGTATGAAGAATCGTGAAATAGTGAGATATGTAAAGATATGTAGAGATGCAACGCCGCTACATGCTTTTCCCGCCCAGCACCAGTCCGTAATAATATGATTGGCTCTACGCCTCCGTCTCGACAGCAACGCCGCCGTTTTCATCCACGTCCATCGTCTCTGCGTTCTCGCCCTCGATCTCGGCGGCCTTGGCGTCCTCAGCGGCCTGCTCCTCATCCGCCTCGCGCTTCGCCTTGTCCGCAACATGGTTAATGATCTCGGTGTCCTTCTCGCCCCACAGTCTCAACAGCATAGCCTTGCGATCATCCTTGTCGACCATCATGTTCGCGGACCCGGGGTGTCTCCACAGCGGCAGGACCATGCGGAAGGGGATATCTTGCTCCTTGCTCTTCTCGACGCGGACAAAGCAGCAGCCGATATCCATCTGCTGGAGCTGGTCACCGACCTCGCCAAGCCCGTGCTCGCCCTCCTTGGGCAGCTTGGGGAACATCTCGGTGACGAGCTGCTTCAGCGTCGCCTTGGACGTGCAGTTGACGATGCGCTTGCTGGCCCAGGGCTCGAGGATGGAGATGCCCTCCGACTGCAGCCGCCACGGTGCGTGCATGTACTGCGAGTCCTTGATCTTGTGGGCGACGAACATGACGACGCCGCAGTGGATAAATTTCATGCCGCGCTCTTTGTTGGCGTTGATGATTGTCTTGGCGAAGCCGGAGGTGTAGTAGATTTTGTTCAAGGAGAGGCCCTCCTTGTTCTTGACCATGAAGCGGTCGCGGGGGAAGCGCTCTGAGATGCCGAAGAAGTCGAAGATCCTGGAAATGGTATCGTCGGTGGTCGAGAGGTACTCGAAGTACTCCTTGTTCTGGTCCTGCTTCTCGGGCTTGAGCTTGGTGACCTGGTTGGAAGGCGCCGGTGTTGCAACCTCGGATGCAGGAGCTGTGGTGGTCCCGTTCTCCGCCTCCTCTGTCTTCGTCTTCTTAGCCGCGGAGTCCTCGGTGTCTTCCGCCTTGCGCTTCAGGCTATCGGTATCCTTGGTGGCATCGGCCTCGATGACGTTCTCCTCAGGAGTGGGGATCGAGGTGTTGTCAGTAGTCTTCTCCTCTTGCTTCTTCGACTTGGATGCATTCTCGGGGTTCTGAATTTGCGCAATCTTGATGTCGTCAAGCTTCTCAATAACTGCGATGAAGAAACCGCCAGTGTCCTGGAGATGAGGGTACACACGCATGCAGCGCTCGAGGGGAATGCGTTCGTCGGGGTTCGTGGTGATCTGGGGGAAGCAGCCCTTGGAGACCTTCTGGGAGAACGAGCGCTCGGGCTCTTCTACGGCGTACTTGGCCTTGGCCTTCTCGAAGGCCTCCCAGCTGGTGAACATGTGGGCGGTCTTGTCGTTGCTGCCAGCAACGGACGATGTGTCGAGCACCTTCCAGGAGTTCAGACCAGGTCGGCGCTTGAGGTTGGGCAGGTGTTCTGGCATGTCGACCAGCTGAACCTTGGAGACACCGCCGCAAGCCTCAATGGCAGCAGCGATAACAGCCTCGTTCTCGACAGGGTTCATACTGCATGTAGAGTAGACCATGCGTCCGCCCTTCTTGAGCATCTGCAGGCCGCGGAAGAGAATGCGCAGCTGCAGGTTGTGCAGACCCAGACCATCCTTGGGTGTCCACTTCTGCCATACGTTGGGGTTCTTGCGGGCTGTGCCATCGCCGGAGCAGGGCACATCGGCCAGGATCCTGTCGTACTTCAGGTACTGCTTCTTCTCGCCGGTCTTACTGGGGAGCTCGATGGAGGGGAAGATGGACGCGTCGTGCTGGGTGACGATCAGGTTGGGGAAATTGAGGCGCTTGACCTGGTGGACCAGCATGCCTGCGCGCTTGTAGTCGGTGTCGTTTGCGATGAGCAGGCCAGTGGAGCGGCCGTCGTCGCTGTAGTCGCCGTCTGCGCCGCTGCCAACATCCTCGCCGTTTGCTGCCCTTCTGACACGCTCCTCCTCGTCGCCATGGATCATCTCAGCCAACTGAGCAGACTTGCTGCCCGGCGCAGCGCACATGTCCAGGACGACCATTCCTGGCTTGACATCCAGGAAGTGGGGAGGAATCATACTGACGACCTCCTGTCTGCTGATGTTGCCAGACGCAGCCTCGGCGACCAGAAACTTCTGGAAGTTGGCAAAGGCAGCATGGCGACGGATGACCTTCTTGTGCGTCTTCATGTGCCAGACCAGCTCGTCCGGGAAGGCGTTCACAGGCTCGGGCGGCGGCACCGGCTTGCCCTCGAAGGTCTGCGCCGAGATGGCGGGGATGTAGCGCTGCTTGAAGATCTCGCGCACGGCGAGGGCGTCGGACTTGGTGCCGGTGAAGCGGAAGCTGTTGGGCAAGTCGGTCTGCAGGGCGGCCCACATCTCTTCAAACTCGGCCTCTTCCATGAAGCCGCCCTTGCGGTAGTAGCTCTCGAACAGCTCGTTCTTGCGCGTGATCTCCGACCATGGCTCCGACCTGGTGTCCCGGCCGCCTCCACCGCCGCCGCGCCCTCCGCCTCTCTTACCACCGCGACCGCGGCCCTGCACGGGGATTAGACATTGCGCAGAGGCATGGAATGGCTGCGAACACTTACACGACCACCGCCTCTTGCCATTGCTGCGATAGAGGGTGTTCTGCGTGAAGTTGATGGCGAAACACTTTCGCCGTCGCAAGTTGTGAGCTCCAAAAAAGTTCGCTGCCGTCTGCGAACTGCTCGCGGGCGGGGCGGGCGGCGCTAGTCTGGGGTGGGGCGCGCGCTGGTTGGCTCGCTTCGTATAGTGTGTGCGGCCGTGAAATTCGTCGCAGCCCTCGCAAACTTCGAACTTCTCTCCAGCTTCATCGACAACCGACAAGCCGACTAACCACCAGCACAATGGCCCGCTCTTCGTACGTCAACCAACCCCTCTCGCGACTGCACGCAGCACGGCCTCCGAGACTGCCTGCAAGACCATGCTGACTCCCACAGCGTCCCCACCCAGAACGACATCGCCGTCCCCGAGTCGATTCTGAAGAAGCAGAAGGCTTCTCAGAAGGCCAGCGACAGCAAGGCTGCCGACCTCCAGAAGAAGCGCGAGGTACGATAAACACACTCCCCAGACCTGCGCAAGCAGATAGGAGCATCACAGTTGGCTAAGACTTCCTTAGGCCAACAAGCAGAAGCGTGAGACCATCTTCAAGCGCGCCGAGAAGTACCACCAGGAGTACGTCAAGGCTGAGCGCGACATCATCGATGCCAAGCGCCAGGCCAAGAAGGATGGCTCCCTCTTCGTCCCCGCCGAGGCCAAGCTCGCCTTCGTCGTCCGCATCAAGGGTATCAACAAGATCGACCCCAAGAAGCGCAAGACCCTGCAGCTCCTCCGTCTCCTCCAGATCAACAACGGTGTCTTCATCCGCCTGACCAAGGCTACCACCGAGATGCTGAAGATCGTCGAGCCCTTCGTCGCCTACGGCTACCCCAACCTCAAGACCGTCCGCGAGCTTGTCTACAAGCGCGGTTACGGAAAGGTCAACAAGCAGCGCCTGCCCATCACCGACAACGAGCTCATCGAGGCCAACCTCGGCAAGTTCGGCATCACCTGCGTCGAGGACCTGATCCACGAGATCTACACCGTCGGCCCCAACTTCAAGCAGGCCTCCAACTTCCTGTGGCCCTTCAAGCTCTCCTCGCCCACCGGCGGCTTCCGCACCCGCAAGTTCAAGCACTTCATCGAGGGCGGTGATCTCGGTAACCGCGAGCACTTCATCAACAACCTCGTCAAGCAGATGAACTAAGCGTTTTAAATAAAAAATAACGTGTAAAAGTTCCTGCGGTGTTTTTGGGTGGAGTCAACGATACCATGAAGATCACGAGTGTGGCGTCTCGTCCGGTCCGATCCCGCGGCGACGGACGCGGACTGAGGGCAGGCCGAGCCATGCGCGATGGTTAGCTTAGACAAGTCTTCTGCGGATCCGCGAAGAATCAATGCAAAAGTACCACCTCTTCACATGAAACAGCCTTTCACAGTGATCGCCTTGAAGACATTGACCAAGTCTTCTGCACTTTGCCCTTGCCACAATCATCAAGTCTCCCCCTAACCCTCCATCCAATCTCTGCACAGCACACACACACATCCCATCGTCACAGATTCTCCAACATCTACTTTCTCCCGTTCGAACAAACCCAACAAAACCCAGCCTTAACCTATGCATCCCTCACCTTTTCCTCCACCACTCCATCGCCGCCCCCGTACCGCTCCATACCCAATCCAACCCTCCTGATACCGTACAACACACTCGCTTCCCACTAGATGTCCACACATCGACACTCCCCTTCTTCCCCAACTCACCACGACCCAGAAGAAGTACGCCTCCGTCGCCGTGCCCCCCCCCCCCCCCCCCCCCCCCCACAACCCCCCAAAAAAACAACCCCCCCCCCCCCCCCCCCCCGCCCCCCCCCCCCCCCCCCCCCCAAAAAAAAACCCTTGAAACCACAATGATGTCTCCTCCGCGCGTCCGCCTCTGCTTCCGAGTCTGTCGGCAAAGCACTGTCTCCCAGGGAAAAAAAAAGAAGGTGAGGGAGGAAGGAAAGCATAGAGGGAGGGAGGAAGGGAGGCCATTTGTAAGAGGCTGGTCAGGTTAGGGAGAAACCGCGGGGGAGGGTCCATGTGGCGGAGGTGCACATAGCCCGTGCTCGGTCTGCGTGCGTGTGTGATGGGAGAGGGGCGAGTGCGGTAGCCTTGTGCGGGCGAAGAGCTGAGAAGAAAGAAAAAAAATGGGGGGGGGGGGGGGGGGGGAAGAAGGGGGGAGGGGGAGAGTATCCTTGGGTTGGTG
>JAFISE010000038.1:0-75462 GCA_022560025.1 Stagonosporopsis chrysanthemi | reverse complement strand
CGGGGGGGGGGGGTGGGGGGGGGGGGGGGTGAGGGGGGGGGGGGGGGGGGGGGGGGGTGGGGGGGGGGGGTGGGGGGGGGGGGGGGGGGGGGGGGGGGGGGGTGTGGAGGGGGGGGGGGGGGGGGGGGGGGGGGGGGGGGCAATGACAGGAGAAGAGGGAGACACTGTCTGCGTATGTGTCTTTTTTTTGCTTTTTTTTTGGCACGGGAGAAGGTGATATTGTGGACGGCGAATGAATGAATGAATGAATGAATGAATGAATGAACATGTCAGATTCCTCTACCACAAACGCCCCAGATGCACACTTACTACTCACGCTGCTCATGCTACTTAAATGCCTAATGCCCATGCTTCAACTTGATAAGTTCCCCATGCCGTGCTGCGCTACGCTACGCTACTATACGGCTCCTCACATCGACGTAATCAATTCCCAAACATGTAAAGAAAAAAAAAGGGGTTCCCGGATATCACAGATAAAACCATGCCCATGCCCATGCGCCCTTCTCTTTGCCTTGTCTTCCCTTCTCTTTCTCTTTCACTTTCACTTTCACTCTCACTTCCCTGTCCCTCCTTCCTCTTTCTCTTCTCTTCTCTTCTCTGTGAAAGACCGCTCCGCTGTGAAGAAAACGACGATGACGCTGACTAAAACGTGAACTACAAAGCTATATGCCCAAACTATACTACCCTACCCTACCCCATCTGACCTAACATAAGACGAGAAAGGGAAAAAGAAAAAAATGCTGTGATATGGTTGAATATGCCCCCTCTCGACCGCGAGAGGAGCTTCTGCCTCTGCAATACAGGCCGGTCCACCTCAGTTCATCTGCGCGATGCTGAGGGTGGGCGTCACGCCGCCCTGTTCGTGTTCGTGTTCATGCAGCACGCCTGCCTCGTCGTCGTCGTCGTCGAGGACCTCGTCGGTATCTACATCCGCGTCCTCGCCGCCATCGACGTCCAGCTCGTCGCTCGACCCGCCGGTGTCACCGCCTTGGTGGTGCACCACCGGCGGCGTGTGGTGCGCGGGCGGCGGCGAGCCCAGCGCGGAGTGGACATGGGGGTAGCTACTGACGTTGCCGTTGCCGCCGGGGTGCACGTGGTACATGCTCTGCATCTGCTGCTGCAGGAGCCACGTGTTCTGCGTCTGGTGGTGCTGCAGCGCGACGGCGGCGACCCAATCGCTGGGTCCGGGCGCAGGCAGGGAAGTGTCTTCGGTCATGACGACGTAGCTTTCCGGGTCCTCGGCGTTGGGGTGCAGGGGGTGGTACTCGAGGTCGTCGTAGTACTCGGCGTCGGCAGGGGTGTCGTAGAGGTGCGTTGCGCCGCCTGCGGAGATGATGGTTACGTTGCCTGTTTCTTCCAGGACGCCGAATTCGGTCGTGACGGTTATGCTGTCGGGGCTGGACAGAGGCAGGTCGGCAAATGAGGACATGTAGGTGGACATGTCGTGGACCGGGGGCGAGTCAGGATCCTCGGTGTACAGGGCTGCAAAGAATTCGTTCATGGCGCCAGCAAGCTCGTCAGCTTGGCCGCGCTCGAGGCGATCCCGCTCAAGCTTGGCTTTTGCGCGCAGTTCGGCGTCTTTCTTAGCCTTTAGTTCGGCTTGGAGGCGGCATTTGGCGCGGACATGAGGCTTGCGGGTGCAGGTTGGGCAGTGGAAATTTACGGTGCAATACGTGCATATACAGGATATGTTCAGCGCCGAGCACCCCTGCAGTAAATCGTGAGTACACGTACGAAGGTGTTGGAGCTTGGGAGTAACTTACATCACATACCAGCACCGCACACTCCACGCACTCCTTCAAATTTGCGGGGCACTGCGGTCTGTTGTCGCCCACTGGTCGGGGATACTGGCAGAAGTATGCTCCACAGCCTTCCCACTGCACAGGATGCCGCGGATTGCAAGGAAGTGGGAGTGGGTTCGATATTGATGTTGGGGGCAGACCGCGTGGTGTACTCGACCACGACCCTGAGTTGCGACTGCGGACGCCCGAAGCACTGAGTGAACGCGGCCGAGATGAGCTAACGGGCACGAAGGACAGTGAGCTTGTAAGAGTAAAGGGATCTGGTGTTGTGCTGTGGTTGAAGGCCGCTGCAGCAGCCATCTCTGCAGGTCCCGGGGGTGGCATCAGAACCTGCGATTGGGACATTGGTGTGCCCTCAGAAGATTCGGATTCGTTGTCGGCAGTCGAAGCAGCATCCAGTTGTGATGAAGCAGTTGGCGTGCGCTCTATATCTGAACTCGGTCTGTTTGGGTTGAAGTCAGGAATGACCAAACGCGGCGGCGGTTCTGTGTGTGCCCGGACATGATCGCGCTCGGTATGTAGGTCTCTATACCCACACTTGCGGACCTTTAGAGCCCCAAAATCGTGTTCCTTGCAGATGGGGTTCTTGCAGGCTCGACACGCCACCTTCCACCTGAAGCTGCGGTAGCAGTCATTGCATAAGCCTCGCGGGCATGTCTGCTGCTGGAGTTCTATACTATTCTGCTTCAGGTGGTCTAGAATGTCAACATCTTCGCCCAGAACATATTCGTACAGGCCGTTGTTCTTCAGTTCGCGAACGTAGTCCACTGGGCGGAGTTGATTCGAGAAGTCAGGGTCTTCGTACTGCTTGGTGCGTGGCAATGGAGCTGCACGTATCTTATCAGCGCCTCTCCCGCCCAGTCCAGTGCCCAGCACGGCGATGCCTCCGCCGCCAGAGAAGATTGGCTCCAGACAGCACCAGTTCATGTTCAGCCTTGGAGGATCCCGGTGTGCCGGGGGTCCAGGAATGCCGTTGTTGAGCGTGTCTTCAGAGTCCGAGGAGTCATCATCGTGGGCGGTCTCGTTCATAAGGTTTGGTGAGCGAATTGCGCCGGGTGCCCACCAGAACCGGTTCTTCTCAGCCTTGTCTTCTTGTGCCCTGTCTTCTAGGGATGTCGTCGATCCAGAGCCTTGCCCAAACGCGCCCATGCTGTTTCCAAATGCCAGGTTGGTGAAATGCCGTGTATTTGTGCGCTTCCGCGGTATCGGCCGGTTGAAGGCGCAACTTGCACAGAGGGTCTTCCGGCAGCCCATGCAGTGCATGCGAACGCTGCAGGACTCGCAGCGCTCCAAGATGACGTCGTTGCATTGTGAGCAGTTGACGTCCTTGACAAAAGTGGTATGGCTCTTCCTGGCGTGTGCGGGCACATGCTTGCCTTCGCCCGCGAACGGTCCGTTCTCTGTGCCTAACGGCTCGCCGTCTTGTCCCTCCTCGGCAATCTCCCACAGTCTGCCGTCGTGCTCGCCCAACCTCTGGGTGCCTTCGAGCGGCCCTATGCGGTTGCTCGAGCGCCAGAGGCGGTCAAAGGGCACCCAGACCTCCATGTTCTGTGGCGCTGCCCGGCCAGCGTGGTAGTCTTTCCTGCGGTAGCATCTTCCACCGGGTGTGGGACACCATGCTGTGTCGGTCCAGATGCCGAGCTGGTGGCATATTTCGATGAGCTGGTGGGTGGGATCGGAGTCGGAGTCGCGGCGAACGAGCGAGGAGGGGAGGTAGGGGCGTCGGCGGTGGTGGCGGCAGCGGTAGGTGTAGAGGCTCTTGAGGGCGAGCTGGCTGCGCATCCAGGGGGCGTCTTTGAGCGTGTATGGCTCGAGGAACGGCACAATGTGGTACTTTATGGAGACGTTCTTGCAGCCGCGGACGGACAGGTGCTGCAGGGTGTCGATGTGCGGGGCGAGCACGCTGCCGACCAGGGCGATGCCGCTGACGGCCGTGTTGCAGAGGTCCAGGCTGGTGATGCGGGTGCCGTTGGGGGCGACGATCTGCTTCAGCAGGGCGTCAAACGAGTACTGCTTCGACTGGCGGTCGCGGCTGTCGGGCGTCTCGTTGCCCGGCGAGCCGACGGTGACGGCGGGCTGGGGCAGGCGGAACGACAGCGTCTTCCATGCCAGCGGGTAGCGGCGCAGGAAGTCGCGCAGGTGGCGCGAGGTGTGGTAGAGCTCGAGGAGGGCGGCGGTCGGCAGCTGCGAGAGGAGCGACTCGAGGACGGGCGGGTATGCGGTGACGACGGCCTCGAACAGGCTGAGGGCGCGCGCCTTGCCCTTGCTCGTGGGCTGCGAGGCGGCGGCGGGCGCTGCGGGCGCCGTGTCAGGCGCGGGGCGAGGCTCGCGGTGGCAGAAGAGGGCCGCCGCGGTGGGTTGCGGGCTCATGCTTCCGGCGGGTTGAGCAGCAAGCCCAAGGCGCTCAGCAAGCGCGCTGCCTACGAGACTGTCTTCGCGGCGGAGGGGGGCACGGGGGCACGGGGGCACGGGGGCACGGGGGCACGGGGGCATGCACGACGGACATGCAGCGCCGGGCCGGCGAGAACAGCGCGTCGAGGGAGGGGGGAATAGGAGCCAGGCGTGGTCGTGTGCTGCGGCGCCGGTCCCTGGGAGGCGCGCGGAGGCGACTGGGTGAGGGTGGGCCACGCAGATCGTCGACGCACAGCCCGCCCGCGCTGTGTGCGTTGGGTATGCGTGTCCGCCTGCAGCCTTGCCGTCTGCCGTCTGCCGTCTGCCGTGGTCCGGCCAGGTGTGTCTGGAGACTCGCAAGCTGAGACGTGTAGCGGATTCAGCCTCCGCCGCTGCAGTGGAATGCAGTGGAATGCAGTCAAACATGTCAAAGGCCCCCGGGCTGCCTCCAATCACACACCACCGCCATGGCCTGCCGCTAGCAGCCTTGCACTCGCCGCGCCCATGGCTGCCCTTGTGCCCTTCCAGTCCACCACGCCTCATTATTCTCTCACACCTCACCAAAAAGCAACGTCCCCAGAAAATGCAATACATTAACGCTATCGCGCGCTTGCGGCGCAACTCCATCCGTCCCTTGCTGATTCGCCACGCGCTGGGGATATCGTGTTCCAGAAGACCGAGAAACCCAAACTAGAACGCATTCATCCATGCACCAAACGCCTTGCTAAACTTTCCACAATGGGCCATGCGGCACGGCATCTCTGTGCCGCACATGCATGTCAACAGTCCTACTTCACCCTTGTCAACCCCGCTCCCTTGCTGCCGTCTTCGTCCTTGTTGAATCCAAGAAGGCGGCTAGAACACCCAATTACCCTCTGTATCCCTATCTTCGAGCCCGTCAAACAGGACCATGTCCCAGTCCAAATCACGCTCATAGCCTTCGCTCACGGGCGGCCACAGCGCATTGCTGACAAAAGAAAAGACGGGAAGGTGCTCTCCCGTGGCGTTCATCTTCTTGCCTGTATCCGAGTCGAGATCAAACAATGGCCGTACCGGCAACTTCTTGTATTCCAGATCCACCTTGCCGAAGAATGGGATCGTGATCTGAGCCTTCCCGCTCGACTGTTTGTTGGGATCGAGTGAGGACAGCATCTTCTTCAGCACAACAGCGCTGCGTGCTGCAATCTTCTCGCGACACGACGCCTTGGCCAGCTTCTCCATTTCGCCAATCAGACGGCATATCATGGCAAAATCCGTTCCCTTTGTCTTCTGCACTTCACTCTTCTCCTTCATCGCTAGCTCAATCACAATGTCCAACGTGAGCGTCACCGCAGCGATGAAGACTCCAATCTCGCCGGCGCGACAGCATGCTTGTGTGATCCTTGCATTGCGCAGCGCGAACCACCGCATCAGCACATTACGACTGGCCTGCAGCGCAGTGACTTTGGAGAAATCGTATCGGCTTTCTTGAGGAGCCCGAAGAAGGTAAGGGAGGTGGATGAAGATCTTCATCTCAAAGTGCCACATCTGCACCATCAGTCTCTCGAGTGCTGCAAACGATTCCGGCGATCGCGCGGTAGGCGGTATGTTGGGAACGTCCCAGAACTCCGGAGGCATCTGGCGCATATTGACTTCTAGCTTCTCGTCGAGTGCTAAAGCTTTTGCATATGATTGAGGAGTGATGTCGTGGTCAAGGTCTGCAACCTCCTTGCTAAGTGTGTTGATCCTCGCGCGATGGATGATCTGTAGGGGAGAGTCGTCCGAGATAGGAACGTCATCCGCCCCGAACGGCAATCGAAGATGCAATCCGAGGTAGCGATCCAAATCTACAAAGCGACGCCACAGGGACTTCGCATTGCTGATTGCTGGTATCGGTGGGTCCGCATCGGATTGGACTACGATTCGTTGGAAGCCCATGAGATGCGCCAAATTCATAGCCCGGCGCACAACAAGCCAGGCTTGACGGAGGTTCGCGCTGTTCAAGTGATAGACGGAGAGTAACATCAGGCACTCCAGGCCATGGAGTGTGAGCATGTGCTCGTCCGAGTCGGTGACCAACGAGCTGACGGTGGAAACGTAGTTTTGCATCGTCGCCTCCAGAGACCAAATACCGGAAAGGCAAGACAGGTCGAACTCGGGCGGTAGAGAGTTGATGCACACAGCGAGGTGGAGAAGCGTTCGCGCCACGATGGTCGTGCGTTCTTGGGCAACTGCAGACATGTTTAGAGCATATGACTGAGGGTCCTTGTTGACGTAAATCTCCGTTGACGCGTTGTAAATACTACCCAAGATCGTCCATCCATTGGATGACTCGAAAATGACGTCAGCATCGTGCTGAGAGGGCAACAGAGCTGTCAGAGCTTTGTGGACTGCATCGCAACTTGGGAGTTGGGTACTCTCGGGTTTGCTTGGTGATGTGCGAATGACTGGCACAGAGTTCCATGTCTGAGCACCAAGCTGCGGACCGGTAAGTATGTAGGTGATCGTTGAGGAACATGGACTCACTATGCCTTCTCCAAGCGAAGAGACACTCTGTGCATCGCTCGAGAACATGGGTGTAGAACCCTTGGACTGAGTATCAGGGGAGTCAACCAGGGTAGGGCTGCAGGGACTCTCTGTGGCAACAGTAGAGTTCTTGCGACAGACAAATCTCTCAAAAAGCTGCTCAAGCTTTCCTAGTCGTTCTCCCATATGCATTTGGCAGGTTGACTGCTGCACCATCCGGTCCGGTCCGGTAGGGGTGCTCATGCTGGAGTAGATACTGACGTCCGTCTGGCTCGAGCTTCCGTGAATCTTCCTCTTCTTGCCTTGAGGTTTCCGTTAGTGTGTTACCGAAGGGGAAATACATTCAATCTAGCCGTTCTCTTACATTCC
The DNA here is from genome assembly GCA_022560025.1 of Stagonosporopsis chrysanthemi. Taxonomy (NCBI): domain Eukaryota; kingdom Fungi; phylum Ascomycota; class Dothideomycetes; order Pleosporales; family Didymellaceae; genus Stagonosporopsis; species Stagonosporopsis chrysanthemi. The sequence goes on along the minus strand of JAFISE010000038.1, from coordinate 68,395 downwards.
CAGCATGCTCGTTTGAGACCTTTCAGTGGCCTCTTATTTCCGAGGCACGTCGACGGGTATTTCGACTCCATCGCGACTTGTTGTGTTTTGGTCCAGTTCTCAACTCTTCACAGTGCCTTGCTCCACTTGCAGATCGATGCATTTTAGGTGTGAGGAGGCATGCCGCTTTCATAGTGGGGTGGATGTCGTGGGCACGGCAAATGCTGAGATGTGCAGCTGTGGAGATAGGCCGTCAGGACTCGCCCGAGCGCTCGTCCGTAACTCCACTAGACAAGGTATGTTTTACCGAAACGGCTGTCGTGAGACCCTGCATGGATCTCCGCGCAATCTTAGCGTGGCAGCATTGCCTTGGCCTAATGAATAGCAACAGTAATAAAAGTGAATAGAGTTGTCTCGATAAAGAATGTCTCCCTACCCACAAGTTATTCATCACGCGTTTCTTTGATGCCTCCTCACAGCTGTTGATCGAGCTGGCGTTCGGCATGGGGCAAAAGTCGCCTCTGGTGGGCCTGTGCTGGCACGTCTCCGGGCAGTTAACTCCGCTCGCACCTCGCACGAATTACTGTTATCAATAATCCAACGAACGCCGCGAGCTCACCACAATGCGCGCGGGTTTTTGGATACCGAGATGACACTGATAGTAATCACGTCAGGCGTGACATTTCGTAACTGCAAGCAGCTTACATGTCAGGCTCTCTCCACCCCACAGATCGCATCGGTGATTGCAGAGTGAGTAGCCGAGTGCAATTGCGGCCGCTAACCTAGCCGTAGCAAGGGTTTAAAATGCCCACACTCAACCGGCGCATTAGGAGAACATAGTCGGACAGTTTTGTCGTAGATGAGAGCGAGTGTGAAGACGACAGAAACGCATGTTAATGATTAGTATTGTTTGAAATTGGTCCTAGCGAAATAAAAGATCGATCTCCGAAGTTTGAGCATTGGCTCTCAGCGACCTCTACGCAGAGCCGGGGCATGCAAAAGGTCGAGGTCGCGTACACAACGATGCATGGCAGTTACTGGAAGCCGAAGGGGGGTTTTCATGGTAGTGCGCTTAGTGTAGTGGAGCAGCTTCAACGCGGCTCACCGGTTCCTCAATCTTGCTCATCGGGGCCGATGGACTGGCCATAGCGCAACCTGGGGTGCAGTTGTGTATGACAAGGACGCGCATTTGCTGTCGCGTACGCTACCCAACGATGTCATGAGCTGTTCAGGATCTACTGCTATGTTGCCCTCACTTGGTAGCTTGAAAATAGGTGACTGGCTCTTCTGGACGTTTATAGATCTTGCGACGTGTCGGCAGAAGCCAGACCACGATCCTGGTGTTTTGAAATTTTCTCAAGCATACATGTCGTCGTACTCTTCTTCGTCGTCCCCAACGGGTGGTGGAGGGGACTGCTTCTTCTTGAGAAGCTCCTTGCGATCGAGTGGACATGTCGAATTTAGCTTGAGCCAGGGTCGAATGCAGTCGAGGTCAAAGAAATGATCCTTGTGGCACGGCAGTTGCACTACGAGCGGATACTGGTCTGTTCCGCCATCCGAATCAGCCAAGGCTTCAACATCTCAGGTTACATTCATTGCTCACCTTCCAGGAAAGGATTTACACAAATCGGACAGGTATCCGTTGGCTTAAGCGACTTGTTTGGCACCCTCTCGAGCTCGTCCAAGAAACTGTCTGGGCAGCCTTTGAGCTCAGCTGGTGGGTCGTCGGCGTTCTGCCGCAGGACCTCGATCATGTTTGCTAGCAAATCGTTTTCGCCGCCACTGCCCTCGTCCGCAGGTCGTCCGCGCATCAGCTCAAAGGCGTTCGCTAGCAGGCGGAATGCCGCCGCCATATTTTCCGGTTGTGGCAGAGCATTTGCATTGGTGTGCGCCTGTGGATCGGAGGTATCGACGAGCTCGAGCTGCGAGAAGAAGGTGGAGAGGTCAGGCCGACGGGGTGCAGATTGCGCCGTCTGGTCCTTTGTGGAGATGTTATGTTCAACTGATCGCAGTCAGTCAATGTGTAGCTGGAACCATCGTGCAGCGCAGCTCACCTTCGTAACCGGACATGTTGGGTGCGAAATGTAATGTGTAATGCTCGAAAGCTGCTCGTGAAAGTAAATGTAGCTACTACCAAGTACGCGTCGTCATTGGTGCCTGTCGGAACCCATTCGGAAAGACCGAGTCTTGTTAGCGCGGGGGTGTGGACGCCATCAGCCACAGCATTCGCCACAGCATTCGCCACAGCATTCAAGCTTTACAGTACCAAGAAACCCGAGCGACATGCACGGTGCTTGAAACCGATAAGCATGACGGTACACAATCGACAGTCACATCTCAAAGTCTGTGTTGGGCTGCGCTTGCAACTATCGCCATGCGCAGACTTGCTCCCCAAGTGCAAGCTCGTCAGCTCGTCCGTAACAAACACAGCCCGGATGTCAGCAAGGCCCTACGACATGGAAATGAGCAGCACTCTAGTGTTAAGTCATTTCCATTAACCCACGTCCGCCATGGAGATCTCGACTCTAGTTCGAGGCATTCCTAATAACACGTGGGTGTTGTCTGGATCTGTGGCCGGGCTCCACCGATGCTCAGCCACACACTGTGTTTCGTCATGCCTCGCACACACCTGTCCGGCTCGAAATACTGGAAGACGCCTCCTAAGGAGGCAGTGTAGGCACACGGAGGCGAAGCTTTCGCTCGTGAACAAAAAGCCACACCGAGTCGACGTTCTGAGACGATAGTATCCCCACAGCACCTCTCCTTGGTTCTCAATCTCACCCTGCCGCAAGTCGAGCTTGCGCTACCTTTGGCCGCTTCGTTGAAGATCCCTCCGACCACTTCCGATACCAACGTCAATGTCGTTACTCGTCGTCTCCACCACACCTAGATCGACAATGGATAGGCTTTCCCCAGGATGGATCAGTCGCTCCATGTCGCGGAGAAAGAAATCACCAGACTCGCGGCCAACAACTTCAAGCAGTCAGGTGTCTCCACAACCATCACGTACATCCAGCACCAGCAACGACTCGAGACGATCAATCAAATCTGGAAGCCGAACCGTCCGAGGCATGGTGAACAGGATACGTTCAGCATCGAATGCTAGCGTGCCGAAAGACACAAGCAAAGAGCTGGACTTCAAAGAAGTTGACGAGTGGTTCACTGGCTTTCAAAGATACAACCAGCTTGTGACTCGCATTGAACACCCTTCCACGTCTCCCGAATTCACCAGAGCGGCGAAACAGCTAACAAAGAACTGTGGTGGCAATTTCATACATGGTCTTCCGGAAGCTCTTTTCGACTTCTCCCTTCTATGGTGTCCCGCCGACGCAACAACATCCAGAAACGACAACGAGCCTTCATGGAGCTGGACATCACATGCCGGATTCGTAAATTTCCCTTTTGACCCCACCAGCTGTCCGGACACATATACCCTCCCACGCAACACAGGAGAAACCTTCCGCTCCGAAATTCAAAACTACTACATCGGGCCCCAATCCACCCCCTACACCATGCGGCGCGACAAGCACAGTACTCTCCGTATCCGTTACCCGCCATACTTCCACGCCCCACGCGGCACCGATCCAACACTCGATAGCTCCACTCTGCGCTTTACCGCGCACACCATCCCTGCAGACGGCTTCACAGCCTCGCAGCTGCACTATCAGGGTGCTGAGATATCGTGCTCGCAACTCATCAACCCCGAGGGTCAACAGGCGGGTGTGTTGATGGCGCATGAAGACTCCATCTCGGCGCCGCACTACAACGGACCGTACGAGTTCGTGCTGCTTTCGCGCAACAAGCGTGTTGACCCCGCGGAGCATACGCGCAGACCGCAGATAGCGACTATGCACCCCCCTGGCACGCCGATCTGGGATGGTGAGCGGTTTGTTTGGGATGAGGAGGTTGTGGACTTTGATGAGGAGGTTTTCCAGAAGGGCGATTGGTGCGTGCTTAACGTGATGCTGATCAAGTGGGATGAAGAGAGGGGGTCGGCGGAGAGGGTTGCGGTGGGGAGACTGCATGAGGATGCTTGGGCGAAGCTGGGGCCGCAGAGGAAGGAGGTTGTTTTGAGATAGATATGGTTGTAGGTCGCTGGGTCATGGTCTCTTATGTGCATATCATGTTTATAATTGAGTCTTGCGGCATTTTCTTCTCGACTAGCACACATATAGAGGCAGCTGTATCTACATTCCAAAATTCGGTATGGCCCGTATACCTAAGCTTCATTCTCAGCCCTTTGACAAGCCGTCTGGTCGCAGAACTCAGAGAACCCGCCAGAAGCTACGCACCATTCTGCCTCCCCTTCTCCAGCTTCTCCACCGCCTCATCAATCTTCTTGAAACTCCAACTCGACCAAAAGCTCGGATAGCAGAATGGCCTCAAATCAAACCGATTATCCTCGGGCGAATAGTCCTCCATGTGCAGACTGGGTGTGATGGTCGTCATCTTGTGCCTGTTGATGGCCCAATAGTGGTAGAAGCGCTTGACCTTGTCGGCGACCACGCGCGGCTCGTGGAGGTCCTTCCACTCGTGCACCAGGCGCTGGAACATGCCATAGGGCCCGAGTTTCTGGCTCTTGCGCAGGCGGCCAAACACGGACAGCTCGGCGTACGACATGCCCATGTCGACTTCGTCGGACTGGACGTAGTCGGCGGTCAGGGGCTCGAGCTCGGCGGTGGGCGTGGCGTCGAGGAACTCGCGCAGGATGGGCAGCGAGAGGTGCGTCTCGGCCCAGGCGATGAAGCGCTTCAGGTCGGTTTTGGAGATGCCGCCAATGGGGTTGATGTCGGCGGACGAGCAGTCGTACTTTGTGAAGTAGCCGCGCAGAGCTTCGTCGACGTTGGCTGAGCCCAGCACGAGGAGCGAGCCGCCGTTGGGCCGCTGGCGCACGGTCGGGAGGAGCTGGGCGAAGACGTAGCTTAGGACCATACGTGAGCGGGCTTGGATGTTTTGTAGGGCGAGGTTTTCGGCGTGCGTACCGCCGTGGACTTTGAAGGCGGGTTCGTGACCCGTGGCGGCGGTTAGGACGCCCTTGAAGGCCTCGAAGATCGAGTCAATATCTAGGTCGGTGTGTTGGGCGCCAATGTCGCGAGAGAGGCGTTCGGCGCGGCTGCGGGTTTCTTTGGAGGACTGTTTGGCCATGCCCATGAAGATGGAAGAGAAGACTTTTGAGCAGAGCTCTTGGGGAGACTTTGGCAGCCAGCCTTCTGGCTCGCCGGGACCTGCGATGCGCTGTATATCGGCCTTGACTTGAGCGTTACCTGCTTGCAGAGCTTCGAAGGCAAGGTTGCACATGCCGTAGACTAGTACTGCTGTCGAACAACTGTCGATACCACCGGAAAGTGGAATCAGGTAGCCAGCCTGGTTGGAGCGTCGGAGATAGTCCCAGAGGAAGCATGATCCACTCAGGTAGATCTCCTCCTCAGGTTCATGTATCTTCAGCTTTTGTGGAGAGCTGGGTGCCAGGTAGGGGTCAAACTCATCCTCACCCTTGCCGATGTAGAATGGGGTCTCAACACGTTCATATGTAGGTGCATTGAGAGCCTGGTTCCCTCTCGAGGGTGCACTGCGGTAAGATCGGACGTCTTCCATGTCGACAGTCGCGACGCAAACCTCGACGTCATTCAGACTGAATTGCGATGTTTGCTGAACGATCTCACCGTTGATAATGATCATAGCGCAGCCGTCGTAGTATAGTCGATCACCGTCCATGCCTTGCTGATTGGAGTAGAGGTAAACACCACCTGACTTGCGTGTGGCTTCTTGGATCAGGGCGATTCTAGTGTTGAGCTTCCGCAGAGAGTGGTGGGAGCCGCTAGAGTTGGTGATGACCTCAACCCCGTTCAGCGACATGGCCAGGTGGGGCGACAATGGCGTGAAGAGCTCCTCGCACGTCTCCATGCCGATACATGTGTCTGGTGTGGACAGGACCATGTCTCCAATCGGTACCTTGATGGAGCCCTGTATCTTCTGAATAAATTGAGGAAGGTAGTACTCCTCATGATGCTGTGGGCGGTTCCACGGGATGAAGTGCCTCATCTCTCGGTAGTTGCCGTCGTTTGCAAGATACAGCTTAGGACGGATGAACAGAATCTTGCCGTCAAGAATGATGACACGGCAGTTGTACCTGTTGTTGCGATGCATGATGGGCATGCCAATATCGGCGATGATGCCGTGTATCGACTCATCCTGCAGGATGATGGCCAGCTGCTCCCATGCATGGAGGTAGGTATCGCCTTCGAGGAAGTGATCTAGCAGGCCATAACCGGTGATCTCAAGTCTGCGAGTATGTTACTATAGTGTCTGCAAGCTATGACACATGGCATACTCGGGCCCCTAGAGCGGTCAGTTGTAGGAGCATTCTAGCTGCATGATTCAAAACGCACAGTTCGGAATCCAGCACCACGCTCTTTGGCGATTTTGATGCTCTCGACGATTCTCTTGCGGTTTCCCTCCCAGTCAAGAACCCACTGGTTCAGATTGCAGCACGCGAACGTCAGAAGTCGGCCTATATGGACGGCTCATCAGCTGACAGCAGACTGCGGCGCAAAATTGCCCAACGTACCCATCTTGAGCAAGACAACAGCTTCCGAGGGGTTATACAGATCTAGATCTGCTATGGGAAACCGGTAGCTGTGACGGTCGAGCTCTCCAAATGCGATCGGCGGGGTCGAACGCAGCTGCCCTGTGCGGCAAGCCGCAAGTCAGATCTTGGCACGAGTGAAACTTAAAGGGTAACACCAGCCGCGATCAACAACCAGTGGCAAGGTGATGGTATTCAGGGGATCCTAGCATGTCTGAATGTCATGTGAAGTATATTTGTGATACACTCCTGCGAGCACTGCACCACGGCCACGGCGATGCGCCTGAGTCGGACCGCGGGCCATGCGTAATATCATGTTCGAGCCTGGTGCTCCAGAGCCACGCAAGTCGTTGACGAGGCTGCACCGGTGACTGTAGAGCACGGCTCCTGCCTTGTGGTACCCAAATGTCGCCTAACGCAGACAGAGCCCAGCCATCGCTGATTTGGCGTCCAACCCTCCGCAGACAACAGCCTGGCGGAGAGTGCTGTCGGGCGCTGATTTGTTTGCTGAGCCCCACCTCTGCTCCACTGCGGAAGACCCTGCGTCGTGATTGCTTTGGCGTCCCTATCTCTCACGGCGAGATCGCAAAAGACCTCCTCAGAACAAACTCGCTGCTCTGGCTGCAGTTAGTCGGCGCACAGAGCATGGTTGCGCACTCTGGCCGTGACTCGCCACTCACTAGCTGTCCCATGTTCTGAGGTCTTGCAAGCGTACTTCGCGATGGTTGACCCCAGCAGGCCCCACGATCCTGCGAGTGCTCGCCTGTCGGGCTCGTATGCAAAATCGCGAAAGAAGACCATGGAGCACCCGGAGCTCGCAAAAGAACGAGAGTTTTACAGGTGAGCCATAGCTAGTGAACGCCCCGAGCTCTGTCGTCGCTAACGCCCGGTCTCAGGTACTATCCCCAGCGGACTACCTCAAACGAGGGTCTCAGCCGACAGCCGTCGCCCACGCCCACTCACGATGCTCCCACACCGCCGCAAGCACTTCCCTCAGGTCCTGGGCTCGGCATCGCAGGCGCTTTCGAGGCTCATCCCCAACCCTCTGAGGACAAAGCATTGACTGCTTTTGCGCAGCTGGGAGCCTTGCGTCTGAATGCGCGAAGATGTCTCATCTCCTTCTTCGATCGGCGCAACTGCTATATCCTGGCTGAGGCCACCAGGACCTCGTCCTTACATACGGGACAGCCTGAGTTTACCGAAGACAGCTTGTACTGGGGCAACACCATCCTCCCCAAGGAACAGAGCATCTGCTACCACACCGTCAATCTTGCCACGGATCGGTCCGGCTTGCCCTGCGGCCAGCTCAACAATGTACCTGCCCTCGTGGTGAACGATCTGTCTACAGATCGTCGCTTCAAGTTGTTTCCCTCGGTCATGGGAACTCCCAATTCGCGCTTCTACGCAGGAGTTCCCATTCGTAGCCCAAGCGGACACAATATCGGCACATATTGCATTCTGGATGAACAGCCGCGGGACGGTCTTACCACCCATCAAATGGACTTCTTGAAAGATATGGCAGGGACGGTGATGCGACACTTAGAGATGACGAGAGCAACCGAGGATCACCGGAGAGGCAAAATCATGGTCAAGAGCTTGGGATCATTCGCCGAGGGCAAGAGCGGTCTCGAGGACTGGTGGCAGGATCCTTGGGACACACCACTATCCGCAGGATTGTCGGAAACACCTCTTCAACGTCAGCGACCTGCAGCACGGTCAAATGCGGACCAAGAGCCGTTCGTCATTGACCGTAATGCAAGTGCGATGTCAAGTATAAAGAGCCTGGCCAATACAGACACATCGAGTATCCGTCCGATGAGCAGCGTCGCTACTCCTGCTTCCGAACTTGGACCAGAACCTCCCCGAGTACCGGAGACCGTAGCGAACCCCAACTCTGGCTCGCAGAATGGCCAACAGGACAATATTGCGCCTGAAATCCAAGTGGCGTTCAGCAGGGCATCAAACATGATCGTTGACGCAATCGAAGCTGACGGTGTTGCCTTCTTCGATGCCAAGATCAGCACATTCGGCGGACTGGTGGACGATGACTTCTTTTCCGAGCAGCTGCCAGAACCAGACAAGCCATGTGTTCTGCTGGGTTCTGCATTGAGCAAGAATACCAGAGATGCCTGTAGCCCCTCTGACTTGCAATACTCAATGTCCGAAAGCGTCTTACGACACCTGCTTCGTTCTTACTCACACGGCCAGATTTTCAACTTCGACGATGAGGCCTCAACCACCCCAGCTATCAATTCGCCTTCTGCCAACGGTGACACCGAAGTAACCGACGGCTTCCCATTCAATGTTTCCCGCAAGACGGAATCTACAAGAAGTTTAGACGACGAGAACTTCCTCCGAAGCACATTCCCCAAAGCGAAGAGCCTAGTACTCTATCCACTTTGGGACTCACATCGCGATCGATGGTTTGCCAGCGCTGTTATTTGGAGCTCCGATCCAATGCGAGTGTTCACCAGCGAGCAGGAGCTAAGCTTTCTTGCGGCCTTCAGCAACTCCGTCATGGCTGAGGTTGCAAGGTTGGATACTAAGTTAGCGGATGCTGCAAAGGCGGACTTCATCTCATCCATCAGCCACGAACTTCGTTCCCCACTTCACGGTATTCTAGGTATGACCGACTTGCTCAAAGACACGATCATCGACAGCCAACAGACCAACCACGTGGAGACAATCGAGAATTGCGGCAAGACACTTCTAGAGACCATCAATCACGTTTTGGACTTTGCCAAGATCAATAATCTGACACGAGGGACCTCGAAGAAATCTAAGAAGCGTTCGCAAAGCGCAAGACATGTAATCAGCCCTGGACAAAGCCACACCAACGACATCATGACGCTAGTCAATGATGTTGATATGAGCATTCTCACTGAAGACGTTGTCGAGAGCATCTTCGCTGGCCATGTGCATAAGGAGAAATCGAATCAGACATACGAGCTTACCTCTTGTAAGAAGGAAACTCTCCCAATAACACTGATTATCGATGCCAACCAAAGCGAGAACTACGTCTTCCGCACACAACCCGGCGCATGGCGACGTGTTATCATGAATCTATTTGGGAATGCGCTAAAGTATACCGAAGCCGGCTTCGTCAAGGTCAAGCTCCAGGTGATGCCAAAAACAAAACCTAACGAGGAATACCGCGAATTCCGTTTGTCGGTGACTGACAGTGGTATTGGCATGTCTGAAGACTATAAGAACAACAGACTCTTTCACTCCTTCGCGCAGGAGAACCCTCTGAGCCAAGGCACTGGTCTCGGATTAAGTATTGTGAAGCAGATAGTCGAATCACTTGGAGGCGAAGTTGATGTGCATAGTGTCAAGGGTCAGGGAACGAAATTCACGGTATCCTGCCCCCTCAAAGAGTCAATCATGTCACCATCGTTTTGCCCTACCCAACCCGAGCAAAAGAAGGAAAGACATCTCAAGGATGTTGGTCGACGTACACAGGGCATGACGGTGTGCTTCAAGGGTTTTGACGAAGAAGAAGAGTATTTTGTTAGAAGCTTGAAGGGAAAGAGTGCGCCAAAGATCGCCATGAAAGCGTTTGACAGTCTATGTGCCGACTGGTTCGGTATGAAGACCTGTGCCAATGGCCCTTGCGCGGCAGCTCCCGATCTCATCATCGCAACCGAAGCCAATGCGAAGCTCTTTCGTGCTAAGCACAGTCAGGGCTTTACAGATACCAAGCATCCACCCGTCATCGTCGTCTGCCAGGGCGCGGCATCCGCACAGTCCACCACCGCCATCGCAATTCCTGGCGTCATTTTCGAATGCATTGGCCAGCCTGTCGGTCCTCACAAGATGGCGAAGGCTCTGTCGTCCTGCCTTGACCGCCACGCAAATCGCCTCGTCGACCAAGTTCACAAGACAGAAGAAGCGCTGCAACAGGTTACGCAATTGAGCCTCAAAGAAAACACCCCGCCTCAGAGCCCTGACATCTTTGGGCGCCTTCTTGAGCAACCTCGACCGCCCCTCGCTTCAACGATTAGCGCTCCTGAAGTCCGTAGGGTCCACTCAAGCCTGGGCAAGAAGTCGGCATACTCTGTACCGACAAGATCGCTGAACTGCCTGGCTGTCGATGATAACCCTATCAACTTACGATTGCTTCGGACATTCATTGACAAGCTTGGTCATCGCCACGTCTTGGCTGTCAATGGCCTAGAAGCATTGGACACATACAAGTCCGCCCAAGATCAGTCTTCCGTGACGGGATCCACCATTCTGCCGCACACCGCGGCCGCGAAGGCTGCTGCCGCAGACATGAGCGCACGCATTGACGTCATCTTGATGGACATCAATATGCCCGAGATGGACGGCCTCGAGGCCACACGACAGATCCGTGCCCACGAGATTCGCAACGGACTGCCACCCGTTACCATCATTGCGTTGACAGGTGTCGCCAGTACTGAGACCCAGCAAGAGGCCAACTCAAGCGGCGTCAATTTGTTCTTGATCAAACCTGTGCGACTGGCGGACTTGGAGGTCGTGCTGAAAGGAGTTGTCACCGGCCAGGAGAAGGCCGAGCAAGAGGAGCAAGAGAAAGAAAAAGAGAGTCAACTTACAGCTCAATCTCAGCCCAGAGCGCTGTCGCTGCAGCATTCAACAATTAAGTCGCAAGTCTCACAGCTACCACCGCCACAGATACAACTCTCGCGGGTGCCATCGTCGACGACAAAGCAAGGCGCGATCAAGGGCGATGACGAGAAGAAAAAGGACAGCACCGTCTTTGCGAAAGAGGTCAAATGACTTGCAGTACTCGCCATCGGCGTGGTGTTTTTGAGTATTTGGATCAGGCGATCCCCGGTCGATTGATAGGCGTTATACCCACTTCTTTAGTGATGGAGGACGGCGCATAGGCATTTATGTAACAGGATAGGGATATAGAAATGTGTCGAGCGCGGCTTTTAGGTCGGGGCCTCACGCATGGAGCAATTGAGTATTGATACCCATGAGATTGTTAAGCAAGTGATGTTCTGTGTCCCGTAGTGCATAGCTATCTATGACGAACGAACAGTGACTGTTGTAATGAGTCTATGCACATGCAAGACGGGACGTTGCTAAGTGCTTCTTTCATTGACCTGGAATTCAAAACTACCTATCTACTAACAAGAGAACAGGGGTTGTATGCAAAGAAAAGACCATGTAGTTGGGCGGTTTAACTAATTACGCCACCAATTTATACCAAGAGAAGAAGACCGTCGTGAGACACCAAACCATTGAGCGGATACAGGACAAGTCGGTCGTCGAGGGAACCTCACGTCTAGTTCTGCTGCACAAAGCCGCCGTCGTGCCTAGCCTTGGCAAGGAAGTTGCCCAGCTGCGGGCCCATGACGGCAAAGACCTCAAAAGCAAGGACGTGGGCAACGACAAAGAAGGCGAAGAACAGAATCGCGCCGATCTTGACGTACAGCTTCAGCAGGCGGCGGCGGGCCTCCCAGTTGAAGCTGCGCCAGGCGTCGAGGAAGCCGATGCTGCCGGTGCCGCCGAGCAGGGTGCTGACGACCTTGCCGCCGAAGGAGCGGTCGAAAGGCACGATGGTGTCGTCGTCGTCCGACAGGATGGAGGATTCGATGCGCACCTGTGTGACGACGGCGGGGATGCAGAGGAACAGCGAGGTGAAGATGCCAAAGACGACGGTGGCCAGGGCGCGGACGGCAAGGCACATAAATTGGCCCCTGGTGTACTGCTCAAGGTTGTTCTGTTCGACCTTGTGCAGGCCGAGCAGGATGGCGACGCCAACCGTCAAGTACATGCTGATGTAAGGCATGGCGGACGCGATGACGGCGGCAGGGGCGAGGGTCTTCCAGTGCGACTTGCTGGGGACGCGCTGCCAGAAAGTTGCCTCAGAGGGCATGGAGACGACCTTGTGGGTCCATGCGGCGTGGACGTTGGCAACGGCGGCGCCGGCCAGACCGCTGACGAGGATAGCCTGGCCGGGAAGGCCGTTGGGGACGAGGGAGAGGAAGAAGGCTGTGAAGAAGTGAACGGCGAGGGTGAAAGCGAGCGAGTAAACGGCGTGAATCTTGAAGCCCCTGAAGCGAGCGAAACGGCCAGCGTGGGCGACAACGTGCTTGATGGTTGCGCGGATGCTGGAGGTGATGGGCTTCTGGCGGACGAGAGTGATGGTAGGACCAGTCTCCAGGAGGCCCTCCTTCTCGTCCTTGGTTGCGGGCTCATCGGACGGAGAGATGGTAATAGCGGCGTGTGGGGTCTCGACCATGCAGAGGGTAGCGACGACTCCCTTGAGCATGTACGACAGCTAGAGCAGCATAGTCAGCATTCCGCATGTCCCATGGTTCAGGAGGCGACGCCAGGGGTACTTACCAGGCTCAAGGCGATGATGGCTGCATAAAAGCTTACACCCAAAAGCACCATGCCCCAGACCGGCATATCGACCTCCTCGCCCGCATCTTCGCCATTACCGACAGCGCGCTTCACGATGCCAACAGCTGCAGGGTGCTGGATCGCTCGGCGGACAGCGCGGGTGATGTTGTCTCCGCTGGGAACGTAGAGGCCCGAGAGCACGTCGAAGGTGAGTTTCTGTACTCCCATGTTGGATCTATGGAAGGTGTTGTTGGAAAGTTACAAAGGAAAGGGAGTCGAGAGAACGGTCGTCCTTTGATGTTGCCTGGCCGAGCGGCGAAGGGCTGGGCTGTGCTGACGACACGGAGCACGGCAGCCTAGCATGCAGATCTCCCAAGGCTTAGCGCCGCGCTATAATTGGCTTTCACCATCCGTCATGCCGCGCCCGGACGAACACAAGACGTGAGATCCGGCTAGGTAATTTGCATCGTTGGACACACAGTAATCACCGGTTCTGGGATTTCACACGTTGGTGGGCTGTGCCAGCAGCTGTGCTCCCCATGTACTGCGCTTTCGGTCTGCAAGTTTCTAGTCTCTTCAGATACGGCATTTCAACATGCATGTCAAGACAACCAGCAATTGAAATTGAGATATGATTACTAAGTAAACCCCAACTCCCGGATGCCTATGCCTTTGTATGCCCTCGTCCGTACACGACCCGGACACACACATGAAGAAGCAAGAGGAAAGAGTAAGTATACCAACGCTCAAGGAGATGAATTGGCTTTTAGGGAAGATGATGTACAGGCGTGGGATATGTCCAATCTGAACCTTTCATGATTGTCGTGAAGAACCGAATGTGGGAATCGTCATCTGAGGTCGTAAGAGGTATGTGCGAGTGCGTCAAGGTGCTGACGGACTGTAGCCGAGGGAGGGAGGAGTGGAGCTTGCAGAACTTCAAGCCCACAGTGGGCTAGAAAGTGACTCTGGGGAGCTCACTTTCGGCACAGACGCTTACAAAGCAGTCTGAGGAACGAGAGGAGGCTCGTTCTCGTGCGTTGTAGGGATCTCGGCAATGGGCTCGGTCTTGATGTCGGTCTTGGGGGCAGCAGGGAAATCCTCCTTCTTGACCTCAGCAGAGGGGGAGCGTCCACGGTACTGATTGATAGTGTCCTGAGCCTTGGTGGTGTACTGCTGGGTAAGACCCTGGACAGTCTGCGAGGCATTGGCGGCCTGCTTGCTGGCAATATCCCTGATCTGGCTAGCCTGCTGGCTGGCAAGAGACCTGCCCTTCTCGAGCTGGGCGTCGATGACCTCCTTGTTCTGGATGTAGACGAGCGGACCGAGGTAGGTAATGATAGTAGCGATGAGAGCAAGGCCCCACATGGGAACGAACTGATGTGAATGTCAGTACTGGGATCAAGCACAGTAGCAGAGCTGCTAACCTTGATGAGGAAGTAGGAGACCAGGGAAGCGAAGAATGCAGCAATGGTGACGTATACGTTCTCGGCGAAGACGATGCGCTGAGACTCGATGACGAAGAAGTTAATGAGCTGCTCGACATCGTCAAGCAGACGCTCGAGAGATGCCTTGGGAATTGTGAAGTACTGGCGCGGCCTGAACTGGGAGGTGAGTCCCTTGCCGAGCGCGGCCTGGCCAGCGACCTCTGCCGCAGCGGTGGTACCGAGCACAATCCAAGTGAGCTTGAAGATGTAACGGATGACGCTCAGATAACGAGTGGCGAAGATGAAGAGGACGACGGCGGCGAAGGAAATACCGGTCGCGCGGGGGTTCTTCCAGCTCAAGAGGCGGTAGAACATGCTGTGGTAGTCTGTCATGTGTAAGTCGTATTACACAAAACCTGTCATGGCGTTATCACTCACGGGTGAGGTTCTGACCGGTGGCAGTCTTCTGCTCAGGAATCTGCTTCGAGTTGGCGAGGTCTGCGAACTCATCACGAGTCTTCGCTCCCTCTGCCTTGGCCTGCTGAGCAACGGGTCCTACAAAATCAGCGTTGGGTTGCTAGCGGGCAACTTGGGCACCTGTGTCGCGAGACCTCGTTAGCAATCATCCTGGAGGCTCAGATAAGGTACATGCTGTACTTACCATACCGTTAAGGACCGTCTCCTTTGCGTTCTGCACCGAGGGATGATTCTGGATGGAGGCCATGGTGTTTTGTGCTGCTGTGTGTATGTTAGGAGAGGAAAACACAGTGGTGTGCGAGGTGCAGATAACACTGTCATATGGCGTTAGTTGCAAGGTTCTCGGCTGCAGTCGGAGGCGTTCTGTGTCCCGCTGCTCACCTTACACTCCAGCAGGCTGTCCTGTGCGCCACCTGCAGTCTGCTGTGTCGAAGCCTGATTTGCGCTTCCGTTGCTGTGGGCAGGGGCGGAGAAGTCAGTCAGATCCGGCAGATCTGTGTTGCTCAGCTCGACACGCGGCGCTTCAGACATGGTTGCGGTGGACGTGCGGTTGACGTGCGGTTGCTGTTGCTTGGAGGGTGGAATGAGAAGGCGCAGGGAAGAATTGACTGATTGCAAATGCGTGAAGATTGGGTCTGGAGAGAAGAAGCAGGGGCGTGTTTGGTTTTCTAGGGAAGAGGCGCTTTGTCCCTTTGCGCAGTGCAAGCACACGACAGTGTTCCAGCTTCCCGCGAAAAACGTCATATCGCGTTCACACAAACAACCAAGGCGGGTCCTCGCTGCTCCACAGAATTGATGTCACTTCGACATGATAGGCATTTCGATTTCACCATGGCATTCGACGCCGTTCTCTTGAGCGGAAAGCCTGTTCAGGCTGGCACAGTTGCCTCTGCTGCTCAAAATGTCGTGCTGTTCTTCTCGCTTGTGGGATTTTGGCATGTGAAGCTCTGGTGCTAGTGCGTGACGCCATGGCAAAACAGGAACCTTAGGAGGGGCGGTCTCAAGGCCGACGCACACGCGAGCTTTTGCACTGGATCAGGGCCCTCACATCTGTCGCACAACCTGAATTCCATGGTTGTCACCTACTGATGGAACCATGTTCATATCTCTCTGTTGTTGCTCTTTCAAGTAGCTGCAGATGATTGAGCTTGGAGCTGCTGAACAACAACGCGAGGTGCCTGAATCTTGCAGGAAGACTGATTACTATGCAAACGTCTCCCAAACAGTCATCAGTGCACAACTACGTATGTAGTCGCGGAGCAGCGTCTGCTTGCTAGAAATAGCACGCACGACACATGTTGAATCCCAACAGGATTCCATCAAGAGAAGTGCATGTCGATAGCCTTGCTCAAGAACACGCGATGACGGAAGCATGTGTACATACAGTACTGTACAGCAGTCTCTACCTAGGTAGCTGGTGCACGCGACAACCGTTTCAGGACGCACGGGCAGCCGAGACCTCCGAGGACGTCAAAACTTGCTGTGGTATCGTTGTGCAACAATGCCAGATCAGTCGCTAAGAAGGCAGTGGCACCAAACGTTATTGAGTACGCCTCGAGCGAGCTGGACGTGTCGGTGTTGTGTTGTGCCCGCGTCTGGATTAGGTCATTGGCAACGAGCCGTCTTGATGCATCATCGCTCCCTGATCAGCATGGGACAGCGGACGCTTGCAGATAGCCTCCCACAATCTTGGGCGTGATCAGCAAGGCGATTGCGCCCTCTTCGTACAGTCTCTCACGGCGGTCTCCAGCCTGCTTACTGCTGACGACTGTCTGAGACACAGATAAATAGAGCGTTGGAGGTGCGCAATGCCCAACCCAGCCCAGCCTCACAGGCGGTAAAGGCATGCGTCAATGCATAAAGCGGGGGGTGGAGACAGGCGAGCGTGGGGGGCGCTCTGCACGTCTGTCCGCGAAAGATCAACGGCTGGCTGCTTTTACGCCGCGCACTCAAAGTATTGTATTGACGGGCCAATAATCTGTGCGTGTGTTGCAGAAGTAGGCGTCCAGCTTGCTCACCAGATCACCGAGCTGGAAGCACAGCTGCTGCGCACTTGGACGCAGAGCCGCGGGAACGAAAATCATGAACATGGTGGGCCAGTCTTGGAAAAGGCCGAGTGTATATTAGTAGCTGTCGGCGATACTGGATGCCATGCTCGAACAGACAAAGGAACCATTAGAGGCACCAGCCAGTCAGCGGTAAGCAGGCTACCGACCTCAAAGCCGCACCCACGACTTCTCAGACTCACCGCGGGAGAGACTGGCGCTATCGGATTTGCAAGCCTGCAGCAGCGTCGCTGGCGGTGCCCTGGTCGACCTCGACTGCGAGATTAAAGGCTGCAAGGGCTCGCATCTCCGACTTTGACGCGGTCACAAGGGTCGTTGCGCCTATCAGTGCTGCTCGGTATCTGTCCCCAAGAGGGCTCGGCCGTGTTGGCGACGTTGGCGGCATCCAAAGTCCGTGTAAGTGCCTGGACGCTAAAACACCGCCACATACTCGCGCGACCCGCTGACGGCCCTCGCTCTGGGCGGGATGCGATAACGCGGCTCCTCATCTACTCGTGCTCGGCCGCCTGTCGCAGTCCCTCACGACACCTCCATCGAGGACGACTGCACGCACCCGCGACCCGCGACCCGCGACGGTACTGCTGCCCCTGCCGGCACCTAACGCCGCGTGCCTTGATCGCGCCCAGCACCTCGGTACGCCAGCGACGTCGCACACAAGCGAGAAGACATGGTCCCTGCACCCTATCTTGCTCCTCCAAGACCCGCCGACGCTACCGCCTCGAGTCACTGAGCACGCGACAGCCAGCAGCGCTCCCACTCCGGGGTGAGAGACTGGGGCATTGCTCACCAGCATGATACTCCCGCGCAGCATCTACAATGACTCCCCGCCTGAGCGCCGCACCCGCACCGCCAACAACCCAACCCTGCTCTACAGCTGGTGGTGCACCATCTTCTCCCTCGTCATCATCGGTCTCCGCCTGTCTGGCCGCTACATCCGCAACGAACGCCTCTTCAGAGAGGACAAGATCATGGCCCTTAGCATTGTTCCGCTGATCGCGCGCATGTGCTTTGTGCATGTCGTCCTAATCTGGGGCACCAACAATGTCAACGTCAGCGCCCTGAACGACCCGGTTAGGATCCGGCACCGGGAGATCGGGTCGCAGATGGTTCTTGCAGCACGAGTCTTCTACGCCATGTTGTAAGACGACCAGCTTCCATTCCAGTAACCACGTCAGATCTAACGTCACACAGCATATGGATGGCCAAGTACACGGTATCCGAATTTCTGAAGCGGCTCACCGAGCGCTTCTGGAAGAAAGGTTATGAGTGGGGACTGCGCGCCATCCGCATATTCCTCGCCGTCACCTTCATTGCCGTTCTCATTGCAACCTTGGCCGAATGCCAGCCCTTCACCCACTATTGGCAGGTCAAACCAACCCCAAAGCCACAATGCCGCCAGGGCTTCGCGCAGCTGATCACCATGGGCGTTGCCGATATCATCACGGACATTCTTCTAATCACCTTCCCCATCCCCATCATCATCTACTCTGGCATGACTTTGAAAAGGAAGATCTCTCTTATAGCGCTCTTCTCGCTGTCGGCCGTGCTCATTGTCATCACAGCAGCACGTGTCCCCATGGTCATTGACAGACGCGGCGTCCAACAATTTCGGTCCATGTTCGCATCGTCCGAGATTCTCGCTGCCACTATTGTCTCAAATGCTATCGTCCTGGGTTCCTTCCTACGCGATCGAGGTCTCAAAAAGGCAAAGTTCAAGGCTCCGTCTACCACCGACAGCATGGAGCGCAGAGGCTCCGCTCGCACGCACACACTCCAACAATGGAGCAGCGACGAAGACCTTGCGCGGTCACTTGGCTATCGAACAAAACCTGAATTGGCCGAAAAGAAGACAAGCGTGCCTAGACCTGCACCGATGGCCGATTTAGGTCTACTAGCGCCTGTGCAACAGCCTGGACCTTTTGCAAACACCAATTGGCAATTCCCGGATGCAGGCACTGGCTCCACTAGCAACTCGAATGTAAAAGCAGCCGATATTCGAGATCCTGTGCCTAGCCCCCGCGCCAGCAGTGGCAGACGAGTCTCATTCTTCGATGTTGGTGGTTTGCTGGAAAATGGATCGGCCACATCACCTTCCCCCACCGATTCCGTTCTCACGCATGATTTCGCAACGCAACCACGTCGCGGGTCAAGAGCCTCAAATCCGCTCATGCCTAATGGCCGCGCGTATCCTCCGCCAGCACGTCGATCGTCACGCCTGTCGCAGCAGTCAGAAGATTATGAAATGTCTGCGCGACCCAGCAATCAACTGCGCGATCCTGGCGGCTTACTGTCTGAGGATCGTGAGATTGAGATGGAGCAGAAAGCTTTTGCGTCTCCTTCAACGCATTCCACATCATCGAATAGTCTCAACCTTCAGCGTGTGCGCAGTTCATCCTTGCACCACAGCCCTGCACAGACAAGCTACAGGGTTCCATCGCTCCAGGACGCCGGAGGCCTCATTAGTACCCGCACCTATGCACCCATAACACGTACATCTACGCACACCAGCTACGATGTTCCATCCCTGCAAGATGCAGGCGGGCTGCTTTCCTCTTCCTCTACTCCTTCCAAATGATTCTTAGCGTGATACCCAGCTCCGGCGTGAGCTTCTGCTTATGCATAGCATGCCGGCGCCTTCTCGTTTCCTTTCCCTTACGTACTTGCACGATATCCCCCATGGTTGGCGTCTCATGTCTTACGAATTATGAAGGTCATGGCGTTCCACCCTAAGTGCAAGGCCAACGCTGTACGATATAGTATCAGTTTCTGAGTGCAGCCATAATTTTGGCTCAGTCAATACATAATTCAACATTCAATGATCTACCTTTTACCCTTGCTTGTGTGATGTTGTAGAACCTGTCCACACCCGCAAAACTTTGTTTCCCTGCAGCGCCGTTGCGCGACATGCAGTAGCGTCAAATAAGCTTTCGACGAAAGCAAGGACAGTGGAGTCGTGTTCGGAGAATTGGTCACAGGGAATGATGGAACACGGCACGTGGTGTCAAAGCGTCGATGTCAAAGCTTCGAGCATCCACCTCGGTTCTCAGACATGTCTCCTCACAGCGGCGAAGAAACATCATCGTCGCCAGATGCTGTGACATCGGCTGCCTCCAACACTGCGCCAACTCTCGAGGAAGTCATCCAATTGACCCAGCATGAACTGACCAAAGCACACGAAGGCGATGCGATTATCGGATGCGGCCGCGCAGCGCTGTCCTTGCTACGTGCGAACCCTTACCTCGCTGAAAAGCTAGCATATCAGAAGCTGCACGATGTCCCATACAAAGATGTACAGGCGTGTTGGAGGAGACTGTATACGGATGCTGCTTTGTGGAGAGCTCTAAGGAAGACTGAAGAACAAGTCAGGCAAGCACATGCAGATGGTTCCTGGGTAGACGACGTTGTCAGATTGCTGGACATGACACTGATCCTGACTGGAGCGCCTTTAAGAGAAGAACTTATAGAGCTCTGGTTCACTACGCTAGAGGAGGAGCTGTCTACAAGTGGACCTAATGATGCAGCACCAGGTTCATCAGAGCGCCCAGCAAAGAAGCTGAAGTTAAATCATGCTGGTTCAACGCATTCAGTGTTGCCAGATGCAGTCGTCGAACCCAACATCGTACTACGCCACCCCATTCCTCGATGCGATAGTCCAAGTCTGTCCGCTTTCCAAAAGAAGCTCTCCTCCCCTGCGACGCATACGCCTCTTATCATTGCGCATGCGATACAATATTGGCCCGCACTATCAGAGCGACCATGGAGCGACCCGAACTATCTTCTCAAACGCACTCTCGGAGGCAGGCGCCTTGTCCCCATAGAAACAGGGCGAAGCTACACCGACTCCGGCTGGGGCCAGAAGATCACTACATTCAAAGACTTCATGTCAACGTACATGCTCAACCAGGCTACGCTATCACAAGACAAGCTCCCAACGGGTTATCTCGCCCAACACGACCTCTTCGCCCAGATTCCCTCCCTGCGCGCCGACATCTCAGTCCCAGACTTTTGCTACTGTGATCCTGCGTCACACCCGCTGCCGAACGTCAAAGAGACGCCCAAGCTGGAAGACCCGCTTCTCAATGCGTGGTTTGGGCCCAAAGGAACGATCTCGCCGTTGCACACAGATCCGTATCACAACATACTGGCGCAGGTCGTGGGGTATAAGTACGTGAGGCTGTACGCACCAGATCAGACCGAGCGGCTGCACCCGAGGAGTGTGGACGAGAACGGTGTGGACATGAGCAACACCAGTCTTGTGGATCTGGATGAGGCGATGGAAGCGTTCCCTGAAATAGGCGTAGGACAGGGGCGTAGCTTTGATACAGATCGTGAACGAAGAGAGCAGAGAAAGGAAGAAGATGATGATGTTATCCGGCTAAGGAGGCAGCACTTCGAGGGCCAGTTCCCAGGTTTTGCGACGGCGAAGTACAGCGAGGGCGTTCTCGGGCCGGGCGAGTGCCTGTACCTCCCCGCCGGTTGGTGGCATTATGTCAAGAGCCTCAGCTCCAGCTTCAGTGTAAGCTTCTGGTTTAACTGAGGCGCGACAATAGGTCTGTCTTGTCATCTCCCAGCCATCTTGCAGTGCGCAGCCTAGCACAAGTTAATCGCGCGGCCCTTCCGGAACCAATGCCGACGGCCCGATTATGGGACGTAAGCTGTACCCCTCAGTGTAGACGGACTGAGAATTGCAAGCTTGACTTCATTGCTCGGCAATCAGGGCACAACTTTCAAGCGAAGAAACATCTCAATTGCCGGATTGCGCTGCGGAGACTGTAGCTTTGCTATTTTACTGCTGTGCTGGTGCCTAATGGATATGATGCGATAGGTCATAAAGATGGACCCAATACCGTGGCCGAGAGGGATCCTTCAAAACGAAGGAATAAGACATGCTACTCGTCATGAAGCTATGTTAAATCGCTGAAATCTGGTATAGAGGACACAGTGTGATGTGAGAAAGGTGAAACATCTGGGTGCCAATCACCTTGGTACCGCTTCAGCTTCAGCTTGGGTATACAATAAAGGAAAACGCCTCGCGCGCTACGGATGACGGCGCTGCGAACAGGGTATAGAACTACATCTCGTACATACGACAAACAAAGACGAACTCTCCTCATACCCGTGAAACAACCCAGTCTTTCTGGACATGAATGGCATCGTCTCCTGCTTGGTGCGTGGTGAGCTTCCGCTCCGAGCTCGCGTCATCAGATGTAACAAACGTCTGGTCTTTGTCCGCCTAGATGTTGTCAGCGGCTGTTCTTCCACAAGTTGTATATGCACGTACCAGCTCGATCCATGCCATGTGGTTGTTTGCTCTGGCTGCCCCATCGCCCAATTGCCTTGAGCCCGATGCTTTGTGCGAACCCAGTCCTCCAGATGAGCTCCCGGTCGAAGACTTGTACTTCGCCCTCAAACGGATGTAGAAGGGTCGAAGCAAGGGGATGTTAATGCAGAGTCCCGCCAACATGAGCTCGACTGTGCAAAGCATGAAAGTGGTAAGGGAAGTTCCGGTGAGATTGCCAATGAGGTCGATGGTGTAGATTTGGACTGGAGAGCTGTCAGTGTCATCCCGTGTGTATAATGCGAGGACCTTACTAAATCTGGCGAGCGAAATAAAAACGCAAGCGCCTCCGAGACCGAAACAAGCCAGCACAGCAATTTTCTCAGTCTTACGCATCTGCAGCGCCCACACTGACCGGATGGGCAATATGACGATGGCCAAGTCCGTAACCAAGTTGGTCATGATCAAGCACTTCAGGAGAAGGATCTGATCCATGCAATGACCGACACGCTCAATGGTCCATTGTTGGGAGATAGGGTCGCAGAGGAAGATGAAGAGAAAATTGAAGATAACGGCCCAGACCACAACGATTGCACTGATGCCGTATACCCACCATCGCAGCTGGACTGCGAAGACGCGCATATACAGGGCAAGCTGGCTCATCTTGAGGGCCGCGAGACACCAGATGTAGATCAGAGTGAAAGCAAACGTTATTTGCATGATAACAGGCAGATTGTGTGTCACTGTTAGGAGTCAGCAAGGCCGGAGCCTCATGTACAATGCGCTTGCACTTACGTGTTGGGAACACCGAAGACTTGGGGTCAAAGTCCCAGCCCACGCCTGTCTTTCCATGAGTATACTTCATAAAATTGAGTCAAACTTTAGTACGTACCGATTGTGAACACCGCAGCATTCATGCCAATCGTACTGCTGGAGAGAATCTGGGTGGTATAAGCAACCGCATGTTGTATCGCTCATGGTCAGGGTACACACCAAGGCTACAGCTGATAGAATGTCATCCAGCCCAAGACCCATCCCTCGTACTCGGCCCAGAAACCGGAAGCCGACCGTAATAGCGAACAGGACCCATAACACTGCGATGGCTATGAGTGAGTCCCGGGCAGGAGCCGTCATAGGTATGGGGTCCGTCTTGATGAACATGATCGCTGGCGAGAAGAAGGGAACGCAAAATTTGTGGAGGTGATGTGAATAAGATCAGAGCTCGTTTTCTTCTAAAGGGACCCAGAGATCAATAAACGACACACTCCACATGTTTTCTGGGTTCTGCTCAGGCTCTTCAACTCCTGCGATTCATGGCAGGATTACGCATTTCTCAACCATTGTCGGTTCCGGCCCGAAAACATGATGTCGCTTGTCCACGCAAACAAGCGCATCCTCAGCAGGATCGGCAATTTTGGTTCATGGCGCATTGCAATTCCTCCCTCCTTCAGTCGAGAAGAACAGTGCGCGCTCTTCTGTAACCATCGGCGGCTCAAACGAGCAAGATCTGACCTCCAAGACGGGTTTAGCAGCATCCTTCGTGGTATACTTCCGCCGGTATAGCTGCCGCGCGGAAGATTTTGCTGCACGACTGTAGCGATGAGGCAAGTGTTGTGATGATCCAGGGATTGCAGCTTGAAGCGAGGTGGAGGCCCTGGGCAGTGTCACCACGCAGCCGGGCCGTTTTGCGGCACTTAGTCTCTATCCCCACCCACGAAGGATGCTGTCGACCGGGTACGCAATGGCACTAAACGCCTTTCTCTCATATGCCTCTGGCATTGAACCTCGTAATTCGAGTCATGTATTGAACAAAGCCTGCACTTACGAGCCTCGTTGGCGCACCCGCTGTCAGATGAGGCTTCGTCCTCAACCTCAAAGGGAAAAAGCCACAAATCCCCATATAGATGCACAAGCTCCGCGCAGCGTCGTAGCTTCTCCAAAGTAGGCGCAACGATCGGCTACGTTCGCAAGGATCATTCTATACCACCCAAGACTAAGCGTTTCATCGCGTGGCCCGCCGTATGTACGTTACAGTCCGCAACGTGGGTCAAGGATTCACTGTAGCCCTGTCACGTTTTGGGCGCGCAATGTACACCGGGCGGTGACGGTCACTAATGAGTGACGTCTCGCTTGTGCAAGATGTCACTGGCTAAAATCTCGGCCTCCCCGTGCCTAAGTAGTCAAGATCATCGTGGTCTCATCTTCTTCACAGCTAGGATCATACTCCACTTCGGGTCCACTTCAGAACCAATGTGCAATGTGCAATGTGCAACTTGGATCCTTGTACATTGCCCAAGAGCGAATCAAGCGTCACAAAATGCAAAGCGACTCGTTGCCAAAAGGGATTATTTCCGTAACGGTCACGCAATGCGCGGCTTGCGAAAAGAGCGGAAGTGCTAACGGCCGCGACGGAAGTGGGACGGCCCTGATAGAGTAGACCCGTGGACGTATATATGTCTACCAAAGCGTCTCTCCCCCCTTTTGTGAGTTGTGCTTTTGCCTTATGCCAGTTTCGATCCCAAGATGGAGTTGCAATCGGCCCTAAACACGAGCACGCTGTTCTCCGCTGTGTCCTTGACCGGTGTTGGATGGATTATTGCTCTCTGGACTGCCTACCGGGTCGCCATTGCGCTCTACAATATCTCCCCGTTTCACCCACTTTCTCGGTTCCCTGGCCCGAAGATTGCCGCAGCATCATACCTTTATGAAGCTTACTATGACTGGTGGCTAGTTGGCCGGTATGGCAAAGTTATCGCTCGTATGCACGAGCAGTACGGTCCCATCATCAGAATAAACCCCGATGAACTTCACTGTTCAGACCCAGCGTTCACAGACGAAATCTATGCCGGCCCTGGACGCGTTCGGGATAAATGGCAGCACCAGCTGAATACTGGTGGTGCTGGGCCTGTCAGTGTTACCGGCTTCTCGACGGTTGATCACCACCTGCATCGCGTACGCAAGGCACCTCTCTCCAAATACTTCTCTCGTCAACAGATGCTGAAACTGGAGGATGAGGTGCACGACTTTGCTGAGCAAACTGCGAATAAAATGTTGACCTTTGCTGGGAAAGGCGCCTTCGATGTCAAGGAAACGTTCAACTGCTTCACTGCAGATGTCATGTCCCAGTATGCTTTCGGCGAGCCCATGGGTTTCATTGCTCAGGAAGGGTGGGAGCCCAATTTCGCAACATGGGTCAAGTCATTCTTCAAGAGTGCGTACATGTTGAGGCATAACGCACTTGGACGTAAAATGGCCCAGGTCATGCCTCTGTTGGCGGACTACCTTGGTGAAGACATGAAGGCAGTCATGCACCAGATGAACGTTGTTATACCCACTTATATCCAGCAAGCTGTCAAGAACCCCGAAAATGGAAGGGTCTTCGCAGACCTTGTAGAGTCCAAGGCTCGCCCTGAGAATGAGACTATGGAGGAGACCGAGTACCGTCTCAACGGAGAAGGCTTCAACTTCCTTCTTGCGGGTACTGAAACTACCGCTGTAAGCTGCCCGATTTGCTTTTTCCAACTTCTTCATTGGCTGACGCTACTTTCAAGGCCATTCTGACCGTCTTCACTTACTGGACCCTCGCAAAGCCTGAAGTGTACGCCCGCCTTATGCAGGATCTCAATGGCTTAAACGCACAGAACCTCAAGTGGGTCGAGCTTGAGAAACGCCCATATTTTTGGGCTGTCTTGCAGGAGTGTCTAAGAACGATGCCTGGTGTCTCGCACAGGTCCGCACGGGCTGCTCCTCAGGAAGAGCTGGTGTACAAGAGCCAAGATGGCAAGACAGAATTCGTGATCCCGAGGAATACACCTATTGGCATGACATCGATGATCAACCATTGGAACAAGGACCTTTTTCCTAACCCTGATGACTTCATCCCCGAGAGGTGGCTCATCAATGGCCAGCCCAACTACCAGCTTCAGAAGAAGCTCATCGCTTTCGGAAAGGGCAGCCGTTCATGTATTGGCGAGAAGTGAGTGCTATCGATCAATTCTATATGACCTTTTCTAACCACACTGCAGCTTGGCTTACTGTGAGCTCTACCATATGTCAGCTCTCATGGCTCTAAACATTATCCCACGATCCAAGCTTGTGGAGACTACTGTGGACGACATTTCGTATGACCACGATCTCATCGTCGTACAGACAAAGAAGGGTTCCATCTCCGTACGTATCGCTATTGAGTAAAAAGCACGAAAGGTCTTCCCTAGTCGATCTGCCTAAGCTCCGTGTTCATCTAGTATAGCAGAGTGAATGAGATGCTATATGGTCTACTAGCTAGCGGTCAGTCACACAGACAATGGCAATCCAATCGTTCAGTGGACTATAACTTACCGCGGATGTGCGCCATTATCATTGAGGCTCTGCCATTTATCACGTGAATAGGTTTCAACTGAATCATTGCATTGACAAGAACTTGACTGGACGCGACGTATTGACAATGATTCTCCGAGTTGTATAGTTACATCAAAATCACCGCACAATGCAGGAACACAGTTGCATTTGGTTGTGGCATTGCGCAGCCATGCTCGCAGCCACGAGGGACACGCCAGCCAGGAAGCAGACATCTGCGCACCTCCCGCATCATCACCCATCATGGCACATTGTCTGACCGCCCCCTAAAGCTCTCATACGCGACGGGATAGGCCATAATCTGTCACCTGGACCTCCAACAGATGACAGAATGATACCACCTGTCGGCTACGCAGACGCGCCTATGTTGCACACCACGATGTTTTCAGCCCCCAAACAATCAGAGCCCGGCTCCGCGACCACCGACGGATGGGAGATTTCTTGTCGCAGCGCAGAGTAGTGATGTCGATCCTAGCATTACTGCAACAAGTGGAACTCTACCAGACGATTTCGTGATTCCGAGTATGGAATTTGAGGGTTTGCCCTGCTCACCTGACTGCTCTCCATTATGTATGCACGGTGGTGGTTCGATGTACGAGACGCCGCACGCGCCGCCATTGTGCTTGATGTAGCTCCCGACGTATGCAACTTGACTTCGTAGCGGGCGCCCTACAATTCGAACATTCCAGAGCATACCCCTGCCGCGACCGCGGCCGTTGTGGTACCGTGACTACTAAGCAACAGCCTCAATCGCACTCGAAGTGGGTGAGATATGCTGCGCATATAGCCCACCAATTGGCGAGAGCTCGTAAAGCTGCAGCAGCTCCAGGTTCCTTCCTGCGGCGACGCACCCGCAGCTTATTTAATCTTGCACCCCAGCTTCCTTTCGTCAGCTTTCTCGTTCCTGATTTTTACTCTTCGTTATCGACCACTTGCGCCTTCCTAGTATTCGTTACCTATCTAAAGCTACTTGTACCTGTAATACACTGGCGAACTGTTACCGCAAAGGTCTCCATCGAAGCCGCTGTGCACCACTAACCTACATGGGCACTCGTCATAGCTCTCACTCGATCTATCGACAAGGCCTATCTGCCAGACCAATTTGGCGTAGGGTTTGTAGTAAGATTAGGTGCCGTACGGACAGCTCTCTGATAGTGTCACAGCCGCCTTCGAAGGTACCATGAATCCGGACAACGAAGGCTTCGTGAACTCAAATCATACTCCCAACGAGGACCCATGAAGCCCGCTAGCTCACGTCAGTACAGAGCTCGACGAGAGCCACAGGAGTCATGCTTCACCCTCGGTTACCACCTCAATACGGTCATCCTCTGCTGCTTCGCCGAGCTCCCTCGATCCCTCTACTGTCACCACGTCCACATCGTACAATACAGACTACCCTATATACGGTTCGCAACATGAGGGCAAGGGGCATGCAACGTACGCACCATCGCTCTCTGCAGCATATGGGTCAGGGCCTGAGGAAGACACAGAGCATGATGACCTTCGCTCCACTCTCTTCGGTATGGGAGAATGGTCGTCCAGCCACCAAGCACATGGTCAATGTCTCCGCGAATCCGAGAATAGAAGACCTAGGCTGTCGCAGGCTCTGCCTTGCTGCCTGAAGAAGTTCTCAATTGTGCTTCATCAGTACAACCCGAGTGTTGGTTCACTTCCTCATGATATTGCGCCTCCTGTGACAGCAAGCACACCAGTTGTAGAAGGTACGGAGTTCTCTGCTTATATGTCATCGTCATAGTCTAACCGTTCTGTAGGCTCGAGATATCTCCTCCACTGTATACCTCGACAGCACTACGTCGTATTCAACATGGTCTCTCTCGCGGTATTTACTGTCGCTTTGAGCAGCCTCACCGTCTACTACACAGACAAGGCGAGCGTGGCATCCCGCAAGCGCAAATTCCTTATATCCACCATGATCATGTCTATTGATACAGTTGTCACGATGCTCTTGGTGCGGCGCTCTTTACTAGAAGCAACTATTCTTAGTCTTTCCCCTCTAATCTTTGGCCTCATGTTCACGCTCCATCTCGACAGCTCCGCTTGATTTAAGCAGTCTGGTCGATGCCAATGCAACCTGACGTATATCTTAATGGTGTATTATCTTGGTATAATCATATGTTATCTCACTTGATCAGAATGTTTGCTCCCCAGGTCCTGACTAGCGACAGCCATTACATAGGCTCAGAAATTACATCCAAATAAGATAGAAATCGTTGTTCAGCTACACTTGAAATTGTATGCAAGGTAATTATGCTGACGCGCAACATCAAAGAGGTGCGATACGGAGATAAAGCATGGTGGTGGTTTCCGCGTGGAGACCAACAAGCTCGCGTACTAAACTCTCCTCTAAAAAGGGGTATAAAAACACACCAAGACAAGAGACAGTGAAGAGTTTTCACGGGCTGAAACAATGGTGTGCACGCAGGCTGTGGTGTGGATGGCCGTCAGTGCTATTCGCTGTCCTGGAGCTGCTTCGCTGCAGACGTCAGATTGCCAGGAACACGTCTGTCTATACCGCTTGAGATCGACAGTAATTTCTGCCGGACTATTCCGGAAGCGACGTGAACAGATCCCAGACGAAGATCGTTCAACCACTGGCGCATCTTCTGGTCAAAACATCGGAATTGCTGACAGATGTTGCTCAAGCAGCTGAGTCTCGCTAGAGACACGAACTTTCATAGCATACTCAGAAAAGATGAGCTTTACGTCGATTTGATGTCACCGCTTGACTACATGATAACGGACGCGCCTTGTCCGGCGTCGACAAGTAGCTCGAGCTCTCTTGTGTGGTCGCCTGTGTGACACTGCTGGGGTGGAGAAATTGCGTGCAACGTTGCACAGCATCTCGATCATGCAATGCTCCGTAAGATCATGTACAAGGTTCCCTGATAGTCTTGAGCAGGCCGTGGACGCATATGACTAAGTGTGTATCTATGCTTGACGGTTACTTTACCGATCAGTGGAGCGAACAAAGGACAACATGTGTCACACACAAAATTGAACCGACGGAACATCGTCTTTGTAAGGGAAAAACATTGTGAATTTTGGGACTCGCCGATTCATAATCATGGATCGTTCGCGACAGAACGCGCGGCAAGTACAACACAAAGCATGCAACAGCCTGTGCACAAAGACAACCAAGAAACAATGCAGATCGCAAAGTCGACGACGTGTGAACAAACGGCCACTAATATTTAACGTTACAGATCACAGCTCTTGCCCTGAGGGTACCTTTTCGTTCATGCTGAGGGCGAACTAAGTTTGCGGGGTCACTAGCGACCACGGGTCAGCCAGGAACCACCTCCGGTGCAGGGGCTAAATTATTCTCTCTCCCCCTTTCGCTGACCGCACTTTTGCTGTGATACGAGGTTCTCCGCTCATCTACGCTACGACTGCAGCTCATGGCGCAGACAGATTACAGGCAGGCACTAAGCAGGCATGAGCTCGAAGTCAGGCACAACGCACGCACGCTGCAGGAGAAAGTGACCTCTCACGTCCAAGAAAATCCCTGCCCAACAGAGCGACACGTCTCCAGGGCGCTGCTGTGCGACGTCAATCTGTAGCGGCGAACGTCACCATCGCTGCACCCAAGATTCCGAGTGCCGTTATTTCAAGAACCGGTCAGGCATGCCCCCGCACTTCTGCTCCATCACCTGCAGCATCCCAGAACCCCCCGCGTGCAAGTCACCGCGCTGCGGCGCGCTGTAGCTGTGTCTTATCTGTGATTGGTCGGATTTCTACCTGCCCTGATCTGCCGCGGTACCGGTATTCGATTGAACCTTGTCACTTACAGCTGCAGGACTAGAACTGCATGTTTCAGACGCAATTGAAATACCACTGCAAAAAAATCTTGTGCTGACCACCAGAAGGCAAGCAAGTAGACATTGCGGCTCTTGCAATGTACCATAGACATATATATAAGCAACCGTGCCGCGTGTGCAAGTTGTCTGCTCATTGTTCAGAGTGGTTGCTGACGGTCGCCCATCAAAGACACTACAGCACTTTGTCCTTCAGCATCTCGCCCCATTACAATACTACAAAGACCACAGACCAGGCCTTGACATCAACGATAATATCAACAATCTTCTCCCAACATTGTGCAAACTACTTCCACAAGAATCATCGATGATATTGTGGTTCATCACTTCCCTCTACATCCCTGCTAGATTGGTACCGCCAGGATGGCTCGTATCCGTACCGGCAAGTGCCCGCTAGTTCGCCGCTTTTTTAAACTTTAGCCTCTGTCACAACGACTCGACATGGCAAAGAGGTATCATCTGATCGACCTTCTGACAAAACAGCAGCACGATTGAATGGGGTGAGACCGCCTCGACGCTCCCTCGGCCGCTTCGGCATTCCGAACCACCATGATGCCCTTGCTGGTTGGGCGAGGGTCCGATTTCACGTCCTTTACAGGAGACAACGACTCCGAGCATCGTCGTCGATTCGCGTGCACGTGGATGTCCACGAGATGCGTGAGCATGCATTGACCCTGCAACACGCCATGTCAACAAGTCTCAACACATTGGACAGCATGGGTGCAGAGCTGCTCTGCATGGGAGGTCAATTCGATTGAGAGTTGACGTTGTGCGTGAGCGCGAAAGTAATCGGTTGTCCAGTGCATCAGGGGCGACGCAGAAAAAAGAGAAATGAAGCTGATGGTGCGCGAAAATGGTGCACATTATTGTATTACGCTTGTAGTTAGGATTAAACACCACTCCTGTACTTTGTTGATACAGTGTCTCCGTGCACTGACTTATGACAGCCGCTTTCAGGACGACTTTCCTGCGATCGGAGCTCTTAAGAAACGAAAGCTGCCGCCATGAACCCCATGTCGGTCGCTTGGATCACCGCCTGTAGAGTTCCTTGGGTCCAGGAGCTTCAACAAACGCGAACGCCTGTTGAACACAGTTCGGTCCCCTACATACGGCTTCGACGGTACGGTGGTTATGCGATCCTTAGTCCGTACGTCAAGAATTGACAGTTTGTGACCCCACCCATGAATTGATAGATACAGCGTTAGGGAGATCCAAATCTGGTACTGGAAGTTGGCGAACCAGGAACCAAAACTACGTAGCGCGTACAACACACGTTGTGCATCTGCTCTGAATGAATTCCGACCTACTTTGTTGTCCTGCACAGTGTTCTCTAGAACATGACCGACTTGTAGACCTCACGTTGCCAGCAGAGCATATGGCTTTCTACCTCGCAGCACTGTGGAAGCACTTCGATCGATTCAAAGTGTACGCACAGCACCTTCACTTCCACGCCGCAAACCTACACTAAGCAAGCTAGCTCGGGTCTCCCAACTATTTGAGCACGTCTCGTCGTACTCACCATCTTTACATCATTTCCTTACACCGTTCAACCACAGCAAAGGCACAACATGATTTTCATACTCGCTCTTCAAGCACTACTGTTGCTCGTCAACGCCTGCGCCGCCGTCGCAATTGCTATCTTAGCCATTGTTGACTCGTTTCAGCCGCACCCAACATCTGCCAGCACTAAGTGCCCCGGCCAGAGTCAGCAGATGCATGGCACGATCTCAACTGCCTGCAGTCTCAAAGCAGCGGTGCTCCGTCAACTGCAAATCACTATCCCTCGTAGTCATCAGTTGCTGCTGACACAGCATGCGCACAACGCGCCTTCGTCACAAGAAGTTCTCAGGAATTATCGAGCGGCATTCTACAAGATGCTAGAGGATCTTGCGTGCACCAGCATCGTCCACCGACATGCCATCCTCCACCTCAACCTCCGTGAAGATCTCCTGGCTGGCTTCAGCGTCGACTTCCGCATCCTGGTAGGAGCCGACATCTTCCCTCTTGGCTTTGAGCAGTATCAGACGGATGATCATACGCCCACTAGTCCTAACGAAGAGCCAATCTACTGGAAACGATTCATTCTCGAGGTGGACTTCCGCACTCTCCTGGATGCTAAAATCCTGCTACCTGGCTTCGAGGCGTGTCAACTGGACGATGAGATTATTGCTCCTGGACCTCACGAGGAGTTACCGTACGTCAAGCCCTTTGGTCGTGCGAACCGACCACGATACATCGCCATCGCACCAGTTGTACCTGAACCAGAGATTGTCGAGAACTTCAAGCAAGTCAATCGGGATTGCATGGGCGATAACGACTTGCGCAAGCGTATCGCTTTCTACCAAGACTGTGTCGCGCGCCGTTTAGCCCCTCTGGAGACTGAAGACGACTTGCCCGAAGCTAAAGACTATGTGACCAAGCACCTGTTTGACCTGGCCTTCTACTGGAACCGGTTTCACGTAGCTTACGAGCTGGACCCAGAAGGCACGCTGTGGAGGCTTCGTAACGATCCCGAACTGAATGAGAGATCAAACAATCTACGTCACGCAGCCGAAGAGTATCAGAAGCTCAATCCGAAGGAATTTGAGCAGCTCTTCCCTGGATCCTTGGGCCCGCTGGAGGACGAAGAACGTGAAGTCGCTGTTGCAACTACGGATCCAGTCATTGTAACCAAGACAGCTGTCCGCGAACGACGAATCTCGGGTGATTCCGGCTATGCTTCCTCCAAAGATTCTCTAGGAGTGGCGGGAGTTGCCCAAGACTCTGCGATCATGAAGATCAGTCACTCTGGACTATATTGGTACGACTTCCCCGGTGCCAACGACATCTCGCACGAGTCGTGCGTCCCGCTTCTGGAATTTCTTTCCAGGAAGAACACGGTATTGACCGATGATTCAACTCCTGGTTATTTTTTCTAGTAGACTACAGCGGAGTCTGAAGCCTTGCAGTCTCTTGGTCTGTCAGAAGTTAGCCAGTGACTTTACGGCCAGCTTGCGCAAATGAAGTGAGCTTCAAAAGCCGAAGGTTCGACATTCTTCATGCTCAAACCGTACCTTAAATCCGGTGTGTTTACATAGCAACGCTCTCAAACGGCATACGACCCAACGGTTAGCGATCGGTGTCAAAGAAAGGATTTTGTTTCTACATAAGCCAGCATCTCTATTTCTCATTGTGTGCCTATTCGCACTATTGCGTGAGTGTCATTTCCTTTACCTCTTGCATTTTACACATTCTGCGAATCATGTTTTTTGCATGGATTATTCTGTGCAGTCGGACCACATACGTAAACGTTGCAATACAACCCGAAGAAACTCAGACAGTGGACACAATGCTTTGCAGTGAAATCTACATTATATCCCGTGAACTCGTGTAGAAAGAAAAAGCAAAAAGCCTAGGCATGCCAGTAACCCCAGAAACACCCAGAACCAGTGCACGTGTACACGTCAGTGAATCCTCCGCCTCGCAACTCTTGTACGAGAAACCAGCTCGACACCCATCCGGCCTGTATCAAACACTAATCTTGTACACCACTCCCTTACTGTAGCGCTTTTGGTCGCATCGAACGACGCTAAGGCCCGGTACAAGGCCAAGATGTCCGGACTCAAATAACGCATAGGCTAGTGTTTGCTCGAAGTTACTCAAACACGTACCCAAATAGGAAAAAATTCATAATAGCATCGATTGCAGCAAGTTTCACGCTTGTCACTCGCTCAGGACGCTACAGCACGCTACCAGGACGAACGGACGCAACGCTACGACTAGTTAGTCTGAACTCCCTATGATAAGGACATATTGAGAAAGCTCGAACAGGTGTGTATAGTGTACGACTACCGCTGGTCAGGTCTTTGAATTCTTAGACTGAGAATCCATGCTTCCATGTACCCTACGTATTGCAGGTACCCGAGCTAGATGTAAAATAAAGGACACCACCTCCGAAAAACAAACAAAAGCAAATGTAGCCCGCTAGCCATGCCATGTAAACACATTTTTTCCACTCCATCTCATGCAATATACCCGTCATTTTACTCGGCAGCAGCAGCTGCACTGCCAGCACCCTCGCCGCCACCTTGGCCGCCTCCTCCTCGACCGCCTCTTGGTCGCTTGTTTCCTCGCGCT
Organism: Stagonosporopsis chrysanthemi; assembly: GCA_022560025.1. Lineage (NCBI taxonomy): Eukaryota > Fungi > Ascomycota > Dothideomycetes > Pleosporales > Didymellaceae > Stagonosporopsis > Stagonosporopsis chrysanthemi. The sequence continues at coordinate 33,938 of JAFISE010000038.1, read as the reverse complement.
CCACTACCGTCCACCTCACCGTCAGCATTACGCTTCTGGCCACGTCCTGCACCCTGACCAGGCTGGAATTGCGACGCGCCAGGGTTGAGGCTCGTCCTGGGGGTGTTGTTTTGACTCTGTCCACCACGTCCGGCGCCACGGCCACCACGGGCGACAGCACCACCCCGTCCAATACCGCTCGGGACAGGGTTCTGCGCTTGGCCGCGGCCCGCGCCACGACCTCCGGGCTGAGGGATACCGCTACCAGGCTGAGGGATTCCACTTTGACGAGGAATGCCGGTCTGACCAGCACCCATGAGACTCTTCAAAGCAGCAGGTCCTGTGCCGTGACCTCGACCAGCCTGCTGCTGAGGTTGTTGAGCAGGAGGATTCTGAACTTGTGCAACGCTCGACGTAGGAACACCACTGCCATTGGTCTGCACTGCAGGAGTTTGTTGGCCGAGTGCAGAGGCAGGGCGCGGGATACCAGCTTGTTGAGGGTGCAATACAGGTGCTGCCGGTAGTGTACCTGCAGGTGTGACTGTTTGAGCTGGCGCCGTATCTTTAGCGTTCTTTGCCTCTTCGTATACCTTGGCTACTTCTTCGGTAGGGGTTTCTTTGGCCGCCTTCTCGAAGACGGCCCACTTGACCTTGATGGCCGAGAGTTGTCCCTTTGTCAACTTCACCTTGAGCTCGGCTTGCCTGCTCATCCTGGTTTCAAGTGCCTCCAACTGAGTCTTCAGGTTGGCCTCGTGCTCCGCCTTGGCGATGGCCAAGTCGGCAGCGTGGTTGTCAGCGGCGTTTTGGTCCACAGCCCCGGACGGCTTGCCAGCAGACTTCAGTGCCTCAAGCTCCTTGATCATTTCTACGATCTGCTTTTTCAGAGCCTCGACTTCCTTTTCTAGAGGGACCTTGTACTTGTTGATGAGACCCCTAAGAACTTCCTTCGCTTCCTTGTTCGAGTTGATCCATGCCTGGATCTGCTCTTTAGTGGCATCGGGCCACGATATGGATTCTGTCTTGACAGGTGTCTCTGTTGCAGGGGCCTTGGGAGTACCGGGAGTTGAAGGGGCGTCGGCGCCGATCTGCTTCTTGAGCTGCTCAAGTTCGGCGGTCAATTTCGCTTTCTCTTCATCAGTCTCCTTCCTGATGGAGCGAATCTTGTTGTTGGCCTGCTCGCGAAGGTCTTGTGCCTTGCTCTCTCGGCCCGCAATCTTCGTCTCACGCTGATCAAGAACAGCCTGTCGCTGCTGTAGAGCGAGCTCCAGTTCAGCAACCTTATTCTCTCGCTCCTCCAGCCGAGCCGTAGCAGCAGCCAATTCCTCCGTGTTTGTTTGAGTCTCCTCTTGCGGTGCGCTAGTTGCGTTACTAGCAGCTGTTTCAGCGGCCTCTGCTCTGGTGCGGAGATCCTCAACTTCCTTCCTGGCTGTCGCAAGCTCCTCTTTGACCTTCTCAATTTCATCATTGGAAGGTGCCTCTGTTGATGGCTCCGCCGGTGCGGTGGTCGACTCTGCTGATGTGGCTTGCGCATCTACGGGCGCAGATAATTGAGCAGCCTTGAGGTCAGCCTCCAGTTTAACAATGCGAGTCTTGTCTTCAGCCTGCACCCAAATTAGTCGAATGTCAAATAGAAATGAGTTACATGATCGTACCTCCTTCTGCTCGAGCTCAGAGACCTTCTCCTTAGCGAAGCCGAGCTGTACCTGTAATCCAGCAGCAGCGTTCGAAGCCGCCTTCTCCCTGTTCTCAACTTCTGTCAATTGAGCCTTGAGTCTAGTGACTTCCTGCTGCAGACGTTCTGAGCCACTCTCATTGACTTGTCCTTCTTCGCCCATGGTAACATCAGCACTAGCACTGCCTCCAGCATCTGCGCGAGCGACAGCCTCATCACGAGCAGTCTTCGTACTTTCGAGTTCTTGCTGGACTGTGGCAAGCTGGCTCCGGATTTGTTCCAATTCTTTCTGGGACGACGCTACCTGTTCTTGAGATTGAGTACTTGCGGACTCAGTTGATGTGGCTTGTTGACGAGCAATGTCCAGCTCTTGCTGAACGGATGCGAGCTGCTCCTGTGCTTGATCTCGCTCTGCCTTCACGGCTGCAACCTCTGCTCGCACGATACCCATCTTCTCTCCATGAAGCTTATTGAAGCGCTCCTTTGCATCCGCTTTAGCTGCGCGAACTGCGTCAGCGACAGCTTGTTCAGTAGCAGTTGCTTGCGTGCCCTCCACAGACTGCACCTTCTCAGTAAGACTGTTGATCTGCTCATTGAGGCTTGTCACTTGCTCGACAGCCTGATCACGCTCTGATTGCAGGGTCTCGATTTGCTGTTTGAGATCCTCCAATTCCTTTGGATCGATGCGATCGTATCGCTGGAGCACGTCCTGGTGTCGCTTTTGCCAACGGTCACGATCGGCTTCGACTGCCTTCAAGTGACCCTGTTGCAGCTCAATCTCACCCTCCAGTTCCGCGACACGGGCTTGCAGAGGCTCAAGCTGATTGTGCAAAGCCTCCATCTCGATATTCTTTCCTGCGAGCTGAGCTTCAATGCGACGATTTTCATTTCGCAACGTGGTGGTGCTTTCTCGGTAGACATTGAGCTGCTCGATCTGGGTCTGAAGGTTCTGGAGGTTGCTGCCGCCCTGCTGAGACTTAGTCTGCTCAGCAATGAGTTTCTCCCGCGCCTGGTCAAGCTGAGTTTGGAAGTGGTTAAGCTGTTGCTCCTGTCTCTTGACTTCTTGGTCCTTGAGGTTCAGTTGCACCTCCAAAATCTCCTTTTCACGGCGGAGGTAGTCGTTGATCTCTTGGAGGCCACTTGAGTCGGATGACGAGTTCTCTGCTTCGCCAGCTGTCGAAGCACGACTGCTCTTCAGGGCCTCAATCTGCGCCTTGTAATCGTCGAACTGGCGCAGAAGTGTCTTGTTGTGCTGCTTGGCTCCATCATAGTTCCTCTGGGCTTCAGCAATCTGGCTTTCGAACTGCTCACGCGTCGTTACCCAGTGCTCCTCATTTTGAGCCAATGTAGCCTGAGCGGCTTCTGCTTGTGCTTTGAATTGTGCAATCTCAGTCTTGATTTGGTTGTGTTCATCGCGAAGGACACGAAGGCTCTTCATGGTCTCTCCATGCTTCGCAAGCTCGTGCTCATAGTCTTGCTGAGCGCGCGTTGCAATCTCTGCCTGGGATGCCACCAACTGCGCCTGATTCTCGACTTCCGCCTTGTAGTCAGTAACATCACCCTTCAAACGGGCAATCTCGCTTTCCAAGGCGTCCTTCTGCTGTGCGAGACGTAGGGACTCTTGCTCGTGTTGACCTCGGAGCTCAGTCAGTTCAGTGTTGGAAGTCGCAAGCTCAGAAGATATCTCCTCAACACGTTGCTGTAGATCAGCGATGGTCGCATCTTTCTCTTGCTGTGCAGTGCTCATCTCCTGCTCGTACTGTTCGTGTGTCTCCAGTTGGCTGCGGAGCTGATCCTCGGCCTCCTGAGCAATTGCCTGGAATGTCTCGATTTGGCCATTCGCAACTTCAAGATCCTCCTGTTTGCGCTCGATCTTGCGCTGCAGGTCCGACACCTGTGCCTCCAGCTCTTCTTCGCGATTGGCTGGATCCACATTGCCATCGTCCGCGCCATTTGCCTGGCGAGGTCGAAGGGACTGCACCCGCTCCTCAGCAGACTGAAGCTGTGATTGAAGCTCAGCCACACGGTGCTCAAGCTGCTGACGAGCAGTATTAGCAGACGCGAATTTGACGTCAGCTTCGTTCTTGGCTTTGATGAAGTCGTCAATGCGGCGTTGAGCATCAGTGCGCTCGTAATCACGCTGTTGGGTTGTCTTTTTGTGCTCATCAACCTCGGCTTCCAACTTGCGTTGAGTCACACTCAACTCTGCCTCGAGGGTATCAACACGGTCTTGGAGACGTCGTCGATTTTCGGCATTAGACAGCTCCTGTTCATTGCGAAGGCTCTGAACATCAGTCACCATCTTGCTGAGACGATCGCGCTCATCTGTGAGCTCTTTGTTGCGCTCTGTAAGGCGTGCCTCGATAGTTTTCCACATTGTCTGTGATGCCTTGAGATTGACAATCTCACGATCCATGCCCTCAGCTCGCGCCTTGGCATCAAGTGCCTCTTGTTGCGCCCTATCCAACTTCTCATCCTGCTTGGCAAGAGCATCTTGAATTGAGCTGTAGCGCTCTTGCAAGGTAGTCTTCTCGGATTGAAGCAGCTTCATGTTGTTCTCCAGATTTGTGTAGCGATCCTGTTCGCGGCGGATTTGGTTGTCGAGTCGTAGCTTGTCACTCTGGAGTTGATTGCTCTCCTTTGTCAAGCTGTCAACCTGCTGCTTGAGTGTAGCGCGGTCTGTGGCGTTCTCCTCCCGCAACAAATCCAGATGGGATTGGAGGTCTTTGATCAGCTTCTCGTAGCCTGCAACTTCCTTGGAGTGAGGGGTCTGGTCCATGAGCATCGAACCTCCCGGTGGCGGTGTTGCGAACGCCGCCCGACTGTCAAATGATCGACCAAAGTCAGGGGTGCCATCGGCGTTGGGTTGGGGTCCGCGGCTGGTGGTTATGCGACGGTACATCTCACGCTCCTTTGTGACGCTCTTCAGCCTCAAATCAAGGGACCGGATCTGCTCCTCCTGTTCGGCAATTCGTCCGCGTAAGTGTCCCAATTCTTCCTCATCCTTCTTGTGTTGTTCAGCCTTGTCACGAGCCTCTTGCCCTTCGTAAGAGTTAGCCACGGAGCGGATAGTCGATAGAAGTTCCTGGTTCTTCTGCGAGCAGGACTGGACGTCGGTAAATAGAAGAAGATGCTTGGCAATGAGAGCACCAGTCGCAGTGGATTCATCGATCTGGCTCGCCGGCATCTCGTTGTTGTGTTGCGCTGCATGCCTGACACGCTCCTGCTGTTCTGGCGTGAGGGCAGCAAGGCCTCTGTGCTCCGCTTCTTGACGCCATAGAAGAAATTGCATCTGGGTGACGGTGTCCTGAAGTTGCTGGCGGAGTGTCGCACATTCGCGGTATGTGCCTTCCAGATCTCCCAGAGCCTTGCGAGCGTCCTTGCGGGCTGCTTCCCTGTCTGCTGTCGCCTCTTCGAGCAGAGTGCCAATCTCGGCGGTCTGACTCGTCAAAACCTCGTTCTCGCGACGAAGTTCCTCGATCTCGGGCTGCGCCTGCTCAAGCGACTCGAGCATCTCAGCCATTGTCGCGTCCTTCTCCTCGCTCTTCTCGCGCAAGGTGCGAATTTCGGACTTCAGCTGCATGTTTTCTGAGTACAGCTGGGTGATCGACATGTTGCCCTTCAGACGAGAGCCACCTGGTGAGAAGACTGCAGGCGATCCAGCCCGGCCGGGTGTCTCGAAAGCACTGTTCATTGGACGTCGAGGCGTTGCAGGCATGCGAGCAGCATTTTCTAGCTCCGAGATTTGGGCAAGCAAGTTCTCTTGTCCAGATTCTAGTTCTGCAATGCGACCCTCAGCCTCTGCGACCTTGTTGCGCTCCGACTCGAGCTCAGCCTGGAGCTGACCAATCTCATGGGCAGCACCGTCGTTCATCTGTGTCATCTCAGCCTGAAGTTGCTGCAGACGTCCCTTGACAAGCTCGGCGCTCTCCTGGTGAAGTGTTGCGAGGCGGCGTGCGCTATCCAGCTCGTTTCGAAACGAGGTCTGGTTCTGAGTCGCTTCGTCCTCGAGTTGCTCGATCCGTGCACGAGACTCGTCGGCGGTCTGTTCGAGCTTCTCGATGTGTTGCCGAAGCGTCGTTTCTGTTCGTTGAAGGCTGTCAATACTCTCGGAGGCGTCCGCGTTGGCCCGCTGCAGCTCGGCAACCTGAGCATTCTTCTCCTTGCGGTACTTGGTCTGATCGTCTGAACGCGTCTTTAGCTCGCCTTCAAACCACTCGTTGTTCTTGCGCAGGAGCTCGATCTCCTGCTGGAAGTTGGTTTCGCGGAACCTGACGTTGGCCGCGGCGTTCTCGAGCTGCTGCTTCTGCTCCTCAACTGCGGAGAGCTGCTTGCGTAGGTCGACGAATTTCTGGTGCTGATCTGACAGCTCTTTGGCTAGGCGGTCATGAGCCGCGCCCTTGGCCTCGTGCATCGCGAGCGTGTCGCGATTCTGTGACTCGAGCGTCTTAATGCGAGACTGAAGTGCTTGGACCTCGGAGGTAGAACTGGTTGAGGAGTTCTTGAGGTCGTGGAGCTCCTTCTCGATCTGTTGGCGGGCAAGTTCTACAAAGGCAGGTTAGTAACGCATGCCTTCCTGATAAGACTCGGGTGTCAGACGCACCCTCCCGCGCCAGCTTCTGCTGCAGCTGCTCCGTCTCTTTCTGCGCCTTGTCTGCTACTACCTTCAACGAGCGCGCGCGTGTTTCTCCGCCCTGCACGGCCGCCTCGAGCTCGACATCGACCTTGATCTTCTCCGACTTGAGGTCATCGTGCTCGCGCGCTTTGGCCTCAATCTGAACCAGCAATGACTGGACGAGCTCGACGGTGGGGTCCGAAAGTAGTGAGTGTATTGTTGTGTCTGGCACTGCATAAGACGCGGCTAGGTAGCCCACATCTATTGCGGCGGCCGCCATGGTGGGTGAGTGTATTGTCGTCAGTCTCAGCGCATTGTCGGGTGCATGCAGCGAAGACACGCGAAATACAGAGACAAAGGAGTGTTGAACGGGCGGCGCAGACAATGAAGTCGCGTTGGTGGGAGCTTCGAGCGTCGCAGAGCTTCCGTTTGTTTGACGGACTCGCGCTAGCCGGCATAAGCCAAGTCTGCGGCGCATCATTGCTGCCCTCTCTCACCTCACCTTGCTGCCTTTGTCGCACGCCAGGCCTCTCACCTCACCCTATCGCCCATTCACACATCGCCCTTGTCCTTCACCACTGTGCGACCCTTTCACTAGACGCTGCACACGCAAGGACAGAAACGCCACCTCAACCGCCCTTAGCAGGCCGCATACGCTTCCACCACCGCTGCCGCCGTCATCATGTCGTTCCTCAACGTTGCCGCACCATCGCCCACCCCTTCCAACTCGTCTGCGAATGGCGCAAAGCGCAAGCGTCCTGCAGAGGCCTCGAATGTTGTCTACTCCCAGCCAGCGGACATGGGCACTGGCGACCACGTCTACACACAGTTTGGCTTTGCCCGCGACCACCTGAAGGATGGCCTGAAGCAGTTGACCTTCGAGGAGATCATGAAGTATCTGAACGTTAGGGAGGAGCAGCCGAATTGGAAGCAGCTGCGCCAGCTCTTCCACTCCCCATCAAAGGACAACCGGATTGGCTTCGATCATGGCACAGGCCTGTACCACTACAAGCCCAAGCTGGCCATCCGCAACCCTTCTCAGCTGAAGGCTTATCTCCAGGCGCAGAAGTCTGCACAGGGGCTCTCGATCAAGGACCTGAAGGACGGCTGGCCAAATGTGGCGGAGGAGATCAAGCCCATGGCCACGAAAAAGCTCATCTTGCTTAAGGAGACCAAGGATGGCGTACCGAAGACCGTGTGGGACAACGACCCGTCACTCATGAATAGCATGGACACCCAGTTCATCAGCGACTGGCACAAGATCGCGATCCCAGCTAACCCGGACGACATGCGCAATACCCTTATCAACGTTGGTTTGAACGTCGCCACCGCGCCGCGCGTGGTCATCGACACCTCAGCCAAGCCGAAGAAGAAGCGTGCGCCGCGCAAGAACGGCAGGGTCACGAACACGCACATGACTCACGTGCTCAAAGATTTCTCTGGTTTGCGCAAGTAATTGATTGTTTTGTATGCATAGCGATGGCGTTTGGGTTATTTGACTTCCGCTGCGCAGGTCTTTACTCTGGACTGCAGCTTTTGCGCGCCAAAATTGATACCAAAATGTACAGCAAGACAGGTGAGGAGGTTGACACATGCTTTCTACGAACTGCAGCACTAGACACAGAAACTCAAAAAAAGGCGCAAGCCGCTACATTCAGTATCCATGCCTCATGTTGACGACAAGTCGGGTGATAAACACGGCAGTTGAATAGTTTTACACAACACAGCCACGAGGTACTCGTGCATTCCCGAACTGTCTCTCCCAGCTCATAGAGACAATGTGGCCTTGTCAATCTGCAAAGTCTGCATTGATTTACTTTGAGCACTACTAACAGCAACATCAATACCTCGTAAAATGTAGCCCATACAAAGGAGTTCATTTCTTATGGCCGATCAGATCTACAGACTCTCCTATCCAACTCTTCCTTGCGCGCTAGGCTGCAGAACACAACTAAGTTGTAATTTTAGTAGCCTAAAGTGTATAAAGCACTGGGCACTACATCTTTATACAAACACATTTAATGAGTTGGCGGTGGGTATTATAGCCAACTTAGGTCTCTGATTTTCCCAAGAATGATCGCTCAAAGAAACAAGTTTCTTCGTACCCTCCACACCAACCGCACACCTCGCCACACCGCTATCTCCTCATCCCTTTCCTCACCTCCCATTGCTTCACCCCCGCAACAGTGCCTAACAACAGCCCTCCCAGTCCTAAACTTGCCACCCCCACGCCCATTACAATTTCCACTCCATTATCCCACCACTCCAGCACCGCCGCCGCGCCCACAACTGCACATCCCGCACCCACTCCTGCGACAGCAAGTAACACACTGCCCTTGTTCCCCGTCGCTCCTGGGACCAAAACCGCAACTGCCTTGACGTAGAACACACACCCCCCTCCCATTCCCGCGCCAAACACCACCGCGCAAGGCACCACGAGGGGCAGACTCGGCATCCACAGCAACGGTACGAGAGCGATGCCCGCTAGGAGCGAGGAGACCGAGACAAGAGTGGATGGAGAGAGGCGGTGGGGCGGCAGTCTGGGTAACAGGGTGGATGAGAGGAGAGCGCTGAGGCTAAGGGAGAGGAGAAAGAAGCAGCCGCTATTTGCGCGGTGGGGGGTCGGGTGGCGGGTTAGCGTGAGGGGGAGAAGGATAGCGAGGAGGAGGATGAGGATCAGGGTTAAGAGTGTGAGGAGGGAGAGTGAGAGTGAGAGGTGAGGTGTGGTGGTTGGACCAGCGGCACGGTGAGGGCGCAGCGCGCAAGGCTTCGCGAGCAGGATGGCGGGCAGGACCGTGAGAAAGAGTAGTGCAGTCACGGCTCCATACCCCGTCTTCACGGCATCAGACCGCAAACACCCCCACACCACCACCGTATACACAGCCGCGCCGAAAAACCCAGCAGCTACGCACGACGACGAGGCGACAGCCACGTCGCCCTTGTAGTGCGAGCTCAGCACGCGCATTGAAACCGCGGCCAGCACACCGAGGCCCAGCCCCGTCAGCGCGCCCTGGCACAGCACCGCAATCCAGAGGCGGTCAGAAACCAGCAACCCGAGGTGGGCAACGCACACGCTCAGCCCGCCCAGGGACATGTGCAGACGCCAGTACTTCGGCCAGCGACGATACAGCGACGCTGAGATAGCAGCCGCGAGACCGAGACCGGCCAGCTGGACGGCGTGGATGGAGGAGATGGTCAGTAGCGAGGTCGAGGGGTAGCGGCTGGTGAAGTGGTATTCGAGCCACAGGCCTGAGGAGAGGGGGATGCCGTAGATGTTGAAGAGAAGGAGAGCGTGGGCGGCGTATGTGCGGACGCGGTGGTGGGCAAGGGAGGCGGAGAAATACACTCGAGCATTGGAATGGTGTGGGTCCAAGTTCTCGGGTGAGGTGGTGATTGCTGTGTTGAGGGCGAAAGAGCCCATGAGTGTCGTGGCGCGCGGAACAGTGGCACTTGTCAAATATGGCGTGGCGGCAACGAAGAGCATCTGTCAAGTAAGAAGTAGAGATACTGTGTGTTGCAAAACTGACATTGTTTGACTGTACGGAGCCCTTGAATGGCGGCTCGTTGGTATGTCTTCGTCTGTGACCAGGGCATTTCGGAAACTTTATGATGCGCGACTTGTGTATACTCTCTAGTTCTGATTCGTGCTTGAACAAAGCTAATAGAATACGTGGGACTAGAGAACGGTGCTGTTGAACAGCATGTGATCACGAGGCACAACAAAGACACTGCAGTCATAGTCTCGAAGCACAATCTGATTGAGATTAGGAATATCTGACGGTCGTCAGAATCATAAGGGTCATCGTTGCAAAAGGAAAAGAAAACAAACTCACTACCCAAGATCCACCTGAACGCCAAACTTCCTGAACACAGCGGAAGTGAACATGATAAAGCGCGCAACAGAAGAATATATCTTAAAAGATGGAGTTGACAATGTTGCCTCCGATGGTCGCACCTGCATGCGATCAGAAAATACCATTCACAATTTTGCCGCCGATAGTCGCACCTGCACCAAAGATTGCTGCATTTCCCAGCTTCTTGCCAAACTTCTTGCCGCCCTGCTCGAGCTTGCTGGGCTCACCAGGCGCCTGCTGTACGGCCGGGCCTGAGACAGCACCATTGGACACGTCCAGGGGCATGTTGCCGTAATTGCTGGGCGCGGGACCCATGGACTTCTCCTCCTTGCGGACGTACGAGGCGGGGAAAATGCCCTCCTGGCCGGTGCGCTCGTTCTTACCCTTCCACCACTCTGCGTTCATGTACTCTGTGACGGCTACTTTGTCGTTGGGCAGTAGTGCCAGATCGCCAGCATCTTGTGCGTTGTACTGGTACAAGGCAGTAGCTTGTGTGAGGACTGTGGGGCCGACAGGCATGGCGGGTGTGGACTGGTAAGCGGGCGGCGCGGGGTTCGAGGCGTAGTAGCCGATGTTCTGGGTTTTCTCGGAGGCCGGAGTGGGAGTGTGCGAGGGCGTGGGCTGGAGGCTCATCTGCGAGAACTGGTTTGCGACCTGCTGAGCGGGCGCCGACGGCAGAGCGCGCGTCGCATTCTCGGCGGATACGGGGAGCTGTTGCAGCATGGCATCGTGCTGGATCTTGCTGATGACTTCGGATTCAAGGAGGAACTGGAGGTTCTAGAGGGCACGCTTCAGTAGGAAGCTCAAGCGAGCAGTGCACGACGGCATACGTTCTTGATGTCGCCCAGCGACCGGTTGATCATGGCATTCTGGAAGGCGCTCATGGTGGGAGGATGTGACGAGGTACTGTGGGTGCGTTAGCGACCAGTCCTTCTCAGGCGCATAGCCCGGGCTTACCGAAGGTATCAAGCGTCTGGCAAGGTATGTTCAGAGTGAGAGTGTCGTTGTGTTGTCCGAAACCTTTGCTGGAGTTAGGAGGGATCGCCCGTCCGCGGTATCCATGAAAGTGGGGACCGTCAAGGAGTCCGGCAGCGTTAGTGCCGCGCCCATAATAGAATGTGGCGCAGCACCCTGTATGCTTGCGCAACGCCCGACGGACACCAAAGCACGAGCAATGTGAGTGTCGTTGTGGCCGTGATTCAATGTAACATTCGCAAAGATGGCTACATGTCGTGTCCAAACCACTTTGCGAGAGGTTGATCTAGCCCAGAGATGAGATCCCATCCCTCTGCCTCTGCAATTTGATTCTCAGCTATCTCATATCTAGTGCATCTTCATCATGACATCGTGAAACATTTGTTGCCTTGTGTTCTCGAATTGCTTGAAAGCATCACTGACGAAGCCTACAGGAATCTGCTCGTCGCCGTTGGTCAATTTCTGCCATGTCTCGTCTGTGAAATCCTTCAACGGCATGCCAATGTTCCCGCCGTCCTTGATATCGGGCTGATGTTTCGCATCGTGTAGTTCTGTCTGCACCGCCGGCGGGAAGATCTCAATAACCTTGATGTTGCCGGGCCCAGTCCGGAGCTGCTCGCGAAGGACTAGAATCATGTGGTGAAGTGCTGCCTTGGACGCGCAGTAATTCGGACACCTCGGAAGCGGAAGCAGCGCTAGTCCGGACGTGGTGTAGATAAGACTCGTTTCGTTGTCCTTCTTCTGCAGGAAAGGAATGAACGCTGTCGTCAGGTGCATGTAGGAGAGATAGTTCGTGCGGAACTCGAGCTCGAGTACGTCCAGATCGACCGTATCAGGCTTGGAAAAGTCAAAGCCGCGCTGGACACCAGAGTTCAGGAAGACAGAGTCGAGGTCGGGGTGCTCCTTCGTGATATCCTGAACAAACTTGGAGATCTCGTCGAGCTTTGTGATATCGAAGGCCTTGGTCGTGACCTTGTCCTTGCCGTACTTGTTGGCAAATTCATCAAGCTTTTCTTGTCGTCGTCCAACAATAACAACGTGCTTGCCATCCTGTACGATCTTTTCAGCCAGAGCCCAGCCAATGCCGGAAGTGGCACCAAGAACGAGAACTTTGTTGTATTTGAGAGACATTGTGTATATGGAAGTATGTAGTTGATGCGATTAAAGGTAGAGCAAAGCGGGAGAGGTAATTGGCATTGATCGCGGTCGATGTGGGAGTATTTGTGACGAAACGAGTATACCAACCTTTGTACGAAGCTAGCCGAAAACACCCAGTCTGTGCAGGTGTCGGCTTTAGCGGAGTTGACGAAAGCTTACAAGACCTTGCTCTCTTGTAATATGCTTCAGGCCGAGACCTCAAGTCTTCAATTGCACTCTACCAAGTCCAGGCCTGCACCGAGTGGATCAATACGTCATTGTCGGTCTCAGATGTCGCATCTACGATCGGCAGTTGAGATCGTTACACGTTGCAATATTTTGCACGGCAGTAGTATATGTGCGGAGGTCCCCAGATGTTCTGAGGGGTTCTAACTGATGGCCGAGATTGTAGAAAGAGAATGGTAAAGATCTATTTGGGATAACAAGATAGGTTAACACATCGCGCTTGGTCTACTGCCTCTCCTGCCGTTCCACCTCAGCCGCCGCACTCTCAACGGTAAGTGTCACCCATGAAATATGGAAGCATCACAGAGACTGTCCAAAAGCCTACTGCCAATTAACACAAGAGAATGAGATGAGTCCGCGCAAAAGTCACGTCACACGCGCTGAGCTATTGATCTTTCTATGGCCATGCAGCTGCGACTTGCCTTCGTTTTAAGATGATGCCAGAATCGAACACTACAGTCCAAGAGCTGCGGTTAACCTCAGCTTTGCTTCTTTACTGACCAATCATCGAACAGGAAGGATGCCTTAAAAGGTACATGTTGTGAAATTGACCAATAGGATCGCAGATCCTTCGGTCTGACATTCGAATCATTGGCGACAACTAGAACACTCATGAGGCTGAATCATTGCATCATAGCACTAGTCTTTCGATTTAATAGTCGAATCAACATTACGCTGAACGCTATTGAACTCAAGACTCTCGACTCGATACATCACCATCAAGCATCAGCCGCCATGATCACCAACGACATTTCACGCGCACTTTCACTTCTGGAGCCTTTCCAGTTCAGTCCCACACTCACCCTTCGTAACCGAATATGCATGGGCTCCATGACCCGTAACCGTAATACTAATGACAACACACCCACGCCAGCGGCCGTGAAATACTACCGTGACCGAGCGAGAAATGGAGCTGGGCTGATCATCGCAGAGGGAACTTTCATCTCTCCCACTGGCTCAGAATGGCTCCACGCCCCTATGATGACTACGAAATGTCATGCCCAAGCGTGGCGGCCGGTCACACGCGCAGTGCACGACGAGGGTGGGACAATCTTCTTTCAGCCATGGCATGAAGGCCGCGCACAGAACGAGCTTGCACCGATGTTGCAAGAGACAGGATATCCCGTTCTGGCGCCCTCTAAAATCCAAGCCAAAGCAGGGAAGTACCGTTTCCTCGACGGCATACCAGGTCATACAGCCAACATCACGCCAATGACGGACGAGCACATCAAGGAGGTGATCGAACAGTACAGGTACTCGTGCGAATTGGCCAAGGAAGCAGGATTTGATGGCATCGAGATCATTGCGCAGGGCGGTTATCTGATCCACAACTTCCTCTGCACGCGTTCAAACGCCCGGACAGATGCTTACGGCGGCAGCGCAGAGTACAGGTGCCGTTTTCTGTTGGAGGTTGTCGATGCTATAGCGACGGTGTTTCCAGCCTCACATATCGGCGTGAAAATTGCGCCTTGTGACAATGTCTCTGATATAGCATGTTCTTATGCCGAACTGTCAGAGACGTATACCTACCTAGCCAAAGAATTGGTAAAGAAAAAGATTGGTTTTGTCAACCTGTCACGACGAGGATGCGCTGCAGGCGAGGCGAACGACGACTTCTCGGACAGCACAGTCAGGCCCAAACATATGGAGCTACATGAAGATTATGAGCCTTTGAAGGAATTTGGGCCGCTGGTGAAGTTTGAGGGAAGCAAGACGAAGCTAATGGTCAACTATGGGTACACCGCAGAAGAAGCAGAAAAGCTGGCTACGGAGGGTAAAATCGACCTTATCACCTTCGGCAGGCCGTTCATCTATAATCCTGTAAGTCGATTCCGAGCGACGAGTGAGAAGAATCGTGCTGATCAAGATTAGGATCTTGTCGAACGTATCAGGAAGAACATTCCGTGCGCAGAGAACGAAAGAGGCGGTAGAGTGAACTACGGTCCCTACGAAGATGTAAACGAAGATTATAACGACTGGCCATCGGCTACGTAGCTGAAGCATCTTGCATGGCCTCGCCACATAGAAGATCGAGGATAGAAGATAACAGGGAACAGGACTAGACAAATTTTTCTGCATGAGCGGACTTTGCAATTACCTTGCCTGCACCTGATCCTGCGCCAATGGGATTGGAGACAACAAGTGGCTATGTCTAGCTTGGAGGCAATCAGCTAACTCCAGCCGAATCTCTCTGTGACCACAAGGCTGAAACTTTATTTGTGAGTCTGAGCAAACCGCGCGAGCTGTGGAGGCAGGCATCTTTCTCGCCTGTGAGTCCAAATTGAACAAGGCACCGCGAGATGAATTATGTAATACTGGCTACTGGAGCGTAGCAATGGCAACGATCTCATTCGCCTCTGTTTGGAAATGGACTTCGCGATCGTCGTGCTTGCGACGTTTCGCACCACGGCTGATGCCGTCTGACATGTCGAGCTCCACCGCGGTAACTCTAAATCAGGCATGAACCAATAAAAATGATCAGGCATGCCGTTGGCGCAGTCGGCCTAATAGTTGTGTATATGTTCGGCCCCCAGCCCCAGGCGCCAATATTATGCAGCTCGACAATCTCACTTTCTGTTGTTCTTTGCCTCCTTTTCCCTCGCAAGATCGTGTTTTCATCGCTCGTGTAGATCCTTGGAGCTGCTGGAAGTCTCAGATCTAAGACTGAACAAGGTTGCCCACAATGCGTCTGCAACAATACCTGTCGATCGCCTCATTGATAGCTTCGGTCGGTGCGCAAGGGCAATGTCGTTTTGGAAACGGTACTCTATTGCCAGACCTGCCAGAGTGGAACATCTACCAGCCGTGCCCCAGCGCTGATGGCCCTTCGACCATCTGTTGCGCTTTGAATCGCGAACAGCCGCCATGGGGAAACATCTCAGAAGGATATACGCGCGATGAATGCTTGCCAAACGGGTTATGTCAAAACCAGATCACAACGAATGAGGGCAAGCCAGTGACAACATGGGTACTCTATAAGCAGCGTTGGACACAAGAGGAGTAGAGCTGACCAAGCGCCAGTATGTCGACTATTGTACGGAACATGGCCAGGCGGATAGTGCTGGAAAGTGTCTGAATATCTGTCCGACTGCCTCGCTGGAGGTTTGTGCTGTTATCGATTGGAAGTAAACCTGCTGACACGCTAGAAGCTCACTGCCGTAATCACGCCCTGCGACGGCACAGCGACCAGCTCAAGATGGTGCTGCGGCGATAACAGAGGCTGCTGTACCTCCAACTCTGGCGTTGTCCTGCTGGAACAGGTACTAGGCCAGGTCTCCTCAAGCGTCATCAGCTCTAGCCTGTCCGCAACGTTATCATCGGCATCTAGACCCACATCTTCCCAAACACCCGCATCCGCGGCCTCATCTGCAGCTGCATCCACCTCGCCGACAGACACAAGCAGCTCCAGCTCAGGTTCGGAAGGGCTCAGTGGAGGAGCGATAGCAGGCGTTGTGATTGGCGCAATCGCAGGGTTGGCATTGATAGCAGCGGCGTTATTCGTGGCTCGACGTGCTTCGAAGAGGAAGGGAAACAACGTAGCGTACAAGGAACCAGCAGTGGCTGAGGTCCCATACAGCCCGGCAATGCAGGAAATGGGTGCGGCAGTAAAGTACGCCCACGTCCAGGAGATGCCCGGGGCTCCGCCCGGTGAACTGCAGGGTGACATGCCTGCGCCACGATCGCCCAAACCGTAGGATGCGAATTTGTCCTTGAGTTCGTTCAATAGGATGCAGTCTATGCGGCTAATATACGATTGGAAACTTCCGTATGCTCAATTCCGCCCCCGTGAGTGCGGAATAAGCACCTCTCGGCACTGTACCCGCCACTTGGCACTTTGCAGGAGTCGACCAGGGGACGTCAGCATGTCAGCCCAGTCTGACTGTGGCGAAGCTTCGATCCTTGCCTATTCAGACGTCGCCAACCGCACACCGGATCATTCTTGAGGAGTTGCGATTCAAGCTTGTTGCTATACAAGATTTAGGACCGCACCCTTGTCACTAAACGGTCTCCGAGAGATGGCCGGCAACTTATGTTCCGCTCGTGCTACACAGTAATGGCTCCTGAACCGCAATGGTTTCTTTTTGTTAATTTCCAAAAACACTGCTTGGTTGCGTAGAACATGTCGTTTCGTCGCGTACTTTTAGCTTCGCTCAGCGCCGGCGCTCTCGCGCAGTCGACCGCGCAGTGTCGATTCAAGAACGGCACAACCTTGCCAACAGGAGGGAGTTGGGACTGGTATCAGCCTTGTCCTGGTTCCTCTATTTGCTGCGCGCTGAATCGAGAAAACCCGGCCGGAGGCAGTCGAACTTTGGGCCTTACACGAGATGAATGTCTGCCAAATGGTTTGTGCCAGAATAGAGCTGCTGAGCGGAAGGTGGCAACACAATGGGTGAGTCTGTCGAATGCCGCCGCATGCCTTCTCTTTTTCGCGTATTTGCTGACGGGAACAGTGGATCAACTACTGTACAGAGATCGACTGGCACGGGGGAAAGTGTATGGATGTATGTCCGGCTGGAATCACTCAAGTCATGTCTTGTGATGGAACGGCAACTGGCGAGCGCTGGTGTTGCGGAAATTCGACTGATTGTTGTTCAACCAACATCGGAGTCGTTACGTTGGAGGGCGTCTTCGATGCTGCATCGATGAACTCTGTTGGCTCGATACCGACTTTGTCCGCATTACACTCAGCGCCCTCTGCTTCTTGGGCTGCCACCGAAACGCATACTGCACCAGCGAGTCCGACCGAAATAAGTGCTCCAAACTCGGAGTCGCGCAGCGTTGCCGGAGGCGTCATAGCAGGAGCTGTGACAGGTGTAATCGTGGGATTGGTTGTGCTTCTTGCGGTTTTCTGCCTTATTAGACGGAAGTCTCGAAGAAAAGTTGTCCAGGAAAAGGCAGTCGACGCCTCGCTGCTGGCGGAGGCCTGTGGGATGTCCCAGCGGTATGAGCTGTGTCTATCTGCTCAAAAGCCTCTTGTTCAGGAACTGCCTGGAACGCCACCGAGTGAGCTTCCAGAGGATGCGAGGCGCGGGTGAAGACTGTGGATCGTGGTGTTGGTATGGTCTTTCCCATTACGCTTGCAGCAGAGACGTACAGCCATACAAGAGAGAAGGTGCTTATTTTGAGCTTGGCTGGTAGCCTCTTAGCACGCTGAGCCAATGAGGATCCTCTTCACCCCTGCACGATATGTAGGTATGTCAGACGAGACGGTGGAAGAAGCAAAGATTGGGCTTTGACAAAAGGTAGAATGGATCCTTTCAGTCCTGAACACTGCACATCTTCAGCCTTTTCTTTTCGATTGTAACGGTCCTGGACGGACTCCTAGCTATGTTCTCGTTGAATGGTTCTGCTGTGGCGTTATTGCTTCCATTTACATTGCTCGTTGCAGGGCAGGAATTCGGTAGATGCCGCTTCAGCAATGGTACACTGCTCCCAAACACAGAGAAATACGGCCACTATGCGCATTGTGCTGACACAGATGCTCCTTCTGCGGTGTGTTGCGCATTGATTCGCGATAACGAGCCTGGAGAAAATCTCACAACAAGAGTGGCAACGAAGGACGAGTGCCTTCAGAACGGTGTATGCCAGAACAGGTGGATGGAGGGCAAAACAGGGATCAACGTGCCCAAATGGGTATGTAGACCGAGCTGCTCCATATGTGTTGTGCTGACAGCTGCAAAGTTCATCACATACCGTACAGAACAACATGACGGAGGAAAGTGCTTGAACGTCTGTTCAAAAGACAGCGAGATAACTCCTTGCACTGGGAAGAAGGACAGCGATAGATGGCGCTGTGGGTCGTCAAAACACTGTTGCGAATCCAACATTGGTGGGGTACCATTGGCCAAGGTGCTTCGTGGTGCAATCGGATCGAGTGTCTCTGTTTCCAGCACCGAAGCAAGTCTCCCTACGGCAGCAGGCCCCACGAGCAGTCCAGCCGAGCCGGTGCCTAATGAAGACGGCGCAAAATCGCTGGGAGGTGGGACGGCAGCAGAGATAGTCGTCGGAGCAATTGCTGGCGTTGCTTTAGTCGTTGCAGCTATCTTTATTGCCAGAAGGGTTCGTCGAAGGAGATCACCGGAAGAGATGAGGAAGCAATGGCCTGCGATTGCAGCCACGACTGCCATGCATGAAGCACCTGTTGTTTACGAGATGGGACTGCCGAAGAAGAGACCTGAACTTCATGGAGGGCCATCGCGCACTGAGCTCTCTTCATAGAACGTGTAGCCTCAACACTGATCGTAGATCCATACGTGGATGGCTGTCATATAGATTCACACTCCAATTCCTGTTTGTATGGTGTGCCCAGGACTGATTATAGATTGTGTTGGTAGAACATCCAGGTAGCTAACACGCCTCTCTGTACACTGTGTTTCGCGGTATTTGCATGATTGCTTTTGGAAAAATTCTTCCTGGGTCAAACCGAGATAGAGGCACTCGAAAATGGCCTTCGGTTTGTGATGAGATTGGTAATCGCATTGGAGCCGATACCAATACACTTGTGGCATCCTGACTGATCTTTACGGATTTGTTTAGGTCCTACACATCGTCTTTGGACCGAAATCAGTGTTCTGCGTTTGGAACCATGATTGAATCGGTTGGACCTGTTAACAGAGAGTAGCCCAAGCTCATGATCGCCGCTAACAGCTTTTCCCCTGCGTCACCCGCCCCGCCGGGCAGCAGCTTTTCTGGGGTTAACGCGCAACGCTTCCGTCAGCTAGGCTGACACAGCGGACCATGGGCTGACTGTGCTTCTATGATTCTCTTTCTTGCCGACGAGGTAGCATCTTCTACTGTGTGTTCTTTTCTTAATCCACATTGCATCACCAAAGATCCTTGTTGGTCGGCACGCTGTGCAGCTCCGGCATCATGGGCGGTAGATCATCATCAAGTTCGCTGGGCGGCGTCTCAATGAAGCACCTGTCCCTCGTCACGGTTTGTGCCACAACATACGCTGCTCATGGAATGTATGCTGATGCGCGTGCAGCTCACATTTCAAAATTCTGCCCTCATTCTGGTATGAAGCTCCGTGCCTCGGCACGCAGTCGACCACGCGAATCCATGCCAAACATCGATCAGCCTTCGGCGATAGCGTTCCAAAAGAGCATTGATTTGACGGCGAGGATGGACGATGACTGACGTGCGACTAGATTATGCACTATTCGCGCGTCATGCCTGTCGTCGGAGGTCAGAGATATCACACAAGTACGAGTGTATTCCTGAATGAAGTCCTCAAGCTGGGAATCAGCTTGACAATGGTATATATGCCATGCAGAACAGCCCTCGAGACAGCTCGCGCTGACATACCTGTACAGGCTCTCTATGATATATCAAAGACTCTACCCTCGAACACGACCGTCGCAAGCCTGTGTCATGCCCTGACGACCGCCATGTTCACAAATGAGAGCTGGAAGCTCGCGATACCGGCCCTACTCTATACCCTGCAGAACACACTACAATACGTGGCGGTCAGTAACCTGGATGCAGCTACGTTCCAGGTCACGTACCAGCTCAAGATCTTGACGACAGCCATGTGTAGTGTCTTGATGCTAGGCAGAAGCTTGTCGTCTCGCAAGTGGCTGTCTCTGCTTGTTCTGGTGCTTGGTGTGTCTATCGTGCAGCTGCCAGGCTACGCCGCCGAGCCTGCCACAATGGAGTCGCTGCGAGATCCAGACTCCAAAATCTGGCCGCGATCGCTGGAAGAGCTGCGGGGTCTTGGTAGCCATGCCGCTGCACGCTTGACGAGGCGGTCGGGATCGTATGAAGGTATCAAGGAAGATCGCGGCATGGTGGCACCAGAGATGAATGGCTCCGTGGGCCTGGCTGCGGTGCTCGTAGCATGCGTGTTGTCCGGACTAGCTGGAGTATCTTTCGAGAAGATACTGAAAGAGTCCACAAGTAAGAACACCTCACTCTGGGTGCGTAATTGCCAGTTGTCATTTTGGTCACTGTTTCCAGCACTGTTCTTAGGCGTCTTCTGGAAGGATGGCGAGATCATTGCAAAGACGGGGTTCTTTGCAGGGTACAACTGGATCGTCTGGGCAGCCATCATATGTCAGGCCATGGGCGGTGTCATTGTTGCGCTTGTCATCAACTACGCCGACAATATTGCCAAGAACTTTGCTACGAGCATTTCCATTGTCATTAGCTGCGTCGTGAGCGTGGCATTGTTCGACTTCAAGGTCACCAAATCAGTAAGCTCACGGCACCCGAAAGTAGGTAGTAGTACTGATATACTTTATAGTTTCTTGTTGGCACGTTAGTTGTTCTGTTCGCTACCTATCTGTACACAAAGTCAGAGCCTGGCATTCGGCAAAACCAAGTGAAGATTGCCAGTTTTGAGAAAACAACCGTCGATCGCCGGCCTCCGTCATCAGGCAACGACAATAACAGCACAAGAGCACGAGCGGAAAGTACTTCGAGATCAATCACGCCTTCGTTAGAGAGGAAACGGATGAACTGAAAGCCAACTTACGTCGACTTGAATTGTTCGCTATACTTGGACGGGCGCTTAGTAGCCACCACAATAAGCGAGTGTACGATGTGGCAAGCCCGAGCAGTAGCTGTAAGTGTTCTTGTGCACGTGCAGAAGCGTTGATCATTCCACTATCCACTCTCTTCACATCACTTCGCAACAAGGCGCAGCGCCTAACTTCAGCATATCATTTCCGTAGCCCTGAACTTTTGCTCTGCCGATCGCCCGTTCACGGATGTGTCTTCATATATCAGAACTCGGAGCAGTCAAGCTCTTTATCCGTTGTATTCTATAATGCAGAAATAAGTTGTGTGCGCGTAGAACGCTTTGTTGCGTCGCGCGTTTGTTTCGTGTGATAGTTGTCATTTCCTCTTCTGCGGCTTCCATGTTCGATCGGACGGACACGTCCCTTCCGTCATGCCTCATTCTCTCATCCCCGCATCTCACGTCCACTTATTGCTCACAGGTCTCACCAGTCGCATGCCCAGCATAAGCCCATTGTTTGGCCCGGCATAATTGGTCGTCGCTCACCATGGACGAGCGCTACCGCTCACTACAGGAGCTACGGCAGCAACAGCCTTCCCGGTTGGAACACAATGTGTCTCAGCCTCAATACACACAGACTCAGAGATCAGTTGGTCCGAGGGAGCTTTATCGGGCGGCCCAATACCACCATCCCATGTATGATGCAGTCGAAGACGATAGCTATGGACAGGGCACACCGCTCGATACGTTCGGTCTGGGTTGAGTGGTGAATACCTATGGTGTTTTGTTAACGTTTTGTAGTCGATTGGACGCACCCGAGACCGTACAACGATCGGCAATATCACGTAGCCCAAGGTCCAGCTCGGCTTTCTTTGGGGCCTAGCTCATCTAGGCTATACGACGGAGAACACATGGAGAAGGAACGATCGCCGCCGCATATGCAATGCGAGTATCAAGAAGCATTTGACGACAGAGGTAGTGGCAATTGTGACATGGCATGGCATTAATTGACGTGCTTCTCAGACCAGCACTTTCGCCCCACTGAATCTGTTCGTGCATCGTTAGGCAAGTTGCGCGTGTCAGCTGTGCGACTGGTTCTGACTTCACAGGTCGTTTCGCCTACAATGCCAACGAACCTCTCGAGTCAAGTTCCGATGCGGCGTTGGGTGCTTCTTCGAGCCCCGCCTTCAATGCTGGCCAAAGACGAGCTGACCACCATGAGACCAAATTTTCTGGGCCAACATACAAGCTTAAACCTTTTGAAGATCTTCTACCTAAGAGACTTGTCAAAGAAGAAGTGCAGGCGCGGTATCTTGACGACACTGACATGCCTCTTCCCAAGGCCCCTCCACGGGGCATCGACCGCCCGTTCCGGCCGGTGGTGACAGGAAGCATGAACGAAGCTTCACCAAACCAACCTCCTATGGTACAGGGCATTCCTCTAGTACCTGTCACCGCTCTTCCAGATCGCCTCCGAACAGTATTTCCTTTTCCTATGTTCAACGCCGTCCAGTCGAAGTGCTTCGCCCAAGTCTTCAAATCCGACAATAATTTCGTTCTTTCATCGCCCACGGGTAGTGGAAAGACAGCAATTCTGGAGCTGGCCATTTGCAGGGCCATTGCATCAAACTCGACAGGCCAGTACAAAGTCATTTATCAAGCGCCAACCAAAGCACTATGTTCTGAGCGGCAACGAGACTGGGAGAAGAAATTCACCCATATCGGCCTCAAGTGCGCCGAGCTTACGGGCGATAGTAATGCTGCAGATCTTCGCAACGTGCAAAGCGCAAACATCATCATCACCACACCTGAGAAATGGGACAGCATGACGAGGAAGTGGAAGGACCATGAGAGGCTCTTAAGCCTTATCAGGCTATTCCTCATTGACGAGGTTCACATTCTCAACGACAACCGTGGTGCTGTGCTGGAGGCAGTGGTGTCGCGCATGAAGTCGATCAGTACTGGTGTTCGCTTTGTCGCTCTATCAGCTACCGTTCCCAACTTCCACGACGTGGCGGCCTGGCTAGGCAGGAGTTCTGCAGAGCCAGACATTCCCGCACGTAACGAGAAGTTTGGAGAAGAGTTCCGCCCGGTCAAGTTGAGAAAGCATGTTTGCGGCTATGTTTGCAATAGCAATGACTTTGCTTTTGATAAGCAGCTTGATGCTAGATTGCCGGAGATCTTCATCAAGTACTCGGAGCGGAAGCCAATGATGATCTTCTGCGCAACAAGAAAGTCTTGCGCTATCACTGCGACGTTCATAGCAAATTGGTGGGCCACGAGAAGTGAACATGATCGGCTTTGGAATGCTCCACCCGAAGCTCTCCGTGTTCAAGACAAACACCTTCGCGACCTCGTTGCCTCTGGTGTAGCCTTTCACCATGGAGGCCTTGACCATGACGATCGGCTCAGCATTGAGAAAGGTTTCCTTCAAGGCGACATCAGTGTCATCTGCTGCACATCCACGTTGGCGGTCGGGGTGAATCTGCCGTGTCATCTCGTCATCATAAAAAATACAGTGTCGTGGTCGCAAGTCGGGATGCAAGAATACTCAGATCTTGAGATGATGCAGATGCTCGGTCGAGCTGGCCGGCCCCAATTCGACGACAGCGCAGTCGCAGTCATCATGACACGACAAACGAAGGTCCGTCGCTACGAAACCCTGGTCACAGGTGAAGATATCCTCGAGAGCAAATTGCACCTTAACCTCATTGAGCACATGAATGCCGAGATTGGACTTGGAACCATTCGGGACCTCAGTTCGGCCAGGAAATGGCTGACCGGCACATTCTTGTATGTGCGGCTGCGACAAAATCCAGTCTACTATAAACTTGAAGGGTCTCGAAGTGGTCAAGATATTCAGGAACAGGTGGATGACATCTGTTTTCGCGACCTTGCCCTTCTGAAGAAGCATCAGCTGACCACGGGTGACGAACCGCTTCGATGCACAGAGTTTGGCCATGCTATGGCACGTTATTATGTGCAGTTCGAGACCATGAAGGTGTTCATGGGCCTGCAACCCAAGTCGACGCTATCAGAGATTGTAGGTCACAGCATGTCTTTGAAGGAATTGACTAATCTGTGAGTTACGCAGCTTTCAGCCATAGCCCAAGCCGCGGAGTTTTCGAAGATTCGATTTCGTCAAGGCGAGAAAGGCCTTTACAAGACATTGAACAAGTCACCCTCTATTCGGTTTCCGATACCTGTGAATCTTGATCTCCCGGCTCAGAAGGTCTCACTCATCATACAGTCAGTCCTTGGCCATGCGGACCTCTGCTGGGATGGTGATGCAAGCAAGCACAAGCAACAATATGCACAGGAAGTGGCAACAATATTCAGGTCCATCAACAGTCTGACACGGTGCATCATAGACTGTCAGGTATGCTTAGGCGATTCAGTCAGCATACACAGTGCACTGATGCTGGAGCGCTGCTTGGGATCGAAAGCTTGGGATGATAGCCCCTTGCAAATGATTCAAATCCCTGAACTGGGCGCTGTTGCCGTTCGAAAGCTTGTCAATGCTGGTGTTCGGAGCATCGAGGACCTCGGAGCCACAGATGCGCGTCGCATCGAGACGATCGTTGGTAGAAATCCACCTTTTGGGCTGAAGGTTCTGGACTGCTTGAAATCGTATCCAAAGCTTCGTATATCGCTCCATATTCAGCCTTCGTCGGTGGGTTATGAAAATCTTCAAATCAGTACACAACTAACACCGAAGAGGCCGTGAGGACATCGGAGGGTGTCAAGGTCCACGTCAAGGCAGACATTGGATTTCTTAACGAGACGCCCCCAGATAAGTTCGCTAACAAGCTGATCTACGTTTGTGTTCTGGCGGAAACATCTGACGGGCGCAAACTTCATTTTGCAAGAATCAAGTAGGTCATCATGAGTACCAATTGCCTGCAGTGCTGATAACATGTTCAGTGGCTCCAAGCTCGGTGCTGGCCAGAGCCTAGCATTCCCAGCGCTGCTGGCTAGCGCAGATCAGCGTATCAACTGCTATCTCATGTGCGAAGGCATTGGTATGTGACGTCTTTCCGACGATATATCCGCTGATCTCCTCGCAGCGGGCAGCATGCGGGACGCAACCGCCGTGCCTAGAATTGCTCGAACTTTGTTTCTGCCCCAAGTCAAGGCGGTCGAGTCTGCGAAGACGCAGAAATCCAACATCTCCAAGCGCCGTATCGAGAATACCACAATTCAGCGAAAGAAGTCAACAGCCAGTGATGAGTTCGGCGATGCTGACATTGATGACGAGACATTATCCAAAGCTGTAGGCGGGGAGCTCGATTTCGAGCACATCGACGACTTCGCAGAATCGATTGACGCCGTGAAATACGACGATACCGCTAACAGCACATCATTGAAGGGCAAAGATTGCTCTAAGTACCTCGTTGCCGTTGCGGAAGATACTGCAGATCCTGAACCTGTCCAGCTGCCCAATGGAAGATGGTCGTGCAATCACAAGTGCAAGGACAAGGAATCATGTAAGCATTATTGTTGTAAGCACGGAATGGATAGGCCACCCAAGAAAGTTGCCCCTAAGCGTGGACCGATAAAAGACCACCAAGGACAATCGCCGTTCAAAGGATCCAGAGACATCAAGACGCAGACGAAGCTGCAGCTTATATCCTCGAAACGAAAGACTCCAGCCGATGTCGAAGAGCTTGATCTGACACAAGAGAAAAAGCGCAAGAAAGAGTACGCCATCAATGGACCGCACGACTATCGTGACTTGCACAACCTCCACAAGAGTGTACAGAAGAAGGACGTGCCACCATCACTTCACTCAGTCATGCACACAAGACCCGCATATCACTACGGTGAAGGCGGAGATCATCAGCTGTCGTTCCTCTCTCAGACGACCCCGGCACGCTCCGAGACTTCGAGCGATTATGGCGATGTTGAGTTCGGCGAACTTGCTGATAACCCCTTTGCTGTCCAGGGTCGAAAAGGGGCATCTGGTGAAGTGGCTTCGTTACACTTCGCTGGCAAGGCGTCAGTCGCCTCACTCGGCTCGGAGACGTTTGGCGACGACGATTCCATTTTTGGCGAGGCAATCGTCGGTCTCGCCGATTCTCAAGATCTACAGGGGGCAGATATCATGGGTATCGCGAGTGTGCCAAGTTTCGAGGCGCAGGATGTTGTCTATGATCCAGAGGAATATGCCGATGTCGACTTCCCAATTGGGTTTGATTTTGCTGCTGGTGGAAGGTCGAGCCACGGTGTGGAAGGGGGAGCGCTTGTGGTTTCGGCCCGCGAGAATTGCCAAACAACATCGCGAGGAGCTATTAGCCCCTTCGTTGAAGCGACGAGCAGTCCCGAGCAGTGCCGTCACTTCAAATCGGCCGTTTCGATGCCACAAGGCAAAGATGATCGTGGGTTCCAGCAGGTCGAAGTGGGACCCCAGCAACCAACTTTGACTTCAAAGGAGGGAGATGAAGACGGCGACATATATTGCGGCGAGGAGCTGACCACTAGCAAGAAGAACATCGCAGCTGAGCAGACTCTGGTCAACTTCACGACCGCAACAAATGCCACTGTCGTGAAAAAGGAAGAAACCAAGGATATCCCGGACAGCTTCCAAGATCTGCAGCCATGGCTCTTCCAAGAATTCGGTGATATTGTTGAACTCGTTGACGAGTGATGGGTGAGGCTGAGGTACTGATGGCAGGGAACTCAGAAGATTGATCATGTCAAAGGCAAGCATCTGCTCGTTATGATATATCCGATGTACTTGATATACGACAAGAGATAATATGTATTCTCCACTGCGATCCATCGCGACTATACATTTGGGAAGTGAGCCCCCGAACCTATCGGTAATTTGAAAAGCATCTTTGTGCGTCGGCCTTCTAGGCGCTCTCGCCACCAACTAACTGCCAATGGAAGACTGGCCGAAAAGGACTTTGAGAAGAAGATCACGTATCGCCCATCCCGCTTATCAACCGTTGAGGGTTTTCAGCATTTCCAGTGAGCGCATCCGTAGGAACACGGCTTGCAATGACGAGGCGGAGGATTATCAGACCGGTGGCGGCACCCCCTGATCTCTCAGATGATCTCGTCGACATCAACCAACGCTTTTTGCGACCTATTCCGTCCTGTATCGCATAGCACCTCTCAAGTTTTCGACCAAGGTGTACTGGAGGCCTGGAAGCGGTACTATACGTTGATGTCAGGTTTGTAAGATGTGTTGCAGGCAGTGGGGCTTCTGACGCAACGCATGAAGCAACTGGGCCAGCCAAGCGGGCGCAATTGAGTACAGAGGTCCCATTCCTATTTGGCAGGAACATTTTTAAAACTACCTTCTTTCGCCAGTAGAATCGACAAGCGACGCAAGTTAGGAACGACGTCCATTGAGCAGGAAAGATTCTGAGGAAGTCGATGATATCCACCACTGTATTAGCTATGTGAATGCTGACATATCCATACATGCCTATCCAAGTCCCTGCTATGATATTTGCTCCTATACTTTGTAAGGCATCATCATCCCCGCCGAGCACCTGAAACCACAGAAAAAGCCAGTTTCAGGTACAACAACATCCCTCAGCTCAGAGATGAGTGCAGTACGTGCCAAACTTGCGATCGCTCAGCGGTTGCGGGAAGACGCCGCCGTCAAGCAGCTGAAAGAGATCCCACTCGCCTGCGCTGCCTTCGGTCTTGAAGTTCCAGAAGACCCAGCCTTGTGTGCGTGCCTCGAATGCGTCAAGTTGGACCTCGATGTACCTGCGCACACTATCCTTCCAGTCTTGCGTCCACGCGTCGACTCGGCCAGACTTCCCTGTGCAGGAGCCAATGTAGGACGTGCCGGCGAGACTACCTTCCATGCGCGAACCAGTGGCGAAGCCGTTGAGATGTTTGGCGCAGTCCGTCATAGCTCCCGACCACTCGCCGACGATCATCCATTTATCAGACGTGGCGTAGGTGCTGACCTGTTGAACATGAGTAATAGATGAGAGACTGGAGAGGTCCACTTACAGCGCTGCAAGCCATGGTCAAGTGCTGCTCCACACCCATAGCAACGAGCCCAGCATCAAAGATCTGGTACTGATGGTGGTCAACGATGACGCCTTGCGCGTTGTTGTCTTGTGGCGTCAAGAATCCGTTCATCCAACTCGGATCGAAGAAGCCGTCGTGCAAGGCGATGGGTGTATCGCTGACCTCGCGTAGGTTGTAGAAAGCATCACGGTAGAACTGGCGGACTGTATCTTGCGGGACTTTGGCCAGGAAGGGCTCGTTGACAGGCTGGATGGCGATGACGACGTCCTCCATCTCCGGCTTTGCGTACTTCTCGTTCAAGATCTTTAGCGTCTGGTGAGTGTACGCGAGACTGTCTGCATCGCCCCATCCCGGGATTTCCAGCCTCTGGCCGCTGTGGTCGAATCCGTTTTGGCTCTTCGGCGCACCGTGCAGATCGATGATGACTTTGATACCAGTCTCGCGCGCCCAGGTGATGGCTTGGTCGAGGTAAGGCGCCGCACCTTGAGTGAAGGGGCCCCATGGTTCGACGTAGGACCAGTAGCCGACAGGGATGCGGACCACGTTGAAGCCAGAGTCGCGGATCTTCTGGAAGTCCTGGAGTGAGACAAAGGTGTCCCAGTGTGGTTTGAGCGTGTCGTAGCAGCCCTGCCTGCCAAGTTTCTCGCAGAGGGTCCATTCGTCAAAAACGGGCCAGCCAGGAGAGGAGTGCGACTCGAAGATTGAGGGGGTGATGAAGCTGCGATGTGTCAGAGGTGTTGACGATGTTTTTGGGGGACTGACGATTCGAGGACCAGCCATCCCCCTAGGTTAACGCCGCGGACCTTCGTGCTGCCCCAGTTGAAGCCGACGCCTCTCTTGTGCGAGACACTGTTTGGGTCAGGATCAATGCGAGTGTAGTCAACGGCAGAATGCAACCTTGATGGAACTGCACCAACGAGGCTATTGGTAGCCGCCAAGAGGAGTGGCAAGTTGACTGGAAGCCGCATGCTGCGTGGTGTATTCGCTGATGTGGAACGAATGTAGGTCTGGTATGTGCAAGCGAGTGGACGAGATATCCAAAATGCGAACGTGTTTGAGCTGGATGTTGCGGTGTTGCAGCGGAATCAGCCCGAAATGTTGGTCTACACCTGGGAGTGAGGGGCAGCAGCCTTGAAAGCTCAATGTGCTTGCATGCCGTGGAACGACTGGGAAGTAGTTGTGCGATGAAGCGGTCAGGAACTCAACCTAGTTGAAGCAACTGCGCACACACCATTGTGCACACAGGCAGTGGCACGCGTACATGACTATTTGCTTAGTTACAGATTTTCGTCTCAAAGTGTCCAAGTCTGCCTGGAAGGGTCGGTAGTGCTGTATTTGCTACTTGTCTATGCTGTCTGTGGGGTATTGATATATTCTGGAGTCTATACAACATCGTACTGGAAGGCAGGCGATTGGGTGCGCTTTGCAACTGCGCTTTCCGTCACGACGCCAGCCACATGCAGCTCTTATCTGCTGCTAATTGAGAACGCGATACGAGTATTGGTATTGATTATGTGCCAAGGGGGCGTACCATCAGGTTGGTGGATGAGCGATGCTTAGTGATACAACGGGTAGCCGTTGGAGCACAGGGGGCGGGACGACGCCACGCCATGCTGGGTTGACGGAAAGATAGCCATTCTTGACGTAGCAATGTTGATTTTGATACGGTTGTCGTCCTCATCTGTTCTCGCACAACCCATTGACCCGGCATTTCTAGGCGAGAAGGGTCTGCATCAAGAAGCCGTTTATGTTGTGACATTGCAACGGTCATATCCTCAATCTGCAGGCGCTAGCATCGAGTATGTTCGTACCTCCTGAGTGCTGCATCGACCATAGCAATGGTGCCACAAGTGCGACTGTCGGACAAAGCTGTCCAACCTCTGGCTCGAGACTCTCCAAGAGCCATCTTGGTTTGATCTGGAGCCGATGCAGCGATGCGCAGGCTAGATGAATTCACATGGGTGATCAGCGTGAGAATGCGTTGTGAGTGATGGCCACAGCTTGGTCGAAACGGACACATCAATCCATGAACGCCACAGTCTCGTCCATGATGGCAGCGAAGCTCTTCGTTTCTCTGTGCTTCCCGCTCGTAATGGGAGGGAACTGAGACATCTTAGTGCGGAATTCTTCTGACTTTCGAATTACCGGCCCAAGGTCCCTGAAAGCTGTCAGTGTTGGACGGCCTGACGACGTAACGGAGATACATACTCAACACGTCCCTGCAGCAGGTACCCCGACCGCTCCATGGCAACAGCGAGCTCTTCCTGGTGGTTGTCGAGAAGACTCGTGTTTGGCACAACAATCAAGGGGATCTGGTAGCGGAGTGCCTCGAGGATGGACCCAGACCCAGCGTGTGAAATGGTCAAGCCTTTGGATTGCTGCA
The DNA here is from genome assembly GCA_022560025.1 of Stagonosporopsis chrysanthemi. Taxonomy (NCBI): domain Eukaryota; kingdom Fungi; phylum Ascomycota; class Dothideomycetes; order Pleosporales; family Didymellaceae; genus Stagonosporopsis; species Stagonosporopsis chrysanthemi. Next base: position 3,617 of record JAFISE010000038.1, on the reverse strand, counting down.
CTAGTCTAAGTTGCGCCTGGAGCCCGTCCGGATTGAAATCGATGCCGTCGATGATCATTCTGTCTTTTACATGCGAGCGAGCAGTAGCCGATGCCGTGGTGTATACATCCCTAGCAGAGCCGTACTGTATCAACAGATGGGTATAGCCACTCTCCAGCAGTGCGTTCAAGGATGAAGCACTCAGGACAGACTCGATCAGTGCCGTGAATGGTGCTGTTGCGCCCGTGGTGACAAAGCACAGCTTCGAGCTCGGTGTCCATTTCCACGCTGAGGTCATTTGAACAGAAGCGGTAACAGCCAAGAGGTCCAACGAGCCGTATTGAAGAAGGACGATGCGATGCGCGGGGAAGTGCACGGAGGTCGGACACAACCGCCTCGCATTGGCTCGTGGCACGGACTTGTGCGCCAAGGAATCACGGCGATGCGACGCGGCGAAAAGTTCACGACGCCATCCCCATCCCCAGCAGCATGGCGTCAGTCACACGGAGGCTGCTGCAGCAGTCGCGGCGCTGCCCGTCCTCGCTACCGTCACGGCCGTCATCGAATCATGCAGCCCAATGGCACCGACCGTTCTCCACCACACCCTGCCGGTCCGCGCGAGACCGAGAAGACGAGCCGCCTCGTGCGGCCGCGAAACCCAAGGCACCCGTCACCCACACGCCCGAGGAGACGGCCGCGCAGCTGCGCAAGTTCGCCGCGGACTTTAGGCAGATGGGCCCGGAGCTCGCTGGCGATGCGGGCCGCAAGGGTACGACCGGCATCCCGCTCGCGAGCAAAACGGATCTCGAGAGCGAGGACGACTTTTTGATGCCCAAGGAGGACCCCCGCCTGATCAGAGACGGGTTCTGGGCTGAGGGCGAGGAGTCGATGGGGCCCGACGAGGACTACTACGGCGACGACATCACCAGCCACGGCCACGGCCAGCTGCAGATGCACCGCTACCTGAGGGAGTACGCGCGCTTGATCGCGTGGGAGCTGCCCTTGCTGCACGGTGCGTCTTGCCATTGTGTCTGCCAGACGGCGCGAGTGCTAACGCGAGACAGAACTGGCCCGGCCCTTCGAACCCCCCACCGCCGCAACGCCCTTCCGCTTCCGCTACACGTCGTACCTGGGCGAATCGCACCCGGCGGCCAATAAAGTGGTTGTCGAGTTCTCGCCCTCGGACCTGGGCCTAACCGCACAGCAGCGCGCCAAGCTGATCAAGCTGTCGGGCCCGCGCTACAACCCATCGTCGGACCTGATCAAGCTGTCGACGGAGCAATTCGACACGCAGACGCAGAACAAGCGGTTCCTGGGGGAGACCATCTCGGCGCTCATCGCCGAGGCCCAGGACGCCACGGATACGTTTGAAGACGTGCCGTTTGACTTCCGCCACCACACGCCCAAGACGCGCCACGAGTTCCCCAAGGAGTGGATCCTGACGGCGGAGCGCAAGCAGTATCTCGCGGCGAAGCGGGCGGAGAGCGCGCGGCTGGAGGACGCGAAGAAGGGGAATGGGATGCTGGTCGATGGGCGGACGATTATCGATACGAGCTTGCCGTTTGCCGAGGCGGAGCCGGTGCTTGTTGAGGCGCCGCGGAAGAGATAGGTTGGCCAGTGGTAGGGAGGGGGAGGACTGTGTGGTGGGTAGTGTATTGTACGAAGCTGTCGTGTCAGAGGAGACATGGCGTGTAGCATTATTCAAGTCTCGTCGATGAAAGTCTGATTGACATGGCATTATTCAAGTCTCGCCGTTGAAAGTCTGATTGACATTGACTGAGATGTGGTCTGCAGGTGGTATGACCACTACTTGTGCATCAGTGTATCATACAAAGCTACATGGTAAAGAGACGAATAATTCCATTCTCGCAGAAGATTAAATCGACAGATGGATAATGTCTCGTGCAGCCGCAGCTGCAAAGAATGTCCCAGTCCCAGGGTATCTATCCCCATGTACGCCGTTTCCCAAGAATTGATATAGTGTTACAAAGCAGATGTGTCGTGAGGGCAGGCTACGCGTCTGCAGGTGGTGGTGCCGAGACAGCTGGAGCTGCCGTGCTGGGCCGGTTCTTCTTGCGGGAGCCCTTGGCCTCGCCCTCGCCGGCGTCGCGCTTGCGCTTCGCGGGCCTGCTGCTCCCGCCCTTGGGCCGGTAGGCCGTGTCGTCTGGGTCGGCGGCGCCTTTCTTGCCCTTGGCCTTGCCTTCCAGCGCCGCCGAATCCTCGCCGTCGTGGTCGTCCTTGTCCTTGTCCTTGTCCTTGTCTTTGTCCTTGTCCTTGGACCCCGGGGTGCCGCCACCGCCAACGTTGGACTGGCGGCTCTTCTTGCTGCCGCCCTTGGGGGCAGCCTTCTCTGAGGCGTTGTCGTGGTGTGCGGCGTCCTTGTCCTGGAGGAAGACCTGGGGCTGGTTCTTGCGCAGCCAGTTGTACACGCTGTCCGGGTTGCGGATGGTGAGGTCCTTCTCGGCGAGCGGCGGCTGCGAGGGGCCGAGGTGGAGGGTGCGGTGGTGGGCGGCGGCGGCTTCGAAGGCCGGGTCTTCGAGGAGCTGGTCGAGGGCCAGGAGGTAGTCGTCCTCGTGCTGCGGCGACATGTAGCCCGGGGCGTGGTCGCTGAGGTCGATGCCGTCGGGCAGGGCGGCCAGGTCGGGGACGGCGGTGTGGGGGACGGTGGCCTCGAGCGTGGCCAGCGCCTTGTGGGCGTGCGGGAGGGCGTGGGCGTGCGGGAGGGCGTGGGCGTGGGCGGCGAGCAGCTGGGCGGGCGGCAGGGCGTGCTGGTCGGCGGGCGGGTGCTCTGGGCGCGGGGCCAGGTCGAAGCGCTGGCGGGCGGGGACGCGTGGCTGGTTGTTGAAGTCCAGCAGGGCGTCGAGCAGCTGGTCGTTCTCGGCCTGCAGGCGGCGGGCGATGCCCATGGCCTTCCACTCGTCCATGATCAGGGCGTTGCTCTGCTGCATGGCGTTGTCGAAGCGGATGCGCATCTTGCGGTACTTGCGCCTGCGCGGGCGTTAGCTGGGGCTGGGGCTGGGGCGGTGGTGTGGTGCGGCCGGGGTGCGGCGCGCATGCCTACCTCCACGACCGCTTGACGGCCTTGGGCGCAGCGTCGGCGGCGGGCTCGGGCGGCGCGGCCTGGACGGCGGGCTCGACGGGGCGGGGCGCCTCGGTGGCCATGGTGTGTCGCGCGGGGGAGGGGGAGGACGTGGTGGACGTGGTGGACGTGGTGGGCGGCTGCGGTGGTGTGCGGTGGTGTGCGGTGCGGTGCGGTGCAGGGTACTATGGTGCCGTCGACGGTCGACGGTCGACAGTCGGCCGTGCGCGCCGGAGCGAGTGGCCCTTCCAGGCACTGCACCGCTTCACACCAGCCCGCGCGCTGCCCCCGTCCGTCGACACTCCCACGCCCGCCCCAGCGTCCTCCAGCACCCAGCAGCCCGCATCGCCGCCCGCACCGCAGCCCGCATCGCCCGCCCGCCATCCTTCCGCCGCTCGCTCTCTCTGCCCGCCGCGCCCGCCCAAACGCTGCGTAGGCACGGTAAGACCCTGAAGGCCGCCACGCCCGCCGCTGCTGACGGCCACAGCCTCCGCGCTGCTCCTCGCGCTGCTCGCCCCGCTGCTCCTCGCGCTGCTCCTCCCGCGCGCGCTCCCCAGTC
>JAFISE010000389.1:0-10937 GCA_022560025.1 Stagonosporopsis chrysanthemi | reverse complement strand
TTAGAATATAAATATATACACTAATTAGCTAAATAATATTTTACTACTACTAAAAGCACTAAGCTTATTATAGTATTAAAGAGCTAGCTTAGAATTCTTCTACTAAATAGTAACTCTCTTTGTATATATAGTATTTAAGTTAAGATCTAATAATATTAGCACTTATATTAAATTATATTTATAATAAAATATACTTTTAAAATATTCTACTAAGAAAGCTTTGCCTTTTAAATAACTTTAATTATAGAGTGTTAAAAACAAGTATTGCTTATTACCTAGATATACTGTGTAATTTTGTAAACAAAGTGTGTAAATAGCAGCTTGTAAAAGAGAAGTTTACTACTTTTCTAGTAGTAATAGATTTTATAGAGAGCAATAGCTACAGAGAATTAGAATAGTTCTGTAATAATAGCTTATAATAACCTACTACTAGGCTTATAGCACTAGGGCTTATAAGTACGTTTAGTAGATAAAAGCGTTTTATAGGCAGCTTTTATAGTAAAAGGCTTAGCTTTTAGCTTCTAAGTAATAGCCTGTATACTAGCTTTATTCTTAATATTCTTAAACTTTAGCAGTATAGTAGTAGTTATACAGAGCAATAAATAGGTTGTAAGTAGTAAGTAAAAAGTAGATATAAGTAGACAAACAAATATTTTATAAATATTCTATAGTTATAGTAAGTTTGTTAGGCCTTACAGCTCTACAGCTTAGTATATAGCTACACTTATAATAACTAACTGTAATAATTATTTTTATATATACAACTAACTAAGTGCTTTTAAATAAGCTTATTTTAAGATAGATCTAACTTTAATTAGGTAAGTTCTCTAAATATACAGCTAGAGTTAATAATTATTAGATAGTAGAGCAGGTAGAGTACAGCCTAGCTTAGAAAATCTACAAGTAGAGATAGCTTTGCAGCTAACTTACTAGCTGTTACTATAATAGATAACTATAATAAATTACTATATTATTAAACACAAGACGCACTTTTTAATAGTACTATTCTCTAGTTAATTTAATATTTTGTAGTATAGATATACAAACTATAAGTATAGAGGTCTTATAATTTAAGCGTATTTTTATTTGCCTACAGTATATAAGCTACCTAGCTTAAAAAAATAAAGCTGTAAACTAGTAACTATTTAGTAACTTAACTATAACAACTACTATACTTATATATAATTTTATACACTATTATTACAGCTATAGACTTTATAGAAGACGTCTAATAGCTTTATATTAAGCAAGAAGACAAGCCTAAGCTGCTTGCTTTTGCTAGTAGTTTGTATATTCTAGATTACTTTAAACTAGAAGAATAGAATAGTCTTGTTAATATAATTATTATAGCTACTTATTACACTGCTAAAGCTAATTGTAATAGGGCTTTGCAACTTAAGAGGCTAAGATTTGCTATATCTTTAATTAGCGCAGCTAAGGTAGATCTAAAAAAAGCTGCCCTACTAATTTAATATTCTCTTTTAAAGACTAGCTTAGCAATTCTACCTATATAATCTAGCAAAGAACTAGAGCTTTACTTTGCAATAAAAAAGAAGTAGCTATTAGCAAGGCTTATAATACTAACTATATAGTAAAATATTAGCTTCTTAAAAAACTAAAGACAGTAGCAACTTATATAGCTGTAAGAACAAGCCTAGTTCCTTAAGCCTACTTTATACTACCTAACAACTACCTAACTTAGATCTGTCTTCTAACTGCTCCTTAGTACAGTCTTTCTTAAGCTTCTAGGTATAAGAAGAAAAGTCTCTACAGAGTTTAGATAGATAGTTTTAAAGTATCCTTTTGTACAAGACCTATAAGAATAGAGATCTAGTTCTATAGTTTATCTTAGTGCTCCTATATACTTTATAGTAGATACCTATGTAATTTAGACTCTTTTAGTATTCTGTGTTATTATATTATACTTTAAAACTCGTCCTAGCTAGTAACAGCCTTATAATAATATTGCTACAGTTTGTTTAGTTATTTATATAAGCGCAGCTAGAGTATTATACCTAAACTAAACAAGTCTTTAAATTATTTATACAACAGTTAGAATACTAGAGATCTTCTAACAACTAAAGCTTATAGGTTTAGAACTTTCTACAACTTACTACTTTAAGATTAACTTTAGAAAAGCTGTGTTAGATTATACTAAGATAGACACTTAGAGACTATTAATAACCTACTTAATTTAGATACAACTCTAATATTAGGCACTACTATAGGACCTACTACTTAGTCTTAGAACTAATTAGGGGCTAGACGCCCTTAGAGCCCTGTATTAGCACAACTGTCCCCTGCTAACAACAGATTTAATTTAGAGCTATCCTACTACAATCTCTTAGAAGAGATAGCTTAACTGTAGTAAGAACTTGCTTAGTTGCGTGCTAGCCTTGCTCTAGCAGATCGCCCCCTACTTACAACAGAAATACTACTAATAAGTGTACTATATTAATCTATTATAAGGCAGCTATCTAAAGCTAGCTTAGTACTTACAGTACATAAGAAGCTCTCTAAAAAGACTCTTAATATTAAGGTTCTTACTAATAGAAGTAACTTTACTTTTTAGTAATAGCGTGCCTCTATTTAAGACTAACTTAAAATTAATATAGACTACTATTAAAGTGTACGTGCTTGTATAGCTCTTGTCTAGAGTTATACCTCTAGATTAGCTAAAGAATACTTAGAACCTTAGTACCTTTCTAACAATAAGACAGATTGTTTTTACACTGCAGAAGAAATAATTACGCTCTTTAAGACATACTTTGTTACTAGGAACAAGCAGGCAGAAAGCTAAGCAGCTTTTAATTAACTCTAAATAGAGAAATTAGAAGCTTTCTCTACTTTTAAGAGCTACTTCCTTAGTGCAGCTATTAAAGAAAAGGTACCCTAATTAGAATAGTTTTACTATATATAGACTAAGATCTCTCTAAGTATTTAAGTACTTAATCTAGGCTTTAAGTAGTAATAGTATAATTTTTTCTCTTAAATAGTAGAACACCTAACTGCCTATAATATAGAAAGGAGGAACAACTCTACTATACTAACCTATGCTGTTTTGCAACCCTTAAAATTAATAAGAACACCTTAGTTAAATACAAAACAGAGTTCTGTTACAACAGGTTAACAAGATTACTTTTCTCTTAGCTAATTTACTTACTTTGCCTAGAGTACTTCTATACTCTGCTAACTTTCTAATATACTTACACTTGTAAAGAATATAACTTTAAAAGCTTGCTATAACTATAAGAAGCTAGAATACTTTACTAAGAATTGTATAGTACTCTGTATGCACAAAATTAAGGTAGAACAGAAAGACTTTGTTAATGCTAAAGAAGACTTTAACAAGACTTATACAACTCCTATAAGAAACAGTACTGCCTAGAAGGATTACTCTACCTAGGCCTAAACTAATATAATCTATCTAATCTCTTACTGTCTTATTTATTTAGCAGACCTTATTTCTTTACTTTTACTATTCTTTGCAACTAAGAGCTTAGTGTTTAACTCTGCTCCTTAGTTAATACTAGTGCCTAAGAATTTTTATTTTTAAATTCTAATATTGCTTATTTTATTTTTACTTCTTTCTATAAACCTATCTAAAAGCTACTCTTCTTAGTTTAGGTTAAAGGTTTCTAAGATTAAATTACCTCTCTTATAACCTAGTATATACAGTTATACTTTATAATTAATAGCTAAAAGGTATATAACTACTCTTTTATTATTATAGATCTTAGATTATAAGATTATATTATTAGAATTAAATAGCTTAAGTGCTTTAAGCTGTAACTTAATACAGATAGGTCTTAGTTAATATAGCCTGCTAAATACTCTTAATTATACAATTCTGTGCTGCTCTTATTAATAACTTTGTAACAACCTCTTAAGAAAGGCAAAGCTTAATAAGATATAGAGCAACAAGATGCTCTATAGGAACAAAAAGAGTATTAGCAATAATACAGCCTTAGTACAACTGTTTAACACATAAGAAGTATATTAAGGTTACTTAAGTTTTGTTTATAACCTTTAGTACTACCTAACAAAATAGTAAACACTCTTGTAACTAGTCTAACTAAGGTTGCTACTATTACTGTGCTCTTAGCTAACACTTTTTACTTCTTAATAAAGAAACTACAAAATAAGTTCTTTACAACTAATCTGTACAAGATTACTTGTATTATAGAAAAAAAGTATAACTAAAATAACTTTAAAAATACTTAACTAATCTAGAAATACTTGCTAGCCTAGTACTCTTAGTATACTAATATGTTTAGCAAAATAGAAGCTAAAAGCCTTCTAGATTACTACCTTTACAACTACAAGATTATTCTAAAAGAACCTTTACCTAACTACTATTCTCTCTTGTATAAACAAAACTTTAAAGAACTTAAAGTAACTAAGAAGTTTGTGCAGGATTAACTTTAATACAGTTAGATTAAATACAGCTAAAGTTTATTTGTATTACTAGTACTATGTATATAAAAGCTAAATAGAAGCCTGTATATCTATATAGACTATTGTAAATTAAATAATTTAACTTGCAAGGACTTCTATCTAATACTCTGTATAGACAAGCTACTTACCTAACTATCTAAGGTAAAGATATTTACTAAGTTTAATATTTAATTAGCTTTTAACTAAATCTATATAGATCTTGCCTTAAAAGAGTATACTATATTCTAGACACGTTACAGTATATATAAGTACAAGGTCTTACTATTTAGTTTATATAATAGCTTTGCTACATACTAACGCTATATAAACAACGTTCTAATTAACTACTTAGATAACTTCTATATTGCTTACCTAGACAATATCTTTATCTACTCTAAAGACGCTTAGACTTACTAGACACATATTAAAAAAGTTCTAGAACATCTTTGCTCTATAGGCTTATAAGTTAATATTAAGAAAAGTAAATTCTATATAACTTGCACTTAGTACCTTAGGTACATTCTTATAAACAAAGGTATTAAGGTAGATTCTAAGAAGGTATAGGTTTTAGCAGACTAGAAGCTACTTTTAACTGTAATAGGTGTAAAATTATTCCTAGGTTTTACTAGTTTCTATTAACAATTTGTGCCTAAGTTCTTTTAGGTAGTAAAACCTTTAATTATGTTGCAGAGTCTGTTAAATACCTTTAAATAGACTCTAGACTGCTAGGTTAGCTTTAAGAAGCTTAAACAGAGCCTATTAGCTATTCTAACTCTGTGCTACTTTAACCTAGACTTTAAAACAAAGCTTAAAACTAACGTATTAGATAGAGTAGTAGCTAGCGTTATGTCTTAGAAACACGCAGACGACTGCTAGTACTTTACAGCGTTTTACAGCTGTTCCCTATTAGGTTTAAAGCTTAACTAGGAAATCTATAACAAAGAGCTCTTTGCTATCTTCTAAGCCTTTAACAAGTAGAGAGCAGAGCTAATATCTATATTAAATTAGATCTATATCTCTTCTAACTACTGTTCTCTAGAATATTTTATAACTACTAAAGTCTTAAATACTTAACAAGCTAGATAGGCAGAGGTACTTGCTCTGTTTAACTTCTAAATTAAGTACACCCTAAGGAAGAATAACAAGAGAGCTAATATTCTTAGTTAAAGAGAGCAAGACCTAGCTAACTTTAAGATAACTTAGGAAGATAATTGCTCCTAGGTGTTATTAAGACTCTAATAACTTTACAACTATATTAACTTTAATCTTGCCTAAGTCTATTTTTTATATTCCTTAGTATACGCTATCTGTACCTTACAGCTAGAAATACAGTTAGACTCCTTAGAACTAATTAAAGCTGTACTGTAACATAATTACTAGGCTTTTAAAAAAGAGTAAAAATCTCTAGCCTCTAGTTATTAAATCTATAACAGTCTGCTCTTATATTAAAATTAGTTGTATGTAGCCTTAGACTCTTTGTTGTACACGCGCCTTATTTAAGAAGCTTACAACTAAGTATCTACTACTTACCTAAGCGCAAAGAAAACCTACTAGCTACTGTCTTAATAGTATTACTAGCAAGGCATAGGCACTAGCTATAAACAATATGTGCAAAATTATATCTCTTATTACTATAGTTATCTAAAACAGACCTAACTCTGCAAGTACCTCTACTTATTGCTTATCCTTAATTAACCTATACAGTACCTGTGTATAGATTTTAAAGATTTTCTAAAGAACAAAGCTAGATATAATTAAATACTTGTTATTATTAACTATTTAATAAAGCAAGCAATTACTATCTTGTACTATAAGACTACAACTATATAAAAGATAGCTTTCTTATTTATCTAATAGGTCTATTATTTTAGTTATACTTCTAAATTAATAGTGTCTAATTATAGACCTTAGTTTGTGTCTTGTTTCTAGTCTAAGTTCTGCTAGATTATTAGCGTTAAAGTTAAGCTTTCTACTACCTACTATAAGGAAACTAACAGCTAAACAGAGATTATAAACAAGTATATTAACTAGCAGCTATAACTATTTGTAATATACTATTAAGATAACTAGTCTAAATTACTGCTGCTTATTAACTGCACACAGCTTACTTTACCTTATTCTAGTATTAGAATAACTCTTTATTAAGTATTGTTTAGAAGCAAACCTAGACAGAGCTAGCAGTAGAATAGACTTAATACAGATACAACCCCTTGTAATAACCTAAACTACTAGGATACACTTGCTTTAGCAACCTGTATATACTAAGCTTAGAAGGTAGCTAAGAAGAATATAGAAAAGGCACAGCTGCAAATAAAAGCTACTAAGAATAAGTACTGCAGTCTAGTTAACTAGGCAGTAAGTAATAAGGTATACTTATTAACTAAGAACTTAGCTGTTAAGCATCCTAGCTAAAAGCTATCTAACCTATAGGAAGGTCTATTTAAAGTTCTTAAGCAAGTTAGTTATTTATAGCATTTAAAACTTTCTTCTAGTTTATAAATTTATAATATCTTTGCCTTAGATATACTTTGCAAAGACCTAGCAGACTCTCTGCCTAGACAAGAAGCCTTAAAACTCTTAGGTATCCTAATTTAAAGAGTTAAAGAATAGAAAGTACACAAGATACTTGCAAGTAAGCTAGTCTAACAACACTTAAAGTACTGTGTAAGTTAGCTAGGACACAACCTTAACTCTACCTAGTACTTAGCAGAAAACTTTAAGAATACTCTCTATAAGCTAAGAGCGTTTTATAATAAGTATCTGCAATTACTAGGTCTTCTAAAGTAGTTACTAAATTAGATTAAATCCTAAGAAGAAAACAGCTAGTAACAGTTTAAGTAAGCACGTTATAAATTTAAAAGACAAAGAAAATCTAGACTACTTTAAATACTTACTAACCTAGCTAAGTAATAAAGAAAAACATCTACCTTACTATATATGTAGTAATTAAGCTAGAGCCTTACTAATATTGCTTATCTCTTCTGCGTCTACTAGGGGAGCATCTAAATTAGCTAATGCTTTTTTAAGTACTAACTTCTTTAAGCTCTTGCCCCTAGCGCTCTGTTATAGAGCTTTAACTACTAAAGCCTGCAGAAATACTACTACCTGCCTAAGCTCTGCTACCTTATCCTGTAGGGACTTTACCTGCGCAGTAAGTGCCCTTATTACCTCTACTAAGGCCTAATTAGTAACAAGCTAGACGTAGTACTAATAAAGTAATATATTAGCAGCTAACACCTCTTTAAGCTATGCAGTTGCTACCTGCACTATACTTGCTAAGATATAGGCTAACTAACAGAGGTTATCCTAAGCAGTCTTATAAACAGCCTATATAGCTATTGCCTCTAGCTCTCCTAACTCTTTACTTTCTTTTACTATAGCTTCTTCTTATATAACAAGGTTACTCTAAAAAGCATTATACTTAAGTCTAATATAAATTAGCACCTATTTAAAAGTTAGCCTAAGGACTAATAGAAAGAGAGTAATAGTAATTAAACTAGACAATACTTTTTGTTCTAAAGTGTGTAATAAGTATACTTTAACAACAACACCTTGTTAAAGGCGTATACTACTACGTTCTTCTGCGCAAAGGCCTAAATTAAATAAAGGCAGATAACTTAATAGGCTACTACAAGAGTGCTAGGAAAGACAAGTATTAGCATAGTAACTAAAAAACAAGCCTAGTAATAGTTAGCAGCAATTAGATAGAGTTATTTAAGGTACTTACAGTAAGAATTAGTGTCTGTTAGAGAATAGAAATAGGCAAGGCACGTGTTGTTTACTTAAGAAGCACGCTGTAAGTAATTTAACCTAATTAAGAAGTAGATTAAACGTATTTCTACAGTTACTACAACGTTAGTAAAAGCTACTCTGTTAGTGCAGGCTCTTACAACAGCTATACGCTTAGTAACAATCTAATTTACTTAGTTATTATTACTAGAGAGCTTGTCTAGGACAGATAAGTGCAGAGTAGCTAATATAAGTTGTGCAGTAAAACCTAAATAGAGGTTAACAATAGTAAAGAAAGACTAGAGTCTTAGAACAAATAAGAGTTAGATATGTTTTACGCCTTCTTAAAGTTTAAACCTTTATAGTATAAGAATTTTCCTTACAATTTTACAGAATTAGAGACAATCTACTTACAAGAAAGAGAGTAATATAAAAACAAGCCTAGTTCCTTAAGCTTACTTTATACTACTTAACAACTACCTAACTTAGATCTGTCTTCTAACTGCTCCTTAGTATAGTCTTCTCTAAGCTTCTAGGTATAAGAAGAGAAGTCTCTACAGAGTTTAGATAGATAGTTTTAAAGTATTCTTTTGTACAAGACCTATAGGAATAGAGATCTAGTCTTGTAGTTTATCTTAGTGCTTTTATATACCTTATAGCAGATACCTATGTAATTTAGACTCTTCTAGCATCCTGTGTCGTTACAATAGCTAGTACTACTAAATAGAAGACTAAGATCTAGTAACAAGCTAAAGAAGATCTTAACTAGACCTACTATAATATCTATAAAAGTAGTTAGTTATTACATCTTGTTATTATATCTTTATTCTAACTAAATATAGCAGAATAGCTTAAGAATAAGCTTAGTGCTGCCTATAAAAAATAAGATGCTATTAATTATAAGATTAATATACGTAACTATTTAATATCTGTCTCTAAGGTTAATACTGCTGTTAAAATAAAAAAAGAGTTAAGTACTAGCTAAGTAGCTAAATACCTATTTAGTGCTAGTAGTGCCTTTAAAATTATTCTCTAAAAAGAGTACTAGAAGGGTCTTAAGAAGCTAAGAACTAATACCTTTAACTCTAATACTAAGAAAGAAAAGTAAGTTAAGTTTTATAATAAGCTTTTACTAAAGAGTCTAGCTGTGTGCCTAGATAATTAGTAGAAGTAAGTTATTACATCTAATTATTATATATATTTACTAATAGTACTAGGCAGCGTAAGCCTAATAATTACCTAGCTAATCTAAGCAATAGTAGCCTTATTCTAAATGCAGACAATCTTTATATTATAGGTAATAATAGTAATAAGTGTAAGGAAGAACTTAAAGATAATAGTATTAAGCTAGAAGTATACTTTACAGCTATGCTAAATAAGTATAAAATAGATAAGCAGTATTAGTAAGCTCTTATAGAAAAAGAGAAAACTAATTTTAAAAGTTTTAGCAATTTAGAAGACTTAGCTAGTAATAAAAAGAATAAAAGTAATAATAATAATAATAACAAGTAGATACAAGCTGTTAAGTGCGCTAGCTACTTAGTAGATTATTACAACTAATTAAAATAGCTTAGACTTTAATAATTTCTTTTAAAGTTTAATTATACTTAACTTGTTATAAGAATAATATTTAGAGATTGTTAAAGTAAAGATACTAAGAATAATAGACACGTTATCTATAGATCTTTCTTTAGCAATATTCTCTAAACCTATCTATACTGTTTTTGTTTTCTACTTAAATATTATGTTGTAATTAATTATTATGTTTAATTATTATAGCTATGCCCTTACTTTTAGCTAGTAACAAGGCTAATAGAGTATCTAGCATACTACAAGATCTTAAGGGCTTTAAAATAATTACACTCTAGACTATAAAAAGTAGAACCTAGTAATTAATTTACTTGCTAAAGTAACTGCAGCGCAGTCTCTAGGAAAGTAAAGAGAGCAAAGTAATACTAATTGTATAGAATAAATAGTAAAGTACTACAGCTTAGGCTAAAAAGCTTGTTATATTATGTCTATAATAGAGTTCTACCTTTTACACTAGATATGTCTAGACTTAATTTAAAGAAGCTGCTTACACTCTTACTAGCTATCTATATCTATATTGCTTTAACTATAAGTATATATTACAATACCTAATAGTAAAAAGTATTAGAACTAAGTATATACTAAATTACTTAAGGTTTTAAATCTGTTTGCAAATTAGAATACCTTTTTATAGCTAACTTTCTATTATACTATAATAATAATAATCTTAGCAGGCTACTATTCTATATCTAGTATACTTAATACTTACTTTTAAAAAGAAAATTGTATAGCTTGTTATTAATAACAATTAGTTATTCTAAATAGTTAAGCAGCTATTATTTTAACAATTTATATACTTTCTTTAGCTTAAGGCTGTGTTAACTAGCTGTTATAAATTTAGTACATTATTTAAGTATTAATTTAAAGATGCTAAGGCAGCACAGCTCTAGGACCTTAGTAAACATACAAGGCTATCTATTGCACTTAATACCTAGACTTCTAGTAGTTACCTAAGCTTCTTAGCAATTAAAGAATACTATATTATTAATAAGTAGAAGCTTTAAGAGGTACTACTAGATTTTATCTCTATATAAAGAAAGTATACTAGAATATCTATAGCTAAAGAAGTTATATAAGTCTTTTAAAGTATAAGTACTATAAAAAGGTTGCTTAGTATTATATATAATAATACAAGTAATAACAGTACTTTATTATAGTTAGTTAAAGCTCTTCTAGCTAAA
>JAFISE010000388.1:0-11006 GCA_022560025.1 Stagonosporopsis chrysanthemi | reverse complement strand
ATTATTATATAGAATTTATAGCTGTTAAGGATTAAGAGATACTACTTTTTCTATACCTTAGTCTTAGTAAAGTAAAAAATACTTGTTAAAGCTAGGCAAGGCCTATATTATTGTTAGTCTAGCTAGTAAGTAAAGAGAAAACAAGTATATTATATACTTCTAGCTTTATCTCTTTTACTTAGCTTAATTACAAAGTACTGTTAGTAGACTTGTAAAAAAGGCCTAGTAGCAGTACTATCTTATTACTTTACATACAGGCTAGCAGTATAACCTAGGTACAATTACTATCTTAAAGTAATACCTTAACTTCTCTCTTTTCTTATATCTGCCTACTAAATATATATTTAGTTCTAGTAGTAATCTTATATTATAGTAGATTAAATTAGAGCTTATACTTTTAATAAAAATTAGCATTGTAATAATTAGTGTCTATACTTGTTAAGTATTAAGAGATAAGATAGATAGAGTAGTTATTAAGAAACTAAGTAACCTAGCTCTTGTGTATTTGTTTCTTAGCTACAGATAATATAAAATTTTATATCATCTCTTTTATAAAAAGTATATAACAAGTAGTAAGCTTTTTTATATACTTTATAAGCTCTTCTTTCTATTATAGTTATAGGTTGTAGTATGCAATACCTTCTTCTTATTGCAAATACGTCTTACTCCTCTATATATACATTAACATTAACTATATAATACTATACTTTTCTACTATTTTAGAATACAGAATCTTATCTTTAGATATAAAAGTATTATACTTTAATAGAGCTTCTTATAATCTTATTATATTGTGTTGTTATAAAGGTATAAGAATAGAAGTATTTAAGTAGTTTAGCGCATTATCTAAATCTATATATTAAGTATACAGATATAGTATTAGTGTGTAAAGGTCGTCTAGTGTGTTGCGTACTTAGTGTGCTTTAAGGCACTCTATCGATAGCTGCAGCAAATTACTTAGATAGATTTGCGTCTTGTTTAAAAGCTTAAAGCACAAGCTGTATCTAAGATTCTTTTAACGCGTCTGTTTATTATTATTAGAAAGGTATTGTTGTAAAGAGAGTGTTCTAGTAGAGTCTTAGTAAAAGTAGCTAGCTTGCCTGTAAAGTACGTTATATATAACAGTTATAAGAAGTAGATTATATATTAGTAGTCTAGTATTGCTTTTTTATTCTATAGAGTATCTCTTATCTTAGCTGTATTATAGATATATTATATAAATAGACCTAACTGCTGCTTTGTACAGAGTAGAGAAGAACAACAATAATATAATAGCAGAATATATAAAATTGTATTTACTATAATAGTTATAAGCCTAGATTGCAACTAGAAAGCTTACTTACTTACAATAATTAATTAGCACTTATAATTAAGATTAACAATTAATTATATAGTATAGAGCTACTAACCTACTAATATATTATTAAAAATAACTATATAATTAGACTCTATAGTTACTTAAGTAACTATTGTCTTTAATTAAGCTAATAACTAGTATAAGTAGCTATTTATTTAAAAGGATACTGTACAGAAGTATAAGCTCTAGCAGTATATAGACTTTGCTATAAAGGCAGTAGACTTACCTATATTAACAGCACTATTAGAACCTTAACTTAATAATTACAATAATAATACTATATTAATTACTTACTTTACTACTATATAGTAGAAGCTCTATTAATAAAAGTATAAGTAATAGAAGTAAAAAGATATTAAGTTTAAGTATTAGAAGAAAGCTCTTGCTAAGTTTAAATCTAAGATTAGCAAGACAATTACTGTAAAGCACCTTTACTTAATTAAGAACAAAGACATACTATACAAGTAACTAATAATGCTTAAAAAGCACTTTATACTGTCTAATGCAATATAATAATACAATCTAATTGCAAGATACAAAGCTTTCTAGATGCTGCTACGCAGTAGAAAGGTTAAGAAATAGCTACACTCTTAGGTAGAGATTACTAACATATGCATCTCTACAGAGGTTCTTAAGATAATAAGATTAAGAGTATAAAAAGATTTCTTTGTTACCTGCAGAATAATTAATCCTAAGTATAGTATATTAGGCCTGTAAGCCCTAATTAACCTAAAAGATACTAGCACTGCTATCCTATTAGTAAAAGACTATATTAGCAAATTTACTACCTACCTTAAGCGTGTGCAACTGCTGTTAACAGGACTTAGCTTAATAGCAGCAGAGCTTAATATTGCAAAGTCTTAGCAGCAGAGCAAAGATAGCAACAAGACTAAGCCTTAATGCCTATATAGCCTAAAATATCACTAGGTTAACTGCTAGTTAATTAATACAAAGTACTTACAAAGGCTAAAGGCTTACACTAATATAATTAGCTAAAAGAAGCTTAATACTGCCTTAGCTGCTAATAACAACTTAAAAGACAAGATTAATAAAGTACTTAATAAGTAGTATACAAAGTAGTAATAAAATAAAGAGAGCATTGCTATAGATAATAGCAACTGTTCTACTAGACTTATAGCTAATACTGTACAGTATATAACTTAGGATTAATAGCTGCGTACTTAAAACAAAGAGTGATTTAAGACTATAACAGCTTGCAACAATTAAATTAAAGTAATAATAATTATAGACAATAACCTAAAGCTAAAAGGTAACCTCTATATAGTAGTAAGTATAAAGAAAGATATTAACAAGTTTAGCAACTAATAGATCTTTAACTCTAGCTTTAATACTTATATAATTAACACTAAGAAATAAAAGAGATAGACAAGAGAGTATAACACTGTAGCTACAGACTTTATTAGAGCTAGAACAAGACTTATTTAGATTATAGCCTAGAGAAGTATAGAGCTTATATCAAACACACCTATAGGTATATAATTACTAAGACTTACTTATATTGCATACGTTAAAAGATTTATTACTAGCCTAATTAGTTTAGCTTACTATAGAAAGCTAGACATACACTTTAATTTAGGACGTAATCTTCTTTATAAAAGTAATATAGAATTAGTTCTTGTGTACCTAGAGTATAATAGAAGACACTAGCTAGTAGATGCTAAAGTCTTATACTAACTAAAGCTAATTATTCTATTATTGTTTAGCACTACCTACTAACCTTTAAAGGCACTATAACTAGATTAAATAGTTAATGCTTAGACAGCTTACTAGATATAGAGTTATTCTAGCAAGAAAGCAATTAAAAAGCTTATATTAAACGTTAATAGAATTATCTTTAAAAGAGACACTAACAGCTTTTGTACTGTCTGTACAGAGTTAAAATTAACAAAGCAGATCTCTTAACAACAACAAGAAGATTAAGCTTAAAAGCCCTTCTATTAAATCTTAGTTAATATTATTTAATTAGTACCTTAAGGAGAAGCTTGCCTAAACAGTAATTAATAGGATAGATACTTTATTAATTAATACTTAAAGTAGCATAAAGTATCTACTTTTCTTTATTAATTAAAGCCTTTTCTAAGCTAATAGATTATCTAAGACATATAAAGTATATAGCAAGTCTTTAACTATAATATTATAGTAATTAAGACAGATAACAAGTATAGATACAAGACATTACTAAACTTCTTAGAAGAACTTTATAAAGACGTTAGTATTAAATATAAGCTATAAGCAGAGTACACAGAAGAATAGAACAGACTAGTAGAAAGAGTAAGATTGCTACTTGTTACCTAATCTAGAGCTATAAAGATCTAAGCAAGACTGCTAAAGTCTTTAGCTTATAAGCTAATCTAAACAGCAGTATATATCTTTAATTAGACACTAACTAAAGTGCTATAATAGAAGACACTGTATAAAGTTATATAGAGAATAAAGCTAAAGGTTTAATATATACAACTAATAGGCTGTTAAGTGTACGCTTTTAACTAGTTACTTAAGTGTAGAGACAAGCTGTTATAATCTTGCAAAGGATGCAGCGCAGTGTAATAAGTAACTAACTAGAATTCTAACAGGAGCTAGAAGTTAAGGCACAGGACAAAGTAATTACAAGTTATATAACTTACTTGTTAATAAGCATGTACAGACTATTACTTGTTAACAAGTATAATACAATTCTACTTATTAATAAGCAACTATAACTATATTTTATTAGACTAACTCTAGTTACTTATTAATAAGCATCTTATAGTTATAGTATATAGCATAGTAGAAATACAAACTCTTATAGTTTGTGTTTAACCTAAGTAATAATCTAAGTTATTAGATCTTAACTTTAACCTTTAAGCTAGACAGTCTACTCTATACTACTTATTATTACTCCTACTTTTAAGACAGATAGATAGTATCTATACTCTTTACTACAAACCCTTTTTAGCTTCTTGTTACTATATTTATCTTTAAGAACTAATTAAATAGTGCTTATAAGCTTTGCTTAAAGTACAACCTTAATATTTTAAACACCCTTAAGATATCTACTACCTTAGGAAACTAAGCTACTTTAAGCAGCTTTAACAAAGCTCTACCTGTGTACAAGGTAGCTCTTAGAAGCAATACAATCTCTATTACAAAGCCTAACCTCTACTATAAAGACTATAACAAGCTAGATAAATAGCTACTCTAGTAAGACTTGTTCTTTACTTTTTAAAGACAGAGCGTACTAGAAGTCTAGCAAGTTACCTTTATAGCTAGTTATATGCGTAACTAAGCTTTAAAGTAGATTAAGCTGTTCTTTTAATAGTACACTGTAAGAGAAGCCCTAGACAAAGTTAATAAATAGATACGCAATATTAATAACTTTAAAGAAAAGATTAAGACTATCTTTAGAGTTATTAATAAACTAAGTATTGCCTAACACAAGATGTAGTATATCTAATAGTAAGACTCTGCTGCAGACTACGCTGCTAACTTTTAACAACTTGCAGCTAACACTAACTAGGATAACACTGCTCTACTTACTATATTTTAACAAAGCCTTAAGCTAAGAGTTAAGAAAGAACTAATATATAGCAGTATATAGCTTAATACTCTTAATATACTTATTTAAGAAACTATTAATATTAATAACTAACTTTATAAACTTAACTAAGAACTTAGTTGTAGAATTTATAATAGCTAACAAAACGCGTTTACTACCTAACAATACTAGCTCTAGAAGGGGAACAACAACTTTTAATATAGGCAATATAGAGAATAATATCTGCCTAATACCTTATAATATATATACACAGAAACTAGTAACTATTATAGCTTTAAAGCTATAAACCTCTCTAATCTTAACAAGAGACCTAAGTATTAAGACTATAAGAACAAAGGTAGTAAAAGAAGTAATAAGCTTTTAGTAACTTGTTATAGCTGTAGCAAACAAGGCTACTATACTAAAGACTACTAAAGCAAGAACAAAGTTACGCAGCAGCTTAATATACTTACTAGCAAGATAGACCCTGCTAATACTAGTAAATAAGAAATACTTACTAAAGACATAGGATGTCTTATAGAAGACCTAGAGACAGGATCTAGGACAGATAATAGATATATTATACCTAATAAGGACTAACAAAGTGTTTAAAGCAGAGTATCTATACTATATAAGCCTAACAAGGTTATATACTAACTAGTATAGCAAGTAAAGAATATACACTAAAACTTAGCATTTAAGAAAAACTATAACAAAACAATCTAAGTCTTAGACTAGCAATTAAAAGAACAAGAATACTAGACTAGTATTACTAACTGCAAATCTAATAAACGCATAGCACACAACAAAGCAGCATATTACTAAAAGTACGCTTATAATAATAATATACTTAATATTATAGATAATAAGCTTAAAGTAGCTTATATTAAGTTATAGAAGTTACTCTAGTAACTTTTAACTAACTATACTAACGCAATAACTTAAACTTAGATAATAACACTTTCTTAGGTTTGTAAGAACTATAAAAACACCTTAGTATCTATTTACTAGCTCTTAAAAACGCAAGATAAATAGTAAGTAGAATAGTTTAATAAATACTACTACAACAATTACACTACAACTGCTAAACTAAGACAATATAGTAAAGATATATATAGCCTAGATAAGCTTGACTTTAACAGAGCTTTAGTACAACCTAGCAACTTGCTATTAATGTATATACTAGACTTACAGAACCTACAATACTTTACTACTATATAAACTGCGTACAGTAATAATAGCTGCGTAATACACTATAAAGACAAGCTCTATAGTAGATAGTTTCTTAGCACTAAATATAAGTGTTACAAGAAATAGTATAAATATACTAATAATATATACAAAACCTACTTTTAGAATAAATAATAATAAAAATACTTTCTAAGAAGAAAAACAATATAATATATATACTTAAAATAGTTACTAGTTAATAAATACTGCTTAAACCTATATTAGCAACAATACTTATACTAAGACTGTAAGCTTTACAAAGAAGCTAAGATACAGAATAAATTTCTTAACTTATATAAAACAGACAGTAAAGAAGAGCTTTTTTTTAATATACGCTAATATTAAGCACTAGAGATTAATCTATTAACTCTATTAAGACTAATTACCTTATTAGAATCTCTGTTGTGCTAAATAGCTAACAGATAACAGTAATAGTAGACTTAGAAGCACAAGGAAATTACGTTTCTTAAGCTGCTATTAATTATACAGGTATAACAAAGCAAAGAAAGAATAAACTATACTCTTTACAAGTTACTAACAGAGAATTAATACTAAGAGAATCTTTAGTAACCTATAAAGTAGTACTACAACCTCTAAGAATATAAGATTACTATAAGTTAATAACCTTAGATATATTAGGTATAGCTACCTACGCTGTTATATTAAGACTACTATAGTTACAATATTATAATCTATAGATAGATTAGGCGCGTAGTAAGTTAACACTGTAAAGAGACTGTGTCTACAGTATATTATAGTTAAAGCCTTTAAGAGCTCTAGAGCAGCTAAGAGATAAGAAAGAGATTAGCAATATTCTTTTAACTAAGACGTGCTAAATACAAGTAGTTAACTGCATAGAGACTAACTAGCCCCTAGCTTATAAAGTAATAGTTAAGAAGAAGAGTGTACCTTCTGCTATCTCTAATATATATAGACAGTACGCACAAATGTTTAAAAAAGAGCTTACAGCAAAAGCCCTGCCTAAGTATAAGCCTTAAGATTACAAGATTAAGCTTTAGAAAGAAAAGCAACTAACTTTTAGGCTAATATATTAGTTATTAGAGAAGAAACTTAATATACAGTGTAAGTATATTATAGAGAACCTTAAAAAGAGATTTATTAGACAATTAGAATTATTTATAGGGTACTTTGTTCTATTTATACTAAAGAAAGATAGCAAGCTATAACTTTGCATTAACTTTAGAAAGCTTAACAATATTATAATTAAAAATTAGTATCCTCTACTTAATATAGTAGAACTACAGGACTAATTACAAGGAGCTTAGTACTTTACTGTGTTAGATTTAAAAAGAGCATATAACTTTATCTATATAAAGAAAAGTAAAGAATAAAAGACAGTATTTAGGATATAATACAGACTTTATAAGTACCTAGTTATACTGTTTAGTCTAATAAATGTACTAGCTACGTGCTAAGAGTTAATTAACAACGTCTTTAGAGTACATCTTAATAAAACAGTAGTAGCATACCTAGATAATATCTTAGTGTACTTAAAAACACTAGAAGAGTATATATAATATGTTATAGAAGTGCTAGAATACTTAAAGAAAGCAGACCTTTAACTAAAACCTAAGAAGTGCAAATAGCATAAGAAAGAAGTAGAGTTCCTAGAGTTTGTTATAAGACAATATAGAGTAAAGATAAGTAATACTAAGATAGACATAGTAAAGAACTAGCCTATCTTAATAATAGTTAAAGAGATTTAAGAATTTCTTAGGTTTGTTAACTTTAACAGACACTTTATTAAAGATTACTCTAAGAAGGCTTTGCTGCTTACAAAGCTTATATAGAAGAATATACTCTTTAAATAAAGAAAAGAACAGAATAACGTATTTAAGTTACTATAATAGGTATATATTAACTCTCTAATACTAATTATATTTAAAAGTAATAAGCTTATACAAATAGAAATAAATACCTTAGATTTAGCATTAGAAGTATATATTATACAAGAGAAAGATAGATAATAGTACCTAATTACTTACTACTTACGCAAGTTTTTAGAGCTAAAAGAATAATATAATATGTACAACAAAGAACTGTTAGTAATTGTCTTAGCTTTAGAATATTAGCAAGTATACGCAGAAAGCTGTTTAGAACTTACAATCTATACAGATTATAAGAACTTAGTACACTTTACTACTACTAAGGTCCTAAACAGGCAATAAGTAAGATAGTTAGAGATACTAGGATAGTATAAGTTTAAAATACTGTATACTCTAAGTAAAGACAATAGTAGAGCAGACGCTCTTAGCTAAAGACACAACTTTGCAGGTAAAAAAACAATTAACAAAGCTGCTATTTTAAGAATTAATAAAAACAAATCCTTAGAACTATTATAATAGCTTAACTTAATTATATAAGTTTAGAAGAAACAATATATACTAACTTAAGTACTAGACAAATTATAAACAAAGATTATAGAAGATTACTATAATAACACGCTTTATAGATACCTAGAAATTATACACACTATAGAACTTATTAAATAATACTATAAGTTCTCTAATATAAAAAACAAGGTTACTAAGTATATTAAGAACTATATTGCTTGTTAATAAAACAAGCACAGTATATATATAAAATATAGGAAGATATAAGTAATAGAGCTACTAACAGCACTATAGACAAATATTATAATAGATTTTGTTATATAGCTACCTATATCTAAAGACCTTGTTATAGACTACAAATATAATTTAATATTTATAGTAGTAGATAGATTTATAAAAGCTACTAAGTTTATACCTTTTTAATATAGCTATACTACAGAGCAGCTTGTACAAGTATTCCTAGACAAGATTGTTTAATACTATAGTATTCTTAAATTAATTATTAGTAATAAAGACAAGCTCTTTATATTAAACTTTTAGACAATGTTTCTTATAGAAGTAGGAACTAAGAAGAAGCTTTTAACAGCTTATTATCTGCAGACAGACAAACAAATAGAACAAGTAAACTAGACAATAGAAATATATCTCTAAATATACTATAATTAGCAGCAAGACAACTAAGTCTTACTTTTGCTTATAGTACAAATTGTATACAACAACAAGAAATTAAAAGTAACAGGCTATATGCTGTTCTTTGCTAGCTATAGACAATATCTAAATCTCTTTACACAAAGTCTTAAAAGTAATATCTAAATAGAGTTAGCAATATTCTTAGTACAGAGACTAAAGAAAGTATATTAGAAATTGCTTAATAACATTACTAAAGCTTAGTTATAAGCAATCTTCTACACAAATTAGAAAAGAAAAACAGTACCTTAGCTAAAAGAAGAAGATAAAGTGTATCTTCTAAAAAAAACCTATGCACACAAAGACTAATAAAGAAGCTAGACAAAGTTAAAGTTAGACTATTTTTTATTTTAAAGCAGATTAGCTTAGTTAACTACTAACTAGACCTGCTAAAGAATACAAAGATCTACTTAGTGTTCTATATATTGCTATTAGAACTAGCTAACTTAAGAACACTGACTTAGAAAGACTTCTATTACTAAGCTAATAGTAATAACAAGTAAGAAGTTAAGAGAATTATAAAATATTGCAAAAAAGGTTACAATAACAAGTACCTAGTTAAATAGTTAAGATACTTAGAGTTAGAAAGTATATAAGAGCTAAGTATAAACCTTATAAACTGCTACTAGCTAGTGTAGAAGTACTATAGTTAGCTATAGACTCTTTAATAAAACTTATAGCACTCTAAGTTATTAGAGAAGTATATATTCTAATAGACATAGCTAGATAATTAACTTCTTTAGTTAAATCTAGCTTACCTAACTTAATTATCTTATTTGCTAAACCTAGTGCCTTGTGCTGTGTATAATCTTTAGCCTATTTTAGAATTTTCTTATTCTGTAATAACTGCATAATTATAGTTACTAGCAACATTTTATTATTTTTAACCTTCTTCTTATACTCTTTGCAAGTACAATCTAATAACTCTTAAGATATATTTATATATAGCTTGCCTGCCTTAGTACACTTAGTATACTTTATTTAATTTAGAGTGTTTAGTATAATATAGTACTTGTAGCCTTTAAAGAAATAATAGTTATAAGAAACTTTAGACAGTATATTAGCTTGTTAAATTTCTAAGCTAAGTTAAAAGTTGCAAATATAAGAAGATATCTTAACTTACTAGATTACTAGATAAAGGGAAGCTTTAGCTTTATATAAACCTAGTTACCTGTTACGTAGTTTAAAGACAAACTAGATAAGAAGAAGAAGTAGTGTTATAATCTTGCAAAGAATGCAGCACAGTATAATAAGTAACTAACTAGAATCTTAATAGAAGCTAGAGGTTAAGGCATAGGACAAAGTAATTATAAGTTATATAACTTGCTTATTAACAAGCATGCACAGACTATTACTTATTAATACAATTCTGCTTGTTAACAAGCAACTACAACTATATTTTATTAGACTAACTCTAGTTACTTGTTAACAAGTATTTTATAGTTATAGTATATAGTATAGTAAGAATATAAACTCTTACAGTTTGTGTTTAACCTAAGTAATAATCTAAGTTATTAGATCTTAACTCTAACCTTTAAGCTAGACAGTCTACTTTGTACTACTTATTATTACCCCTACTTTTAAGACAGACAGATAGTATCTGTACTCCTTACTGTAAACTCTCTTTAGCTTCTTGTTACTGTATTTATCCTTAAGAACTAATTAAATAGTGCTTACAAGCTTTGCTTAAAGTATAACCTTAATATAAGCTTAAATTAAGAGTACTTATTGTAAGGGGCGTGCTGCTGAGGGCTATTGCTAGCGTAAACCAGATGAATTTAGTAGCAAATAACTATAGTGTAGTAGCCCCTTATTTATAGGAGCTGTAGCTGGGGCCTGGCAG
>JAFISE010000387.1:0-11007 GCA_022560025.1 Stagonosporopsis chrysanthemi | reverse complement strand
ATAGACACTAATTACTATAACACTAATTTATATACAAAGTATAAGCTATACTTTAACTTACTACAATATAAAATTACTAAATATAAAGTTAATAGCTACTATATATATAATATAAATAAAAAGAGCTTTATAATTAAGATTACTACTAGAACTAAATATATATTTAGTAAGCAGATATAAAAAAAGAAAAAAATTAAAGTATTACTTTAAAATAGTAATTAAACCTAGATTATACTGCTAGCTTATATATATAGTAATAAGACAGTACTACTACTAAGCTTTTTCTATAAGTCTGCTAACAGTACTTTATAATTAAGCTAAGTAAAAGAAGTATAGCTAAAAGTATATAATACACTTGTTTTCTTTTTACTTACTAGCTAGAACAATAATAATATAAGCTTTGCTTAGCTTTAATAAGTATTTAATTACTTTACTAAGACTAAGGTATAAAAAAAGTAGTATCTTTTAATTCTTAACAGCTATAAATCTTTTATTATAATAGACTTTATTAACACCTATAATTAAAATAAAATACTCTTAGCTTTTTTTTTTTTTTACTTAACTTATATACTATAGCTATTAGATATAGTATTATTTAAGCCTTTCTTAACTATAACAACATAGAATGCTAGAAAGGTCTAAATTGCATAGGTATCTGCTACAAGGTGTATAGAAGTACTAAGATAGACTATAAGACTAGATCTCTATTTCTATAGGTCTTGTATAAAAGAATACTTTAAAACTATTTATCTAAACTCTGTAGAAGCTTTTCTTTTTATACCTAGGAGCTTAGAAAAGACTGTACTAAAGAGTAGTTAGAAGACAGATCTAAGTTAAGTAGTTGTTAAGTAGTAAAAAGTAAGCTTAAAGAACTAAGCTTGTTCTTATGTTACCTCTCTTTTTATAGGCAGATTGTTTCTAATTCTGCAAAATTATAAGAAAAGTCTTATACTATAAAGGTTTAAACTTTAGTAGAGCGTAGAATATATCTAACTCTTATCTATTTTAAGACTCTAGTCTTTTTTTACTATTATTAACTTCTATTTAGGTTTTTCTACATAAGCTATATTAGCTACTCTGTACTTATCTGTTTTAGGCAAGCTTTCTAGTAATAATAACTAAGTAAATTAGATTATTACTAGGCTTATAGCTGTTATAAGAGCCTGTACTATAACAAGATAGCTTTTACTAAAGTTGTAGTAACTATAGAAATATATTTAATCTACTTTCTAATTAGGTTAAATTACTTAAAGTATACTTCTTAGTAAATAATATATACCTTGCCTATTTCTGTTCTCTAACAGATACTAATTCTTGCTATAAGTACTTTAAATAACTCTATCTAATTGCTACTAACTATTACTAGGCTTGTTTTTTAGTTACTATGCTAATACCTGTCTCTTTTAGTACTTTTACAGTAGCCTATTAAGTTATCTGTCTTTATTTAATTTAGGCCTTTGTAAAGAGACACATAGTAGTATATACCTTTAATAAAGTATTATTATTAAAGTATACTTATTATACACTTTAGAATAAAAAGTGTTATCTAGTTTAATTACTATTACTTTCTTTTTATTAGTTTTTAGACTAACTTTTAAATAAGTGCTAATTTATATTAGACCTAAGTATAATACTTTTTAAAGCAACCTTGTTGTATAAAAAAAGGCTATAGTAGAAGAAAGTAAAAAGTTAAGAAAGCTAAAGGCAATAGCTGTATAGACTGTTTGTAAGACTGCTTAGAATAACTTCTATTAGTTAGCCTATACCTTAGCAAGTATAGTATAGGTAGTAACTACACAGCTTAAAGAGGTATTAGCTGCTAATATATTACTTTATTAGTACTACGTCTAGCCTGTTACTAATTAGGCCTTAGTAGAGGTAATAAGAGCACTTACTGCGCAGGTAAAGTCCCTACGTAATAAAGTAGCAGAGCTAAGGCAGGTAGTAGTATCTCTGCTAGTACCTAAAGCTCTTTAGCAGAGTACCTAAGGCAAGAGTCTTAAGAAAACTATACTTAAGAAAGCTTAGCTTCCTTTAGATACTCTTATAGTAGATACTAAGAAAGAGATAAGCAATATTAGTAAATCTCTAGCTTAATTACTATATATATAGTAGAGTAAATATTTTTCTTTGTTACTTAGCTAGGTTAGTAAGTATTTAGAGTAGTCTAGATTTTCTTTGTCTTTTAAATTTATAACGTGCTTACTTAAACTATTACTAGCTATTTTCTTTATAAAATTTAATTTAATTTAGTAACTACTTTAGAAGACTTTGTAATTATAGATACTTATTATAAAATACTTTTAGTTTATAAAAAGTATTCTTAAAGTTCTTAGCAGAGTACTAGGTTAAGTTAAGGTTGTATTCTACCTAACTTATATAGTACTTTAAGTATTGTTAAACTAGCTTACTTATAAGTATTTCTTATACTTCTTATTTTTTAACTCTTTAAATTAGAATACCTAAGAGTTTTAAAGCTTCTTGTCTAGGCAAAGAGTCTGCTAAGTCTTTATAAAGTATATCTAGAGCAAAGATATTATAAATTTATAAGCTAGAAGGAAGTTTTAAACACTATAAATAACTAACTTACTTAAGAACTTTAAATAGACCTTTTTATAGGTTAGATAGCTTTTAGCTAAGATGCTTAACAGCTAAGTTCTTAGTTAATAAGTATACTTTATTACCTACTGCTTAGTAAACTAGACTGTAGTACTTATCCTTAGTAGCTCTTATTTATAGCTGCGCCTTTTCTATATTCTCTTTAGCTACCTTCTAAGCTTAGTGTATAGAAGTTGCTAGAGCAAGTATATTCTAGTAGTTTAGGTTGTTACAAGGAGTTGTATCTATATTAGATCTATTCTACTGCTAGCTCTGTCTAAGTTTACTTCTAAACAATACTTAATAAAGAGTTATTCTAATACTAGAATAAAGTAAAGTAAGTTATATATAGTTAATAAGCAGCAGTAATTTAGACTAGTTATCTTAATAGTATATTATAAATAGTTATAGCTACTAGTTAATATACTTATTTATAATCTCTGTTTAGCTGTTAGTTTTCTTATAGTAGGTAGTAGAAAGCTTGACTTTAATACTAATAATCTAACAAAACTTAGACTAGAAACAGGATACAAACTAGAGTCTATAATTAGATATAATTAACTTAAGAGTATAACTAAAACAATAGACTTATTAGATAAATAAAAAAGCTATTTCTTATATAGTTATTGTCTTATAGTATAAGATAGTAATTGCCTGCTTTGTTAAATAGTTAATAATAACAAGTATTTAATTGTATCTAGCTTTATCTTTTAGAAAATTCTTAAAACCTATATATAAGTACTGTATAGATTAATTAAAGATAGGTAATAGGTATAGGTACTTGTAAAGTTAAGTCTATTTTAGATAACTATAGTAACAAGAGATATAATTTTATATATATTGTTTATAGCTTGCTTCTATACCTTGCTAGTAATACTATTAAGACAATAGCTAGTAGGTTTTCTTTGCGCTTAAGTAAGTAGTAGATACTTAGTTATAAGCTTCTTAGATAAAGTAAGTACACAGTACTAAGTCTAAGACTATATATAGACAATCTTAGTATAAAAGCAGACTATTATAGATTTAATAACTAAGAGCTAGAGATTTTTACTCTTTTTTAAAGGCCTAGTAATTATGTTGCAGTATAGCTTTAATTAGTTCTAAAGAGTCTAACTGTATCTTTAGCTACAAGGTATAGATAGTATATACTAAGAAATATAAAAGATAGACTTAGGTAAGATTAAAGTTAATATAGTTATAAAGTTATTAGAGTCTTAATAACACCTAGAAGTAATTATCTTCCTAAGTTGTCTTAAGGTTAGCTAGGTTTTGTTCTCTTTAACTAAAAATATTAGCCTTTTTATTCTTTTTCTTTAGAGTATACTTAATTTAGAAGTTAAATAGAGTAAGTACCTCTACTTACCTATCTTGTAAGGTATTTAAGACTTTAGTAGTTATAAAATATTCTAGAAAACAGTAGTTAGAGTAGATATAGATCTAATTTAGCATACATATTAGCTCTACTCTCTACTTATTAAAGGCTTAGAAGATAGCAAAGAGCTCTTTATTATAGATCTCTTAGTTAAGCTCTAAACTTAATAGAGAACAGCTATAGAATACTGTAGAGTACTAGCAGTTGTCTGCGTGTTTCTAAGACATAATGCTAGCTACTACTCTATCTAATATATTAGTCTTAAGCTTTGTTTTAAAGTCTAGGTTAAAGTAGTATAGATATAAGATAGCTAATAGACTCTATTTAAGCTTTTTAAAGCTAGCCTAGCAGTCTAAAGTCTATTTAAAAGTATTTAATAGACTCTATAATATAATTAAAGGTTTTACTACCTAAAAAAACTTAGGCACAAATTGTTAATAGAAACTAGTAAAGCTTAGAAATAATTTTATACTTATTACAGTTGTAAGTAGCTTCTAGTTTGCTAAAACTTATACCTTCTTAGAATCTACCTTATTACCTTTGTTTATAAGAATATATTTAAAGTACTAAGTATAAGTTATATAGAATTTACTTTTCTTAATATTAACCTGCAGGCCTATAAAGCAAAGACATTCTAGAACCTTTTTAATATATATTTAGTAAGTTTAAGTGTTTTTAAAGTAGATAAAGATATTGTCTAAGTAAGTAATATAAAAGTTATCTAAGTAGTTAATTAGAATATTATTTATATAGCGTTAGTACGTAGCAAAGCTATTATATAAACTAAATAGTAAGACCTTGTACTTATACATACTATAATATATTTAGAATATAGTATACTCTTTAAAGGTACAATATATATAGATTTAGTTAAAAGCTAATTAAATATTAAACTTTGTAAATATCTTTGCTTTAGATAGTTAAGCAAGCAGCTTGTCTATATATAGTATTAGATAAGAGTCTTTGTAAGTTAAATTATTTAATTTGCAATAGTCTATATAGATATATAGGCTTCTATTTAGTTTTTGTATATATAGTACAAGTAATACAAATAAGCGTTAGCTATATTTAATTTAACTATAGTACAGCTGTTCTTCTATAAACTTCTTAGTAGCTTTAAGTTCTTCTAGGTTCTGTTTATATAAGAAAAAGTAATAGTTTAGTAAGAGTTCTTCTAAAATAATTTTATAGTTGTAAAGGTAGTATTCTAGAAGGCTTTTAGCTTCTACCTTACTAAATATATTAGTATTCTAAGAGTATTAGGCTAGTAAGTATTTTTAGATTAGTTAAGTATTATTAAGGTTGTCTTAGTTATACTTTTTCTTTATAATTTAATTTATCTTATATAAATTAGTTATTAAGAACTTGTTTTGTAGTTTCTTTATTAAGAAGTAGAAAGTATTAGCTAAAAGTATAGTAATAGTAACAACCTTAGTTAGACTAGTTACAAGAGTATTTACTACTTTATTAAGTAGTACTAAGAGTTACAAATAAAACTTAAGTAACTTTAGTATACTTCTTATATATTAAATAGTTGTACTAAGGCTATATTATTACTAATACTCTTTTTATACTTATAAAGTATTTTATTGCTCTATATTCTGTTAGGCTTTGCTTTCTCTAAGAAGTTGTTGCAAAGTTATTAATAAAAGTAGCATAGAATTGTGTAATTAAGAGTATTTAGCAGGCTATATTAACTAAGACCTATCTGTATTAAGTTATAGCTTAAAGCACTTAAGCTATTTTATTCTAATAATATAATCTTATAATCTAAGATCTATAATAATAAATAAGCAGTTATATACCTTCTAGCTATTAACTATAAGGTATAACTATATATACTAGGTCATAGGAAAAGTAATTTAATTCTAGAACTCTTTAACCTAGACTAAGAAGAGTAGCTTTTAGATAGGTTTATAAAGTAAAGTAGAGATAGAATATAAAATATTAGAGTTTAAAAATAAAAATCCTTAGGCACTAGTGTTAACTAAGAAGCAGAGTTAAATACTAAGCTCTTAGTTGCAAAGAATAGTAGAAGTAAAAAAATAAGGTCTACTAAACAAATAAAATAGTAAAAGATTAAATAGATTATATTAATTTAGGCCTAAGTAGAATAATCCTTCTTAGCAAGACTATTTTCTATAGAGATTAAATTAGTCTTGTTAAAGTCTTTTTTAGTATTAATAAAGTCTTTTTATTTTACTTTAATTTTATATATACAGAGTACTATATAATTCTTAGTAAAGTGTTCTAGCTTCTTATAGTTATAGCAAGCGCTTAGAGTTATATATTTTATAGATATAGGTATATTAAAGAGTTAGTAAAGTATAACTATACTCTAGGTAAAGTAAGTAGATTAGCTAGAAGAAAAGTAATCTTGTTAACTTGTTATAACAAAGCTCTATTTTGCATCTAACTAAGGTATTTTTATTAATCTTAAAGGTTGCAAAACTAGAAGTAGTAGTATAGTAAAGTTGTTTCTTCTTTCTATATTATAAGTAGTTAGGTATTCTACTATTTAAAAGAAGAAATTATACTATTACTACTTAAAGCCTAGATTAAGTACTTAAATACTTAGAGAGATCTTAGTCTATATATAGTAAAACTATTTTAATTAGAGTACTTTTTTTTTTAATAGCTGTACTAAGAAAGTAGCTCTTAAAAGTAGAAAAAGCTTCTAATTTCTCTATTTAGAGTTAATTAAAAGCTGCTTAGCTTTCTGCCTGCTTGTTTCTAGTAACAAAGTATGTCTTAAAGAGCGTAATTATCTCTTCTATAGTATAAAAACAGTCTGTCTTATTATTAAAGAAGTACTAAGGTTCTAAGTATTTTTAAGCTAATCTAGATATTTAACTCTAGACAAAGGCTATATAGGCATATATACTCTAATAGTAGTCTATATTAATATTAAGTTAGTTTTAAATAAAGTTATACTATTACTAAAAAGTAAGATTACTTTTATTAGTAATAACCTTAATATTAAGAGTCTTTTTAAAGAGCTTCTTGCATACTATAAGTACTAAGCTAGCTTTAGATAGCTACCTTATAGTAGATTAATACAGTATACCTATTAGTAGTATTTCTGTTATAAGTAGGAAGCAATCTGCTAGAGCAAGACTAGCATATAACTAAGCAAGTTCTTGCTGCAGTTAAGCTATCTCTTCTAAGAGATTATAGTAAGATAGCTCTAAATTAGATCTATTATTAGTAGTAGATAGTTATGCTAATATAAGGCTCTTAGAGCGTCTAATCTCTAATTAGTTCTAAGACTAAGTAGTAAGTTCTGTAGTAGTGCTTAATATTAGAGTTATATATAAATTAAGTAGGTTATTAATAGTCTCTAAGTATCTATCTTAGCACAATCTAACACAGCTTTTCTAAAGTTAATTCTAGAGTAGTAAGTTGTAGAAAGTTCTAAACCTATAGGCTTTAGTTGTTAAGAGATCTTTAGTATCTTAACTATTATATAAATAATTTAAAGACTTGTGTAGTTTAAGTATAATACTCTAGCTATACTTATATAAATAACTAAATAAACTATAGTAATATTATTATAAAGCTATTACTAGCTAGAACAAGTTTTAAAGTATAATATAATAATATAGGATGCTAAGAGAGTCTAAATTATATAAGTATCTACTATAAAGTATATAGAAGTACTAAAATAAACTATAGAACTAGATCTTTATTTCTATAAGACTTGTATAAAAAAATACTTTAAAACTATCTATCTAAACTTAATAAAGGCTTTTTTTTTTATACCTAGAAGCTTAGAAAAGACTGTACTAAGGAGTAGTTAGAAGATAGATCTAAGTCAGGTAGTTGTTAGGTAATATAAGGTAGGCTTAAAGAACTAGGCTTGTTCTTACAGAGGTCTACAAACTCTCTATAGGTTCTAAGCGATATATCTAAGCTAAAACTAATCTAAATTAGGCAAATAGTAGCTCTTTTAGTAGCTCTAGCTTAGCGTATTCTATTATATAATATATTACTAAGCTGTATCTTAAATATTTAAAGAGTTATATCTACCTAAAGTTAGAGACTCTAAGTACACAGAAGTACCTAGCTTGCTACCTTAGGCTACTATAAGAGTGCTAGAAGAGACAGGTATTAGTATAGTAACTAAATAACAAGCCTAGTAATAGCTAGTAGTAATTAGATAAAGTTGTTTAAAGTACTTGCAGCAAGAATTAGTATCTGTTAGAGAACAGAAGTAATTAGAGTATATATTATTTACTTAAAAAGCATGCTATAAGTAATTTAACCTAATTAGAAAGTAGATTAAATATATTTCTATAGTTACTATAACTTTAGTAACAGCTACTTTATTATAGTATATGCTCTTATAATAGCTATAAGCCTAGTAATAATCTAATTTACTTAGTTATTATTACTAGAAAGCTTGCCTAGAATAGATAAGTACAGAGTAGCTAATATAGCTTGTACAGAAAAAACCTAAATAGAGTTTAATAATAGTAAAGAAAGACTAGAGTCTTTAGACAGATTAAAGTTAGATATATTTTACACTTTACTAAAGTTTAAACCTTTATAGTATAAGAATTCTCTTATAATTTTATAGAATTAGAGACAATCTACCTATAAAAAAGAGAGTAATATAAGAATAAGCTTAGTTCTTTAAGCTTACTTTTTACTACTTAACAACTACCTAACTTAGATCTGTCTTCTAACTACTCTTTAGTACAGTCTTTTCTAAGCTCTTAGGTATAAGAAAAAAAGTCTCTATAGAGTTTAAATAGATAGTTTTAAAGTATTCTTTTATACAGGATCTATAGGAATAAAGATCTAGTTCTATAGTTTATTCTAGTGCTTCTATATACTTTGTAGCAGATATCTATGTAATTTAGACTCTTCTAGCATCCTGCGTCGTTATACAGGGTCTACAAACTCTCTTTAGGTTCTAAGCAATATATCTAAGCTAAAGCTAGTCTAAATCAGGCAAACAGTAGCTTGTTTAAGAGCTCTAGCTTAGCGTATTCTATCGTGTAATGTATTACAAAGCTATATCTTGAATATTTAAAGAGTTATACCTATCTAAAGTTAGAGACTCTAAGTACACAGAGGTACCTAGCTTGCTAGCCTATTACAAAGTATAGCTCTAGTTTTCTACTAGACTGCACAAGTAGAATTACTAAGCTAGTCTTTAAAAGAAAATATTAAATACGTAAAGCAGCCTTTCTTAGATCTACTTTAGCTGCGCTAATTAAAAATATAATAAATCTTAGCCTTTTAAGTTATAAAGCCTTATTATAATTAGATTTAGCAATATAATAAGTAGCTATAATAATTTTATTAATAAGACTATTCTATTCTTCTAGTTAAAAGCAATCTAGAATATACAAACTACTAGTAAAAGTAAGTAGCTTTAGCTTATCTTCTTACTTAATATAAGACTATTAAACGTCTTTTAAAAATCTATAGCTATAATAATAATAGAATATAAAATAATATATAAGTATAATTATTATTTTAGTTAGGTTTCTAAATAGTTACTAGTTTATAGCTTTGTTTTTTTATACTAAGTAGCTTATACACTATAAGTTAATAAGAATATATTTAAAGTATAAAACTTCTATACTTGTAGTTTATATATCTATACTGTAAAACATTTAATTAACTAGAAAATACTACTATTAGAAAGTTTGTCTTGTTAAAAGATAATAAGTTTAGAATTCTTTAAATCTTTTCTATATATAGTTAGAGTTAGCAAAGCTAATTTTTAGTATTTTTTTTAACAACTTTAACCTAACTTCTACTCTAAGTAGAGATAACCTAACTCTTACCTACTTAGTATTAACTTAGCACAGGTAGGAGTTAGGTAGAAGTTAGGTACTATTACGTGCTACTCTAACTCTTACTTAACTCTTACCTATTTACTAGCCTACTTCTTAAGATCTTAGAAGTTAAGAAGTTTACTCTTCTTCTTATACTTCTTTTAAGTCTTAAGAACTTTTTTTAAGCCTGCTATCTTATAGTAAAGTAGCTAGTTTTAGACTAAGATATAGTAAAGAAAGTAGCTAATCTTTCTTAGCTCTTTACTACACTTATTCTTAGCTACCTTGTATAGTAAAGTCTTAATTTTAAGCTGATCTTTGCTAGAATAAGTTAAAAAAGAGCTTTGGCTAGTATTAAAAGCCTAAGAAGAAGGCTTAGCAAAGTAGTAAAAGATAATATTAGGTTAGAAGAGTACTATCTTTATTACCTTAAAAGACTTAAGTATTAACCTCTAAGTAAATATACTTATCTAGGCTTTTTAGAATAAGTAGAAGAAATTACTCTTCTTAATTACTAATAGTCTCTAGCTATTATAAAGGTATATTATAAGCTTCTTTAAATACACAGTTTAAAGAGGCTTAAATAATATTATATCTAATAACTATAGTATACAAGTTAAGTAAAGTAAAAAAATAGCTAAGAGTATTTTATTTTAATTAAAGTATTTAATAAAGTCTATTATTTTATAAAATTTATAGCTGTTAAAGATTAAAATATACTACTTTTTTTATACCTTAGTCTTAGTAAAGTAATTAAATACTTATTAAAGCTAAGTAAAGCCTATATTATTGTTACTCTAGCTAGTAAGTAAAAAAAAACAAGTATATTATATACCTCTAGCTATACTTTTTTTACTTAGCTTAATTATAGAGTACTGTTAGTAGACTTATAAAAAAGTCCTAGTAGTAGTACTATTCTATTACTATATATATAGGCTAGTAGTATAATCCAAGTATAATTACTATTATAAAGTAATACTTTAACTTTTTTTTTTATACCTACTTACTAAATATATATTTAGTTCTAGTAATAATCTTAATTATAAAGCTATTTTTATCTATATAATATAATAACACAAGATGCTAAAGAGGTCTAAATTGCATAGGTATCTGCTACAAAGTATATAGAAGCACTAAGATAAACTGTAGAACTAGATCTCTATTTCTATAGGTCTTGTACAAAAGAATACTTTAAAACTATCTATCTAAACTCTGTAAAGGCTTCTCTTCTTATACCTAGAAGCT
>JAFISE010000386.1:0-11231 GCA_022560025.1 Stagonosporopsis chrysanthemi | reverse complement strand
ACAGCTCCTATAAATAAGGGGCTACTACACTATAGTTATTCGCTACTAAATTCATCTGGTTTACGCTAGCAATAGCCCTCAGCGGCACGCCCCTTACAGTCTATAGTTTAAAGAAAGCTACTATTACTTAGATTAGCTAGGTAATTATTAGGCTTATGCTGTCTAAAAACATATGTTATAAGCAAGTAATATATATAAGTAAGTAACATACTCTACTAACTTTACGTACCTTTATATATATATATTTTAACTACCTTATAAGACAATATATAGATACTAATAAAGTAAATTAAGTAGTATCTAAAGTATCTTTCTTATATATACAAGAGTTATATCTAGTCTTTCTGCACTTTTTATAGCACGCAAGAGCTTAGCAGCTTATACCTAATTACTTTCTTTCTTAATACTGCTTATAAGCAATCTACTAATTAGCCTTACTTTAAACAAGTAGATCTTCTCTAGCTCTCTTTATTAAGACTCTATACTACTGTATATACTTTTTTTTATACTGTTTATGCACTAACACTACTTTATTAGCCTTCTTAAAGCTAGTAATTTAATTGCGCATTAACTTAGCTAAGAGTATTATTATCTTAGCACTCTTCTTAAGCTAATTAATTACTTTAATAATAGAAGCAGGCAATAAGCTTTTATATTAGTGCACGCACTTATATATTAGAGTTAATTAAGCTTTAAGTTTGTATATATTACTTAGTGTATATACTTTCTAGAGTGCTTCTAGTAAGGCAGCTAGAGTAAGTGTATACAGCTGCACGTTAAGCTTTAATAAAACAGTATCTAGCTAGAGAAGTATAAAGCCTGTGCCTTAAAAGGCTAAGTAGATATTAGCTAAAGTAAATAATTAATTGTACGCTGCCTTAAAGGCTAGTAAGAACTTAAGCTTAGTAATATAATTAATATAGTAGTAGATAAGGCTCTTAACTTTACAGCTATACGCGCGCTTTAATAGTAAAAAGCAGCTAATATTAAGCAGCTATAGTAGGTAGAATAAGTAAAGCAGTATACAAAGTATATAGATATTATTTTCTTTATAGAGCTCTTAAAACTTAAGAGAGTAGTAGCTCTTATAGCTGTTAAGAACAAGTAAGTAATATATACTAAAGATACAAGTCTTTGTATAAGTATTAAAGTACTTTAGCTACTTTACTCTTAGCTTATTATTTATTTAGCTATTATTACTAACTGCAATTACCTAGTTATATAGTATCTCTGCTTCTTTATACTAAGCAGATAGATAATACTAGCTAGCAAAGATAATAAACAGTAGGACTAACTAGCTAGCAGTATTAATAGCAGCAATTGCTGTTACCTATTTATAGTTGCTAAGCTAGATACTCTTTAGCTTGCCTCTTCTTTCTAATCTTATTATAACAAGCTAAGTTATAATCTTACTTATTATAAAGCTAGCTTTGTTAAAGTTATAGATATTATTATTATAGATACTGTACTTAGCCTTTATTTCTTTTATAAGCTTAAACTAGCTCTTAATTAGGACTAGATCCTTGTATAGAGCTTACTGCCTATTATATACTTAATTAAAATGTGTCTTAAGACTGTCTATATACTTAACAAAGTTATGCAGCTAGTAAATACTAACTTAACTAGTGCTGTATATAGTAAGTAGATTATTAGCTATATTACATACAGCTTTGTACATAGGCACAAATCTATAAGAATCTAAGTTAAGTATATATCTAATAATTACTTCTTCTTCTACCTATAAGAACAAGCTTAGTTCTTTAAGCCTACTTTATATTACTTAACAACTACTTAACTTAGATCTGTCTTCTAACTGCTTGTTAGTATAGTCTTCCCTAAGCTTCTAAGTATAAGAGAAGAAGCTTCTATAGAGTTTAAATAGACAGTTTTAAAGTATTCTTTTGTACAAGACCTATAGGAATAGAAATCTAGTCTTATAGTTTATTTTAGTACTTCTATACACTTTATAGCAGATACCTATATAATTTAGACTCTTTTAACATCCTGTATTATTATATTATACTTTAAAACTTGTTCTAGCTTATAACAGCCCTATAATAATATTACTATAGTTTTATTTAGTTATTTATATAAGTGCAGCTAGAGTCTGTATTACACCTAAACTATAGAAGTCTTTAAATTATTTATACTATAGTTAAGATTCTAGAGATTTCTTAACAACTAAAGCTTATAAGTTTAGAACTTCTTACAACTTACTACTTTAAAATTAACTTTAGAAAAGCTGCGTTAGATTGCGCTAAGATAGACACTTAGAGACTATTAATAACTTACTTAATTTAGATACAACTCTAATATTAGGCACTATTACAAGACCTACTACTTAGTCTTAGAACTAATTAGGGGCTAGACGCCCTTAAAGCCCTATATTAGTATAACTGTCTCCTGCTAATAACAGATCTAATTTAGAGCTATCCTACTACAATCTTTTAAAAGAGATAGCCTAACTGTAGTAAGAACTTACTTAGTTACGTGCTAGTCTTACTTTAGCAGATTACTCTCTACTTATAATAGAAACACTACTAATAGGTGTACTATATTAATCTACTATAAAGCAGCTATTAGAAGCTAGCTTAGTACTTATAGTATACAAGAAGCTCTCTAAAAGGACTCTTAATATTAAGGTTCTTATAAATAGAAGTAACTTTACCTTTTAGCAATAGCGTACTTCTATTTAAGACTAACTTAAGATTAATACAGACTACTATTAAAGTGTACGTGTCTATATAGCCTTTGTCTAAGGTTATACCTCTAGATTAGCTAAAGAATACTTAGAACCTTAGTACTTCTCTAATAATAAGACAGATTACTTTTACACTACAGAAGAGATAATTATGCTCTTTAAGATATACTTTGTTACTAGGAACAAGCAGGCAGAAAGCTAAGCAGCCTTTAATCAACTCTAAATAGAGAAATTAGAAGCTTTCCCTGCTTTTAAGAGCTACTTTCTTAGTATAGCTATTAAAGAAAAAGTACTCTAATTAGAATAGTTTTACTATATATAGACTAAGATCTCTCTAAGTATTTAAGTACTTAATCTAGGCTTTAAGCAGTAATAGTATAACTTTTTTTCTTAAATAGTAGAATACCTAACTGCTTATAATATAGAAAGAAGGAACAACTCTACTATGCTACTACTTCTAGTTTTGCAACTCTTAAGATTAATAAGAATACCTTAGTTAGATACAAAACAGAGCTCTATTATAACAAGTTAACAAGATTACTTCTTTTTTAGCTAATCTACTTACTTTGCCTAGAGTACTCCTGCACTCTGCTAACCTTTTAACACACCTGCACTTGTAAAGGATATAACTCTAAGAGCTTGCTATAACTATAAAAAGCTAAGACACTTTACTAAGAATTATATAGTACTCTGTGTGTGCAAAATTAAGGTAAAATAAAAAGACTTTATTAACGCTAAAGAAGACTTTAACAAGACTAATACAATCTCTATAAGAAATAGTCCTGCCTAGAAGGATTACTCTACCTAGGCCTAAACTAATATAATCTATTTAATCTCTTACTATCTTATTTGTTTAGTAGTCTTTATTTCTTTACCTCTACTATTCTTTGTAACTGAGAGCTTAGTATTTAACTCTGCTCTTTAGTTAACACTAGTGCCTAAGGATTTTTGTTTTTAAACTCTAATATTGTATATTTTATCTTTACTTTACTTTATAAACCTATCTAAAAGCTACTTTTTTTAGTTTAAGTTAAAGGTTTCTAAGATTAAATTACTTCTCTTATAACCTAGTATATACAGTTACACTTTATAGTTAACAGCTAAAAAGTATATAACTGCTCTTTTATTATTATAGATCTTAGATTACAAGATTATATTATTAGAATTAAATAGCTTAAGTACTTTAAGCTATAACTTAATACAGATAGGTCTTAGTTAATATAGCCTGCTAAATACTCTTAATTATATAATTCTGCACTGCTTCTATTAATAACTTTGCAACAACCCTTTAAAGAAGGCAAAGCCTAACAGAATATAGAGTAACAAAATACTCTATAAGAACAAGAAAAGTATTAGCAATAATACAGCCTTAGTACAACTATTTAATACATAAAAAGTATATTAAGGTTGCCTAAGTTTTGTTTATAACCTTTAGTACTACTTAATAAAGTAGTAAACACCCCTGTAACTAGTCTAACTAAGGTTGCTACTATTACTATGCTCTTAGCTAACACTTTCTACTTTTTAATAAAGAAACTGCAAAACAAGTTCTTTACAACTAATCTATATAAGATTACTTATATTATAGAAAAGAAGTACAACTAAGATAACCTTAAAAACACTTAACTAATCTAAAAACACTTACTAGCCTAGTACTCTTAGTATACTAATATGTTTAGCAAAACAGAAGCTAAAAGCCTTCTAGATTACTACTCTTATAACTATAAGATTATTTTAAAAAAACCTTTGCTTAACTACTATTTTTTTTTATACAAACAGAACTTTAAAAAACTTAAAGTAACTAAGAAGTTTATACAAGATTAACTCTAACATAGTTAGATTAAATACAGCTAAAGTCTATTTATATTACTAGTACTATACATATAGAAGCTAAATAGAAGCCTGTATATCTGTATAGACTATTATAAATTAAATAATTTAACTTATAAAGACTTTTATCTAATACTCTGTATAGACAAGCTGCTTGCCTAACTATCTAAAGTAAAGATATTTACTAAGTTTAATATTTAATTAGCTTTTAACTAAATCTATATAGATCCTGCTTTAAAAGAGTATACTATATTCTAGACACGTTACAGTATATATAAGTGCAAGGTCTTACTATTTAGTTTGTATAATAGCTCTGCTACGTACTAACGCTATATAAACAACGTTTTAATTAACTACTTAGATAACTTCTATATTACTTACCTAGACAATATCTTTATCTACTCTAAAGACGCTTAGACTTACTAGACATATATTAAAAAAGTTCTAGAACGTCTTTACTCTGCAGGCCTACAAGTTAATATTAAGAAAAGTAAATTCTATGTAACTTGTACTTAGTACCTTAGGTACATCCTTACAAACAAAGGTATTAAGGTAAATCCTAAGAAGGTACAGGTTTTAGCAGACTAGAAGCTACTTACAACTATAACAAGTATAAAATTATTTCTAAGCTTTACTAGTTTCTATTAATAATTTATACTTAAGTTTTTTTAGGTAGTAAAACCTTTAATTGTGTTGCAAAGTCTATTAAATACCTTTAAATAGACTCTAGACTACTAGGTTAGCTTTAAGAAGCTTAAACAAAGCTTATTAGCTATTTTAACTCTGTGCTACTTTAACCTAGATCTTAAAACAAAGCTTAAAACTAATATATTAAATAAAGTAGTAGCTAGTATTATGTCTTAGAAATATATAGACGACTGCTAGTACTTTATAGTGTTTTATAGCTGTTTTCTATTAGGTTTAGAGCTTAACTAGGAGATTTATAACAAAGAGCTCTTTGCTATCTTCTAGGCTTTTAATAAGTAGAGAGCAGAGCTAACGTCTATATTAAATTAGATCTGTATCTACTCTAACTACTGTTCTCTAGAATATTTTATAACTACTAAAGTCTTAAATACCTAACAAGCTAGGTAGGCAGAAGTACTTACTCTGTTTAACTT
This sequence comes from Stagonosporopsis chrysanthemi, assembly GCA_022560025.1. Taxonomy (NCBI): domain Eukaryota; kingdom Fungi; phylum Ascomycota; class Dothideomycetes; order Pleosporales; family Didymellaceae; genus Stagonosporopsis; species Stagonosporopsis chrysanthemi. Next base: position 5,579 of record JAFISE010000386.1, on the reverse strand, counting down.
CTAAATTAAGTACACCTTAAGGAAGAATAACAAGAGAGCTAATATCCTTAGTTAAAGAGAGCAAGACCTAGCTAACCTTAAGACAACTTAAAAAGATAATTACTTCTAGGTATTATTAGAACTCTAATAACTTTACAACTATATTAACTCTAATCTTGTCTAAGTCTATTTTTTATATTTCTTAGTATATACTATCTATACCTTGCAGCTAAAGATATAGTTAGACTCTTTAGAACTAATTAAAGCTGTACTGCAACACAATTGCTAGGCCTTTAAAAAAAAGCAAAAATCTTTAGCTCTTAGTTATTAGATCTATAATAGTCTGCTTTTATACTAAGATTATCTGTGTATAGTCTTAAACTTAGTGCTGTGCACTTGCCTTATCTAAAAAGCTTATAACTAAGTATCTACTACTTACCTAAGCGTAAAGAAAACTTACTAGCTACTATTCTAACAGTATTACTAGCAAGGTATAAGAGCAAGCTATAAATAATATATGCAAAATTATATTTCTTGTTGCTATAGTTATTTAAAATAGACTTAACTCTGTAAGTACTTCTACTTATTACCTATCTCTAATTAACCTATACAGCACTTATATATAGATTTTAAAGATTTTTTAAAGGACAAAGCTAGATATAATTAAATACTTGTTATTATTAACTATTTAACAAAGTAAGCAATTACTATCCTGTACTACAAGACTATAACTATATAAAAGATAGCTTTTTTATTTATTTAATAAGTCTATTGTTTTAGTTATACTTTTAAATTAATAGTGTTTAATTGTAGACTCTAGTTTGTGTCTTGTTTCTAGTCTAAGTTCTACTAGATTATTAGCGTTAAAGTTAAGCTTTCTACTGCTTACTATAAAGAAACTAATAGCTAAACAGAGATTATAAACAAGTATATTAACTAGCAGCTACAACTGTTTATAATATACTATTAAGATAACTAGTCTAAATTACTGCTACTTATTAACTATATACAGCTTACTTTACCTTATTTTAGTATTAGAATAACTCTTTATTAAGTATTGTTTAAAAGCAAACCTAGATAGAGCTAGCAGTAGAATAGACTTAATATAGATATAACTCCTTATAACAACTTAAACTACTAAGATACACTTGCTCTAGCAACCTATATACACTAAGCTTAGAAGGTAGCTAAGAAGAACATAGAAAAGGCGCAGCTGCAAATAAGAGCTACTAAGGACAAGCACTGCAGTCTAGTTAACTAAGCAGTAGGTAATAAGGTATACTTATTAACTAAGAACTTAGCTGTTAAGCGTCCTAGCTAAAAGCTATCTAACCTATAAAAAAGTCTATTTAAAGTTCTTAAGCAAGTTAGTTATTTATAGTGTTTAAAACTTTCTTTTAGTTTACAAATTTATAATGTTTTTACTTTAGATATACTCTGCAAAGACCTAGTAGACTCTTTGCCTAGACAGAAAGCTCTAAAACTCTTAGGTATCTTAATTTAAAGAGTTAAAGAATAGAAAGTACAAGAGATACTTATAAGTAAGCTAGTCTAACAATACTTAAAGTACTATATAAGTTAGTTAGAATACAACCTTAACTCTACTTAGTACCTAGCAGAAAACTTTAAGAATGCTCTTTACAAGCTAAGAGTATTTTATAATAAGTATCTGTAATTACTAAGTCTTTTAATATAGTTACTAAATTAGATTAAATCTTAGAAAAAAAACAGCTAGTAATAGTTTAAGTAAGTATATTATAAATTTAAAAGACAAAGAAGACTTAAACTACTCTAAACTTTTACTAACTTAGCTAAGTAATAAAAGAAAACGTCTACTCTACTGTATATGTAGTAATTAAGCTAGAGCCTTACTAACGTTGCTTATCTTCTCTTTAGTATCTACTAAGAGAGTATTTAAATTAGCTAATACCTTTTTAGGCACTAACTTCTTTAGGCCTTTGCTCCTAGTACTTTGTTATAGAGCCTTAACTACTAGAGCCTGTAAAGATACTACTGCCTACCTAAGCTCTGCTACTTTATCCTATAGAGACCTTACCTGCACAGTAAGTGCTCTTATTACCTCTATTAAGGCCTAATTAGTAACAGGCTAGACGTAGTACTAATAGAGTAATATATTAGCAGCTAACACTTTTTTAAGCTATGTAGTTACTACCTGTACTATACTTACTAAAGTATAGGCTAACTAACAGAGGTTATCTTAAGTAGTCTTACAGACAGCCTGTGTAGCTGCTGCCTTTAGCTCTTTTAACTCTTTACTTTCTTCTACTATAGCTTCTTTTTATGCAATAAGGTTGCTTTAAAAAGTGTTATACTTAGGTCTAATATAAATTAGTACTTATTTAAAAGTTAGCCTAAGGACTAATAGAAAGAAAGTAGTAGTAATTAAACTAAACAACACTTCTTGTTTTAAAGTGTGTAATAAGCACACTTCAATAACAATGCTTTATTAAAGGTATATACTACTATATTCTCTTATATAAAGGCCTAAATTAAATAAAAGCAAATAACTTAATAGGCTACTATAAAAGTACTAAAAGAGACAGGTATTAGCATAGTAACTAAAAAACAAGCCTAGTAATAGTTAGTAGTAATTAAATAAAGTTATTTAAGGTACTTACAGCAAGAATTAGTGTCTGTTAAAGAATAGAAACAAGCAGAATATACGTTGTTTACTTAAAAAGCACGCTGTAAGCAATTTAACTTAATTAGAAAGTAGATTAAACATATTTTAACAGTTACTACAACTTTAGTAAAAGCAACTCTATTATAGCACAAGCTCTTATAACAGCTATAAGCCTAATAACAATCTAATTTGCTTAGTTATTATTACTAGAGAGCTTGCCTAGAACAGATAAGTGCAGAGTAGCTAACATAGGTTGTGCAGTACCTAAATAGAAGTTAACAATAGTAAAAAAAGACTAGAGTCTTTAGATAGATATAAGTTAGATATATTTTACGCCTTTTTAAAGTTTAAACCTTTATAGTATAAGAATTCTCCTTACAATTTTACAGAATTAGAGACAATCTACCTATAAGGAAGAGAGTAATATAAAAATAAGCCTAGTTCTTTAAGCTTACTTTATATTACCTAACAACTACTTAACTTAGATCTATCTTCTAACTACTTGTTAGTACAGTCTTCTTTAAGCTTCTAGGTATAAGAAGAGAAGCTTTTATAAAGTTTAGATAGATAGTTTTAAAGTATTTTTTTATATAAGACTTATAGAAATAGAGATTTAGTCTTGTAGTTTATCCTAGTACTTCTATACACCTTGTAGTAAATACCTATGTAATTTAGACTCTTCTAGCATCCTATATTATTACACTACCTTAGTAAGCTTTCTTAAGTTAAGTTAGTAATTGTGTTAGGCAAGTATCTTAGTGTATTAGCAGCAAAGCATTGCTTTAGCTACGTTGTATATTACTGTAGTAAGACAATTGCCTTAGATTTGTTAAGTATTAATAGATAAGATAGCAAGCTATATATCTGCTTTATTTAAGAGTAATTAAGTAACATTATATAAAGCTATTATAAATTTAGATAAGAAAAGTATGCAAAGTTAGTAGAGTATATTACTTGCTTATACGCGTTACTTACTTATAATATACGTTACTATTAGTAAATATATATAATAATTAAATATAATAACTTACTCTTACTTATTATCTAGGTATATAGCTAGACTTTTTAGCAAAAGCTTATTATAAAACTTAACCTACTCTTCTTTCTTAGTATTAGAGTTAAAGGTATTAGTTCTTAGCTTCTTAAAACTCTTTTAATACTCTTTTTAAAAGATAATTTTAAGAGCACTTCTAGCACTAAACAGGCGTTTAGCTGCTTAGCTAGTACTTAACTCTTTTTTCTTCTTAATAGTAGTATTAACCTTAGAGATAAATATTAAAAAGTTATATATATTAATCTTATAATTAATAGCATTCTATTTTTTATAAGTAGTAGTAAGCTTATCTTTAAGCTATTCTGCTATATTTAGTTAGAATAAAGATATAATAATAGAACGCAATTACTAACTACTTTTATAGATATTGTAGTAAGTTTAGTTAAGATCTTTCTTAGCTTATTACTAGATCTTAGTCTTTTATTTAGCAGTGCTAGCTATATAAGTTGCTACTGTCTTTAGTTTTTATTATAGAGCTAAAGGCCTACTTAAATATACTAACTTAGAGCTTAAATATACGTGTATTTTAGCTTTTTTTTAGTCGCAATAGTTTTTTAAAAAGCTAATATTTTACTACATAGTTAGTATTATAAGCTTTGCTAATAGCTGCCTTTTTTTTATTGCAAAGTAAAGCTCTAGTTCTCTGCTAGATTACACAGGTAGAATTGCTAAGCTAGCTTTTAAAAAAGAATATTAAATTAGTAAAGTAGCTTTTCTTAGATCTACCTTAGCTGCACTAGTTAAGAACATAGTAAATCTTAGCCTCTTAAGTTGCAAAGCTCTATTACAATTAGCTTTAGCAATATAATAAGTAGCTATAATAATTATATTAATAAGACTATTCTATTCTTTTAGTTTAAAGCAATCTAGAATATACAAACTACTAGTAAAAGTAAGCAGCTTAGGCTTATCTTCTTGCTTAATATAGAGCTGTTAGACGTCTTCTATAGATTCTATAGCTGTAATAATAGTATACAAAATTATATATAAGTATAGTTATTATTATAGTTAAGTTACTAACTAGTTACTAGTTTGCAGCTTTGTTTTTCTAAGCTAAGTAGCTTATATACTGTAAGTAAACAAAACATGCTTAAATTACAAGACTTTTATACTTGTAGTTTGTATATCTATACTACAAAATATTAAATTTACTAGAAAATAGTACTATTAGAAAGTACGTCTTGCGTTTAATAATATAGTAGTTTATTACAGTTATCTATTATAGTAATAGCTAGTAAGTTAGCTACAAAGCTATCCTTACTTATAGATTTTCTAAGCTAGGCTGCGCCTTACTTACTTTACTATCTAATAATTATTAACTCTAGCTGTATATTTAAAGAACTTACTTAATTAAAGTTATATCTATTTTAAAATCAGCTTATTTAAAAGTACTTAGTTAGTTATATATATAGAAATAATTATTACAGTTAGTTATTACAGGTATAGCTGTATACTAAGCTGTAAAGCTATAATACCTAAGAAACTTACTATAACTATAGAATATTTATAAAATATTTGTTTATCTACTTATATCTACTATCTACTTACTACTTACTACTTATAACTTACAACCTATCTATTGCCCTATATAGTAACTACTATACTACTAAAGTTTAAGAATATTAGAAATAAGACTAGTATATAGGCTGTTACTTAGAAGCTAAAAGCTAAGCTCTTTACTATAGAAGCTACCTGTAAAACACTTCTATCTACTAAACTTGCTTATAAGCCTTAGTACTACAAGCTTAGTAGTAGGTTATTATAAGCTATTATTACAAGACTATTCTAATTCTCTATAGCTATTACTGTAAGAACAAGCCGAGTTCTTCAAGCCTATCTTACATTACCTGACAACTACCCGACTCAGATCCGTCTTCTAACTGCTCCTCGGTACAGTCTTCC
>JAFISE010000385.1:0-11234 GCA_022560025.1 Stagonosporopsis chrysanthemi | reverse complement strand
TAGTCTATATAGATATATAGGCTTTTATTTAGTTTTTATATATATAGTATAAGTAATATAAATAGGCTTTAGCTGTATTTAATCTAACTATAGTGTAGCTTTTCTTATATAAACTTCTTAAAAGCTTTAAGTGTTTTTAAGTTCTGTTTATATAAAAAAAAGTAATAGTTTAGTAAGAGTTCTTTTAAAACAATTCTGTAGTTGTAAAAGTAGTATTCTAGAAAGCTTTTAGCTTCTACATTACTAAATATATTAGTATACTAAGAGTATTAAGCTAGTAAGTGTTCTTAAATTAGTTAAGTATTATTAAGGTTATCTTAGTTATACTTCTCTTTTATAATATAATTTATCTTATATAGATTAGTTATAAAAAACTTGTTTTGTAGTTTCTTTATTAAGAAGTAGAAAGTTTTAGCTAAAAGTATAGTAATAGTAGCAACTTAAGTTAGACTAGTTATAAAAGTGTTTACTACTTTGTTAAGTAGTACTAGAGGTTATAAACAAAACTTAAGCAACCTTAATATACTTTTTATATATTAAATAGTTATACTAAAGCTATATTATTGCTAATACTTTTTTTATTTCTATAGAGTATTTTGTTACTCTATATTCTATTAGGCTTTGCCTTTTCTAAGGAGTTGTTACAAACTTATTAATAGAAGTAGCGCAAGATTATATAATTAAAGGTATTTAGCAGGCTATATTAACTAAGACTTATCTATATTAACTTGTAGCTTAAAACACTTTAACTACTTAATTCTAATAATATAGTCTTATAATCTAAGGTCTATAATAATAGAAAGGCAGTTATATACCTTTTAGCTGTTAACTATAAAGTGTAACTATATATACTAGGTTATAATAAAGGTAATTTAATTCTAGAAACCTTTAACCTAAATTAAGAAAAGTAGCTTTTAGATAGGTTTATAAAGCAAAGTAAAGATATAATATGTAATATTAGAGTTTAAAAATAAAAATCCTCAGGCGCTAGTATTAACTAAGAAGTAGAGTTAAACACTAAGCTTTTAGTTGCAAAGAATAGTAAAGGTAAAGAAATAAAAACTATTAAATAAATAAAATAGTAAGAGATTAGATAGATTATATTAGTTTAGGCTAAAGTAAAATAATCTTCTTAGGCAGGACTATTTTCTATAGAGATTGTAATAGTCTTGTTAAAGTCTTTTTTAGTATTAATAAAGTCTTTCTATTCTACCTTAATTTTATATATATAAAGTACTATATAATCTTTAGTAAAGTGTTCTAGCTTTCTATAGTTATAGCAAGCTCTTAGAGTTATATTCTTTTTAGGTATAGGTATATTAAAGAGTTAGTAGAGTACAAAGGTACTCTAGGCAAAGTAAGTAGATTAGCTAAAAAAAAAGTAATCTTATTAACTTATTATAATAGAGCTTTATTTTGTATCTAACTAGTAAGTTCTTATTAATCTTAAGGGTTGCAAAACAGTATAGATTAGTATAGTAGAGTTGTTCTTTCTTTCTATATTATAAGTAGTTAAGTGTTCTACTATTTAAAAAAAGAAATTATACTATTACTGCTTAAAACTTAGATTAGGTACTTAAATACTTAGAGAGATTTTAGTCTATATATAGTAAAACTACTCTAATTAAGGTACCTTTTCTTTAATAGCTATACTAAGAAAGTAGCTTTTAAAAGTAAAGAAAGCTTCTAATTTCTCTATTTAGAGTTAATTAAAGGCTGCTTAGCTTTCTGCCTGCTTGTTTCTAGTAACAAAGTATATCTTAAAGAGCGTAATTATCTCTTCTATAGTATAAAAACAGTCTAACTTGTTATTAGAGAGATACTAAGGTTCTAAGTATTCTTTAGCTAATCTAGATATATAACTCTAGACAAAGGCTATATAGGTATATATACTCTAATAGTAGTCTATATTAATATTAAGTTAGTCTTAAATAAAAGTATATTATTACTTAAAAGTATAGTTACTTTTATTAGTAAGAACCTTAATATTAAAGGTCTTTTTAGAGAGCTTCTTATATACTATAAGTACTAAGCTAGCTTCTAATAGCTGCCTTATAGTAGATTAATACAGTATACCTATTAGTAGTGTTTCTATTGTAAGTAGGAGGCAATCTGCTAGAGTAAGACTAGCACGTAACTAAGTAAGTTCCTACTATAGTTAGGCTATCTCTTCTAAGAGATTATAGTAGGATAGCTCTAAATTAGATCTATTATTAGCAAGAGATAGTTATACTAATACAGAGCTCTAAGAGCGTCTAGCCTCTAATTAGTTCTAAGACTAAGTAGTAGGTCTTGTAGTAGTGCCTAATATTAAGATTGTATCTAAATTAGGTAGGTTATTAATAGTCTCTAAGTGTCTATCTTAGTGTAATCTAACACAGCTTTAGGAGGCCGCGTTCGTACCGCGCTTGCGGACATCGCTATCCTCCGCGTTATCGTCGGGCTTGATGAGGTCCTGGTCATGCATCACACTGACTGCGGTTGCTTGCGTTATACCGAGGAAGAAATGAAAACAAAACTTAAGGCTGAGATTGGGCCTGGCCATGACAAGCTTATTGACGCAACGTATTTCTCGGCGATCGATGAGTATGGCTACCCTTCTCTTGACTTTCTTACATCGTGCTAGAAGATGTCTCAAAGCAAACTCAAGATTAGCTAACTTGTGAACAGGCTCGAGAATAGTGTTCGCAGCGATCTTGCGCTACTAAAGGAATCACCTCTTGTGCCAAAGGATCTGGCGGAAAAGGCCCAGGGCTTTATATTTGACGTTACAAATGGCAGCTTAACTCGGGTTCAATAGGCTTCATATATTCAATAGGCTTAAAACGAGTTATATATCTTACCTAGTACTTAGTCGCTTGTAGCTTACCTAAGTATTAAGCTATACAGTCTAGCTAGTAGCTAATTGTGCGACAAAGGTTTTATGTAGAAGTCGCAAAGGCGAGCAAAGTCTGATAATTAGGCGTGCCGAGACCTGTAGCAGGATCCCACCCAGTAACAGCACTGAACCCTGCTCCAGAAATAACACCGCTGCATCCGCCGATCTTGCCGTTCTTAATGTCTGTGAAACCAGTGCTCGCAGTGTTATACAGCCATGGGTTCAGAAAACCAAGGCCTTTCTTTCCAGAAGCGATTCGAGCGCTGTTCAAGAGCTGGAAGATACCTGCAGTGGTCGGTGCAGAGCAAGAGGTGCCTGACACAGACTGTGCGGACCCAGAGGCCACAATAACGAAGTTCGTAGCCTGCGCGGAGATGTCTGGATAGGCGCGTCCGGAAGAGTTAAAGTACATTGCCACCGCGCTATGGCTTGTGTCGCTCGTGAGCCACTTGTTGACGGTTGCATTCTGATAGTCCGGTCGCCCAAAAACCTCGGAGAAACCACCGCCACCGGATGACCAGGCGCTCTCAGGGGAGTTTCCGGTAGTGCCACCCACAGTGGTGACCCATGGGCAACTCGCTGGAAAAGCAGTCGTGAAGGAACTCTTACCGTTGACCTTGCATGTGGTACCCACGCCAGAGTCACCAGAAGAGATGAGGATGGAAACACCGCGGGCTCCTAGTTGGGAAAACAGATTGCACACGTTTGTCGCATAAGAGAGGGGTACAGTACTTTCGTCGTCACCATACGAGATGGATAGCGTGTTTGGAAGCGAGGCCGCTGGAAGAGCCAGGAGATAGTTCAAAAACTCGAGATACGGCTCATTGGTGTTACTACCGCTTCCTAGGAACTGTCCACGGCCAGCCGTGCTGTAGTACGTCATCGGTACAGAGCTTGAAATGCTTCCCGCGTACTGGACGTCTAGGTTGGCCTCAATACCTGCCGGTGATGCCGGGCAAGTCCCACCGTTGACTCCTGTACATGAAAAAGACTTTGCCTTGTTGCTGAAATAGGCATAGCTGGAGAGGAAGGAAGTGAAATCGGATTTGATGGCATATTCCTCAAGGAAGCCTGCAACTCCAAGAAGACCCGTGCTCTGGTTTTTTGCGTTCGCGAAGTTGTATAGGTTGGCAAGACAAGTAGGCGTGATACGGGTGCCAGTACAACCTGTCACAGCCTGTGCTGCATCGATGTGGACCTCGCTCTTGTCGATTACGTGGTGCTCGGAAACAGTCGATCGGAGTTGCCTGATGCCGAAGTATGTAGTAGGCTGGATCATGTCTAGGTGACCAACGAGCGCTGAAGGAATGCTGTACTCCAGTGTTCGTAGCGCACGTGCCTTTGTTTCCTCGTTCACTTTTCAAGTCAATCAGGTCAGTCCAGATTCGACAAAACATGGGTAGTATCTCCCTACCATAGGTGCTATACGTTGTCTTCAGAAGCTTTTCAATAGCATTCACATTACCTTCCACAGTGAAGTACTCGCCCGTCAGGGACACCTTGGCACTGGGTATCTCGATTTCAAGCCAATCTTTGACAAGGCTTACAGACTCCTCTCTAGGTGCTGTCATTGCTGAGATTTGGTCCTGATCAAGATGATTGCCGTACTGGGGGCTACCGGGCGTAGCGATCTATCTTTTTTCAGTCCAGGAGCTTCATTCTGGCCGCAAGGGACTTTGATGACTTACTTCCAGTGCGACTTTGTGAAACTCATCTATTTTTTGATTCACGAGGTGAATCTTGAGCGTGATGGTAGTGGTATCTTTATCAAGTGCGGAGGACGGGTCAACAACCCACCCCTGAGGGCTACTATCAATCTTTTCGAAAACGACCCTGCTAGTGGGTAACGCGTTGGAGACGCTCAGCAGAGCTGCTAGAGAAGAGATGTTGAAGAAGCGCATAGTTGTGGATAGCGAGGAATTTGAAAAGAAGTGACGTTCATTTTCTTCCTTTATATACTTAGCCTTTGAACGCTGTGTCACGTTCTAACTCTAGGACGTCTACGGAAGGAGCAGCGTGTAGGGTTCCCATCTGGCATTGTGTGGCCGGGCAAGCACCGCGTACCTGCCCGATGTAGTTGATAAGATACAAGCATTATGCACCAGAGGTTGCGCTTGTGCCGAATGAGGAAGCTTGCTAAGCTTTGCCATGCATGAGCAAGCCTTTTGGCGCCGAGCGATTTGCTAAATACCTCGCGCGCATTTCCCCGTGGTATCCGCTCGTTCCAATCAGGGGTTTTCGTTGCAGATACTGTACGGCATTGATATTGATAGAGAACAGGCCCTTACTTTATTGTAGGGCGCTATCGGCGGAGAAGAACCCGGATCAGGACGCTCAAGCCGAGGTTCAGAAGGCGATCACTCGAGACCTGCAGCATTTTATACGACCACATAACACATTCTCAACTAAAGAAGTGCTCTTCAACAGCGATGCAAGTCTGGACGGCCTGGGGCGTCGACATATATCCTGTGCTGTTGCTGACGTTGTGATTCGCCAAATTAGTCCGGAGGCTGCATCCCTATATCCCATAACTATCTACTTGCAGGATGTCAGGTTTCTAAGTGTGTTAATCTAATGCAAGTGCTTTGTAGGTGCACATCCACCTGCGACCTGACTGGCCGCCTTAGTACTAAGACGTATCTCTACCATTATTTGTGGGATCTCGATGACTTAAGGTCCTACACATAGTCTACGCGATATGTCTACCAGCCCAAAGATCTCGCATATCTGCAAAATGTCACAAACGGAACATGGATTGTGTGAACCAGCGTATGTTGTTCTTGCATTTATATCTTAATAGCCTATATCTCCCTAGAACATCTCCCTAATCTTGTGCTCTAATTTGTATGAAAACAGTGATTTCTTGCTGTAGGTCATCTAGAATTCTACTTACCCCCTCTAAACCTATCACATTTTATGCACTAAGCAACTTATAGTTATAATTAGAATTGCCCCTTTAGTACTTTGAGGAGATATCATCACGGCTAATAGGATAAACTTAGATGTCATTAGAAAACAATTTCTTATTTTGCAGCAAGAAAGACGTATCTAAAATATGTGTAGATTCTTACACTTTTAACCAACTGCGTTTGGTATTCGTAACGCCTAGTGATATAATCGCTCAAAGATAGCAGCGTGCGAATAACAGAGATGTAACAGGCTTCGTTAACAAAGATCACCTCCTTTCCCACAGTCCTCATAAGTTCTTAGGCTCAGGACCTTTAGAGCCTGGGAACAGCTTCGCCGAGTCCTTCCAAAGTACTCTCCTCGGTAGAACCGATGCTGGCACCAGCGTTCGCAGCACCAGAGGTGAGCTCACCGTCTAGATTGACAAGAGCGTCCGAAGCGGTCGAAGTAGAAGAACCAGTACCAACAGCGTCAGACAAAGTCTGAAAGCCGTGCGCGATTTTGTCAGCTTGCCTGGGGGTCAAGGCGCGCGGGGCAGGAGCACCAGGAGCTGCTGGAGCTCCTAGAACTGCAGCACCACCTTTTGCAGAAGAAATTAGGCTGGCGATGTTGTCTTCGGCATTCTCGATACCGTAACCAATGCCGTTGTCGGTACTGGAGAAGATGCTGTCCGCGGCTGCGCCCTCGCCCGCGAGCTGAGGAGCTGGAATCGCAGAGGCGGCCGTGAAGAGGACGATGGCAAAGATAAATTTAGTGACTGAGGGCATGTTATTACTTAGAGATTGATCAATCAAGAAGATAAGTTGCGGTGAAAGGTAGATTCCTGGCTTGTGGAGTGGTTTGCTGAATGTTAATACAATGGCACTGTTCCTTCTCGTCTTCTTATACCCGTCGCCGCGATACCAACAAAGACTGCAGGCCTGATTCATGGTGTTACTCCAAGCCTAGTTCCATCGCCTATGTGACTTCTAGAATCTGGCGACGGCGAACAGCAGCCCACTAAGGTGTGGAGGAGCAATTTGTGAGCGAGAGTCACGTCATCAAACCCAAAATCGAACCATTGATCTGCAATGGAACTGTGAAGTGACATGAGTTCTGACAGCCACTGGCGCAGTTCTTCCTTTGCAAATTTTGGTATTGATGCAATTCGGCAGCAGCAACCGAAAGAAAGTCAATTCGGTCCCGAAGCCACTGACGAACTTGTCAGCCATTGCCGCGATAGATCTTCGGAAGATCTCCCGCGACCAGGGACTCGCGCCAGAACATCGGTACACTTGACCTTTCTAGGCGGGCTTTAGGTGTTGCTCGCCACCTACAAGAGCTAAGCTTCACAAGCTTTAATCTAAGCCTTGCTAGCACAAGCTTGTAAATTCAGAGTCGAGAGCTCCATGCACGATGTTGTCAGAGGGCTGCTTACGCGGTCGGGTTTACCTGAAAGCTGGAATGCCCTGCCAATCGAAATCTTCAGTGATCGGTGACTCTCTGTGCTGATTGGACTACACGCTTGTCCTCCGTCACAACTTGCTCTATCGTTCCCAACCCTGCATGTATACTACCAGGTCGCCGGGTCCAGTTCCACGCCATTGGGGCGATGAGACATTGCCGCTCAATGGTCAGCACAACATCTGCTCTGCTTGGGCCTTGATGGCATGCAGGGTTCTCCTCAGCCAGGACAGCGTACAGTAAGATTGCAAGTCACCCTCTGATCTCATGTCGCGCTTGGGCCGATATAGTCTTTATATAAGACCACATTCAACCCTATTGCATCATTACTGATTGATGTGCACACACGTAGCCTTTACTATCATGTGCGTCCGGGTCTACCAAAGACCTGTATGAGATTTACCAGAGAAGAGTGGCCTATCTGAAGACGGGTGTGGCGGTCTGCTACCAACACGGCATCACATCTTCACTGTCTTGGTCGTATCGAGGCATTGAGGCATGCATAATCTCCACGCTGCAGCAAGCGAGTCCGAAGGCTAATGGCCAGAGCGAAGATTGGCGCGCCCAATTGACCACGGAATCCAAGGAAGTCCTACTTTTGTTAGGCTATTGTCCCTCGTTCTCCTGAATGAAAATCTCTGAGATATCCATACAAGGCATATTCCACGACGTTGGAAAATCTTTCATCGCTGCAAAGGGCAGTTGTCTTTGTTCGCTGTGTTGACCTTGATCGAAACTGGTTCGCGAATGGTATGAAAGGCCTCAATTTGACGGTGATAAACGAGCTTCCGAGGAGAGCATTAAACTCGACGAGGCATGTGGCGATCGGGCACAGACTGTCGAGAGCAATCGATATATACAAGAACTCTCTTTGAGAAATGCACGAACTTACCTCCTCCAAATCTCAGAGCAAGCATAACGGCCAAGTTGATGCTACAGGCTAGACGATCATGGAGATGGAGTACAAGTCTCTTAATACCACTCGCTGATACTTAATTTAAGAGGCGCTAATACCTCGAGCATGCGATGGATCAATGGTCGTCCATTTTTCTGTGTTAGTTTTCTCTGGGTGGGGTTGCAGGATCATGGGTTTTCTCCGGGCAGTAGCATCGTGTGGGTTTTCTACGAATCTCAATTCTGTTTTGCGCAGGAATGGCTTGAATTGGGCTTCGAGGAAAAGATGTCAGTCATCCAACCCCGATGGTTTGATGATCAGCAACAGTGCATAGCAATGCTTTTGTATGTCAGTCGAGCTCAGTCAACCATCTTCATACTTGCGTCATATCATTGGTACCGAAGGTCAGAACCAACGTTGATATATCGGACTGGAGAATTTTGCGAGCAAGCAACCAGATTTCCTCAGCATGGATCATGAAGCCGCTTCGGTCCTGGGAATCATTCACCCTTGTGAGTGGTTGACCCAGATCTCTTTCCAGTGTGCGAGCACGCGTTCAAAGCGTGGATCTGCAGTAAGTTGAATTTGAAACGTGAGAATCATGCTTTCGATAGCTTGGGTAGTCATGAGCGTACGAAAATATGGCATGTCTTTTATCACTCACCTTCTATGGCCAAGAACAAGGGGAATGACGTAAAGTTGAATAATTCCGGCCTTATCGATACTTCAAGTGCCTTTAGAGCATGAACAACTTCAACAAGACTCAATGATCGGGTGCTGATTTAGGGCTCCTTAAGTTTTTGAAACACGTCTCAGAATCTTTTGCGGCGAATGAATGTTCGTCTGAGGGCAAATAAGCCTTCATCTCTAGGATTGACAGACGGGGAAGCATAGCATGTAAAACAGAGAAGTGACAGTCAAGTTAAATAGACTCTGCGCAACAGTCAGCAGCCGTGATGTATCATTGTCATGGCGAGCATACCGATTACAAGACTCGCAATTGATGTAAGTCGTCCAAACCAAAGGGACTGCCGGATCAGTCGCGCGAAACTGATCCTCTAAGGTGCGGTCACCCTGAAGCCGGCGTATAACTGCGATTAGATCAAAGAATCTGTGATTGCAGAAGCGGCGTTGATGATTCGGATTTGAAAATACAAAACTTATCGACATTAGCATCGTGGCAGCTTGCATGCAAGCTAGATCTTGGGGTGAAACCTCCTCAATGTCGATTACGATCCGATCTTGTAGCTTCTGGAATATCTCCCCGTCCAGTATGCACCTTTCGGTCATTTCAACGATGTCAAAGACCATGAAGTAAGTGTCTCGAGGATAAGACCAGATAGCACCAACAACAAATATCGCAAGTGACAGCAATATCTCCGCACTGCTCGGGTCAAAAGACGGCTCATGGACGATTGGTTTATGCCTGTACGCGATGCGAAAGAACGTCTCCACGCAATGGGCCAAATTTCTTGCGGTTAAGAGCGACGCTACTACATCGAAGTATGGATAGTTTGCTGTTTTACCACTTTCGACAAAGTTGATCATCTCAGCAGCACGTCGCTCGAGATGTCTGTTGTCAAGGTCGGACCTGTGGTGGCTCTGTGTTGGAATCTCTAGAATGCAGAATTCCTCCTGTAAGATATCGTCATGGAATGATTCTGCCTCGAAGAATGGTGCAAAAACTGGGAAGGGTTGGTGAAAGGCTGGATCACCACCAGCTCTTCTCTCTCCCCTGCTATTTGCGCACCCATCTCTCGATATCTCGAGTGCATTTGCAATTTCTTTTGCGTCGCTTGTCCCGGCCGTGAAGCTAAGAAGGAAGGGTACGCGTGAGGCTTTGCGCGTGGGCTCGGTTAAATTTCGCCGTATCTCATGGCTGTACCGTGTCTGTGCGCGCAATGCGCGGATTCGCGCAATGCGCCGAACCACCAAAATAGCTCACTCAAAAATAAGGCTATAGAGCTACACACAATAGTTATTATTGCTAGATATTTTGTTAGAGTACTCTATAGACCTATGCAACAATATCCTCTTATACATTCTACTTATATAGAGTTGCTGTTTAGCTGCTGCAGGTAGTATAGGTGCAGGCAGGCAGAAGAGGTGTTACAGGTATAAGATAACTACAAGCACCTACTGCACAACATATAGGCTTCTTTTTTACTACAAAAGCTTTTAAAGATGTTTTATTACTTCTTTAGAACAATTATATAGCTTCTTAGGTGTTATAAGCTTGCTTTTAATATTCTTTTTTAGCCTTGTATTTAGCTACTTCTTTTACCTTCTTAGCTTTAACATAGTCTTTTTCTTTCTTCTCTCTTGCTTACTACTTATACTTCTTCTAAGCTACTTACTCTTTGTATAGCTTATTAGCGTGCCTAAGTTTAGCTATCTCTACTTTTCTAGCTTCTTCTACCTTAGCTTTTTATTATTTTACTTACTAATACTAGTATACTTTATTAATCTTATAAGAAGAGTAAAATACTACTTTACTATAATACTTCTTAGGTTCTTAGAAGTAAAGAGGTTTGCTTTTTTTTTTTATACTTCTTTTAAGTCTTAAGAACTTCTTTTAAGCCTGCTATCTTATTATAAAGTTAGGCTAGTAAATAGATAGAAGTTAAGTAGAAGTTAAAGTAGTATATAATAGTACTTAACTTTTACCTAACTTCTACCTATACTAAGTTAATACTAAGTAGGTAGAAGTTAGGTTATCTCTACTTAGAGTAGAGGTTAGGTTAGAGTTGCTAAAAAATTTACTAAAAATTAGCTTTGCTAACTCTAACTATATATAGAAAATAGGATTTAAAATTTATAATTTTTAAAGAAAATAACTTTATTAGATATTAGAATTGTAAAGAATTATTATTATAGTAAATTATTATATTAAGTAATTATTAGTTTTAGCAGAGTTTATAATTACTTACTATAGACAAGCTTAGAGAATTAGAGTTAGAATATAAATATATACACTAATTAGCTAAATAACGTTTTACTACTACTAAAAGTACTAAGCTTATTATAGTATTAAAGAGCTAGCTTAGAATCTTTTTACTAAATAGTAACTCTCTTTATATATATAGTATTTAAGTTAAGATCTAATAATAT
>JAFISE010000384.1:0-11283 GCA_022560025.1 Stagonosporopsis chrysanthemi | reverse complement strand
CTGCAGGACTAGATCTCTATTCCTATAGGTCTTGTACGAAAGGATACTTCAAAACTATCTATCTGAACTCTGTAGAGGCTTCCCCTCTTATACCTAGAAGCTCGGGGAAGACTGTACCGAGGAGCAGTTAGAAGACAGATCTGAGTCGGGTAGTTGTCAGGTAATGTAAGATAGGCTTGAAGAACTCGGCTTGTTCTTACAGATAAGAGTAATAATAGCAATAATAATAAGTAGATACAAGCTGTCTAGTGCGCTAGCTCCTTAGTAGATTATTACAACCAATTAAAACAGCTCAGACCTTAACAATTTCTCCTAAACTTTAATTATGCTTAACTTGTTATAGGAATAATATCTAGAGATTGTTAAAGTAAAGATGCTAGGAATATTAGACGCGTTATCTATAGATTTTCTTTTAGCAATATTCTCTAAACCTGTCTACACTGTTTTTTTTTCCTACTAAAATATTATGTTGTAATTAATTATCACGTTTAATTATTATAGCTATGCCCTTACCTCTAGCTAGCAACAGGACTAATAAAGCATCTAGCATACTGCAAGATCTTAAGGGCCTTAAAATAATTGCACCCTAGACTATAAAAGGTAGAACCTAGCAATTAGTTTACTTACTAAAGCGACCGCAGCGCAGTCTCTAGGAAAGTAAAGAGAGTAAGGCAATACTAATTGCATAGGACAGATAGTAGAGTACTACAGCTTAGGCTAGAGATCCTGTTGTGCTACATCTGCAATAGAGTTCTGCCTCTTGCACTAGATATGTCTAGACTTAATTTAGAGAGGCTGCCTATGCTCTTACTAGCTATCTGCATCTATATTGCCTTAACTGTAGGCATATATTACAACACCTAACAGTAAAAAGCATTAGAACTAAGTATATGCTAAATTACCTAAGGTCTTAAACCTGTTTGCAAATTAGAACGCCTTTACATAGCTAGCTATCTACTACGCTACAACAACAACAATCTTAGCAGGCTACTATTCTATATCTAGCATACTTAATACTTGCTTTTAAAAAGGAAATTGTACAGCTTGTTATTAACAACAATTAGTTATTCTAAATAGTTAAGCAGCTATTATTTTAACAGTTTATACGCTTTTTTTAGCCTAAGGCTGTGTTAACTAGCTGTTATAAATTTAGCACGTTATTCAAGCATTAATTTAAAGACGCTAAGGCAGCACAACTCTAGGACCTTAGTAAATATACAAGGCTATCTATTGCACTTAACGCCTAGACTTCTAGTAATTACCTAAGCTTCCTAGTAATTAAAGGATACTATATTAACAACAAGTAGAAGCTTTAAGAGGTGCTACTAGATTTTATCTCTATGTAAAGAAGGTATACTAGAACGTCTATAGCTAAGGAAGTTATGCAAGTCTTCTAAAGTATAAGCACTACAAAAAGGTTGCTTAGTATTATATACAATAATGCAAGTAATAACAGTACTTTATTATAGTTAGTTAAAGCTCTTCTAGCTAAAGAAAGTTACACATAGAGCTCTAGAGAAAATACTATCTCTTACCTTGCGCACGTAATTAATCTTGTTGTTTAGGATATTATATTCTATCTAAAGCTGTTAGCTTCTCTAGAAATAGAACAGAAGGAAACACTGCAATCTTGCTACGTTTAAAATATTCAAACAGATATATTAGTCCTTAATTCTTTATACAAGGTAAACTTTTTTTTATTATAGACATTTATTATATACTTATAAAGACACAGCTGCAGGCTATTGTTATTATAATTAATCTATTACCTTAATAATTTAAGAGGTTTTTAGCAACCTAGCAGAACCTACTAGCAAGTAAACACCTGTTAGTTATTTAGGACGTAAAAACAAGGTAGAATTCTACATATAATATGTGTAAACGCGCAGTTAAGCTTTAGCTATATATTAACAAATAGCTTAAGAAAGAAATCTAGCTAAAAGGCACAAGTTTCAGGGCTAATTAAGATACTGCTAAGGCAGATTTTAAAGACCTTAAGAAACTCTGCCTTAGAGCATCTAAGTAGCACTATCTCTAGGCAATTACACACATACTAAAGAACTTCAAGGTAGCAACAGGCTATCTAAGTAAGAACTACAAGCCTTATATTCTATACATCTAGCTTATGTATAGACGCCTTTTTAATTTCTTAGAAGATATAACTAGCAAGCTTAGAGAAGATACTAACAGCGTTAACAGCAATAAGTAGCTAGACGTTGTTTAGGCTGCAGCAGATAAAGGTTGTGCAAAGTTGTTAAAATACTACGCAAGAACAAGTAGAGATTAGGGTTTTTTTTTTAATTGTGCAACAATTCTAGACTCTATGCAAAAGCTAACTGCTTATAAGGTACTGTTATTACAGTTTGCTATTACAGCTACATGCTAACAAGATCTAAGATAAGTTATAGGAAGTTTATTAGAAGCATACTTACTGTTAAGAATTTTTAGACTATCTAGACTGCTATAATAGTACTAAGACTAGGGGTAATAGCCTAGTCTCTAACGCTATCTTAAGGCAATTGTTAGAGGGTAAATAGTTTTGTAAGCTAGCTACACTGATTCGATTACAGTCAGCAAGCTTTTCTGCACACAGTTAAAGTTCAACTTTTAATGCAGATAAGAATATAGGCCTAACTAGATTTAAAGGGGAGTCTTATCTAAGTATACCCTGCGTTCTATTAGGCGACAGCTTTAATATCTTAGAGTAGTAGAAGTTAAACAAAGCTTCTTATCCTTATCTTGCACAAGTTGCAAAAGATATTCTAGCAGTACCTATCTTACAAGTAGGAGTAGAGCAAGTATTTAATACTGCTAGAGACGTGCTTAGAGATTAGAGGCACAGACTTTCTGCCTAAGCTATCTAAGAGATTATAATCCTAAAGGATTTAATATTCTTAGAGGCTACAGTAGAGGACGACACTCTACCCTATAATAAGGTAGATAATCTTCTTAAGTTGCCTGCCTGCGTTAGGCTAGTAGGTAAGATTAGAATTAATATTAAGAGCAAAACAGATAAAGATATTAAAGAGGTTAGCCTATCTACTCTCTTATAAAGAGAACAGCAGCCGCAGAAAAGAGTAAAGCCTACGCAATACAGAGAGTAGCTGTTATTAATAACTGTAATAACTAGTTATTTAACACGTAGAAAATCTAAACTAAAATTACTAAACTTAATAATAAAATTACGCAACTATTCTAAATTAAGAAATAAAGTTAAGCTACTATACTATATTTATATTAGCGTAGATGTAACCCTGCTAAGTACTCTAAACCTAACTCTAACCTAGGTCTGTGCAACCTAACTCTTACCCCTACCTACGCTAGAGGTACCCCTACCTAACTCTTACCCCTAGCCTGTGCAACCTCTACTCTACTACTACTCCTAGGTCTGTGTGACCTCGACTCTACTCCTACCTACTGCTAGGTACCTTGCACCTATTTGCTAGCCTAGTAGTAGAGTAGAGGTTACACAGGCTAAGAGTAGAAGTTAGGTAGAAGTACTTTTAGTATAGGTAAGAGTAAAAGTTAAGTTGCACAGACCTAGGTTAGAGTTAAGTTTAGAGTACCTAGTAGAGTTATATCTATACTAATATAATTATAGTATAGTAGCTTAACTATATTTCTTAATTTAGAGTAGTTATATAATTTTATTATTTAGTTTAGTAATTTTAGTCTAGATTTTCTACGTGTTAAATAACTAGTTATTATAGTTATTAATAATAGCTACTTTTTATATTATATAGGCTTAGCTCTTTTTTATAGCTGCTGTTCTCTTTATAAGAGAGTAGATAGGCTAACCTCTTTAATATCTTTATCTATTTTGCTTTTAATATTAATTCTAATCTTACCTACTAGCCTAATACAAGTAAGCAACTTAAGAAGATTATCTACTTTATTATAGAGTAGAGTGTTGTCTTTTACTATAGCCTCTAAGAATATTAAATCCTTTAGGATTATAATCTCTTAGATAGCTTAGGCAGAAAGTCTGTACCTCTAATCTCTAAGCACGTCTCTAGTAGTATTAAATACTTACTCTACTCCTACTTATAAGATAGGTACTGCTAGAATATCTTTTACAACTTATACAAGATAAAGATAAGAAGCTTTATTTAACTTCTACTACTCTAAGATATTAAAGCTGTTACTTAATAGAATACAGAGTATACTTAGATAGGACTCTTCTTAAAATCTAGTTAGGCCTATATTCTTATCTATATTAAAAGTTAAACTTTAAATATACATAAAAAAGCTTACTAACTGTGATTAAATTAGTATAGCTAGCTTATAAAACTATTTACCCTCTAATAATTACTTTAAGATAGTATTAGAGACTATACTATTGCTCTTAGTCTTAGTACTATTATAGTAGTCTAGATAGTCTAGAAATTCTTAACAGTAAGTATACTTATAATAAACTTTCTACAACTTATTCTAGATCTTATTAGTATATAGCTATAATAACAAACTATAATAATAGTACTTTATAAGTAGTTAGCTTGAATATAGAGTCTAGAATTGTTATATAATTAAAAAAAAAAACTCTAATCTCTACTTATTCTTGTATAGTATTTTAGTAACTTTGCACAACCTTTATCTACTATAGCCTAAACAACGTCTAGCTACTTATTGCTATTAATACTATTAGTATCTTTTCTAAGCTTGCTAGTTATATCTTCTAAGAAATTAAAAAAGTGTCTATATATAAGCTAGATATATAGGATATAAAGCTTATAGTTCTTACTTAGATAGCTTATTACTACCTTAAAGTTCTTTAGTATTTGTGTAATTGCCTAGAGATAGTACTACTTAGATACTTTAAGGCAGAGTTTCTTAAGCTCTTTAAAATCTACCTTAGCAGTATTTTAATTAGCTCTAAAACTTGTGCCTTTTAGCTAGATTTCTTGCTTAAGCTATTTATTAATATATAGCTAAAGCTTAACTATGTGTTTATATATATTATATATAGAATTCTGCCTTGTTTTTACGTTCTAAATAACTAATAGGCGTTTGCTTGCTAGTAGGTTTTGCTAGGTTGCTAAAAACCTCTTAAATTGTTAAGGTAATAAGTTAATTATAAGAATAATAGCTTATAGCTATGTCTTTATAAGTTTATTATAAATATCTATAATAAAAAAAGTTTACTTTGTACAAAGAATTAAGTACTAGTATATTTAATTAAATATTTTAAACGTAGCAAGATTATAGTATTTTTCTTTATTCTATTTCTAGAGAAGCTTACAGCTTTAGATAGAATTTAATATCCTAAATAATAAGATTAATTACGTATACAAGGCAAGAGATAGTATTTTCTCTAGAGCTCTATATATAACTTTCTTTAGCTAGAAGAGTTTAACTAACTATACTAAAGTCTTGTTATTACTTATATTATTATATATAATACTAAGTAACCTTTTTATAGTACTTATACTTTAAAGAACTTATATAACTTCCTTAGCTATAAACATACTAGTATGCCTTCTTTATATAGAGATAAAATCTAGTAGTACTTCTTAAAGCTTCTACTTATTATTAATATAGTATTCTTTAATTACTAAAAAGCTTAGGTAATTACTATAAGTCTAGGTATTAAGTGTAATAGATAGCCTTGTATATTTACTAAGATCCTAGAGCTGTACTGCCTTAGTGTATTTAAATTAATACTTAACTAACATGCTAAATTTATAA
The DNA here is from genome assembly GCA_022560025.1 of Stagonosporopsis chrysanthemi. Classification (NCBI taxonomy): domain Eukaryota; kingdom Fungi; phylum Ascomycota; class Dothideomycetes; order Pleosporales; family Didymellaceae; genus Stagonosporopsis; species Stagonosporopsis chrysanthemi. The sequence goes on along the minus strand of JAFISE010000384.1, from coordinate 5,598 downwards.
CAGCTAGTTAATACAGCCTTAGGCTAAAGAATGTGTATAAACTATTAAAATAATAGCTGCTTAACAATTTAGAACAACTAATTGTTATTAATAATAAGCTGTATAATTTCTTTTTTAAAAGCAAGTATTAAGTATACTAGATATAGAATAGTAGTCTGCTAAGATTGTTATTATTATAGCATAGTAGATAGCTAGCTACATAAATACATTTTAATTTGCAAATAGGTTTAAGACCTTAAGTAATTTAGTATTTACTTAGTTCTAATACTTTTTTACTATTAGGTGTTATATTATATACTTATAGTTAAGGCAATATAGATATAAATAGCTAGTAAAAGCATAGGCAGCCTTTCTAAACTAAGTCTAGAGATATCTAGTATAAGAAGCAGAACTCTATTATAGATATAGCATAATAGAATCTCTAGCCTAAGCTATAGTACTCTACTATTTGTTCTATATAATTAGTTTTGCCTTACTCTCTTTACTTTTCTAGAGACTATACTGTGTTGCTTTAGCAAGTAAATTAATTACTAAGTTCTACTTTTTATAGTCTAGAGTGTAATTATTTTAAGGCTCTTAAGATCTTGCAGTATACTAGATACTCTATTAGCCTTGTTACTAGCTAGAAGTAAGGGCATAGCTGTAATAATTAAATATAATAATTAATTACAGTATAATATTTTAGTAAAAAAAAAATTGTATAGAAAAGTTTAGAGAATATTACTAAAAGAAAATCTATAGATAACACGTTTAATATTCCTAGCGTCTTTACTTTAACAATCTCTAAATATTATTCCTATAATAACTAAAGTATAATTAAAGTTTAGGAGAAATTATTAAGGTCTAAGCTATTTTAATTAGTTACAAGAATCTACTAAGGAGCTAGTGTACTAGACAGCTTATTTCTACTTGTTATTATTATTATTATTACTCTTATCTTCTTTATTACTAGCTAAGTCTTCTAAATTGCTAAAACTCTTAAAATTAGTTTTCTTCTTTTCTATAAGAGCTTGCTAATACTACTTGTCTGTCTTATGCTTATTTAGTATAGCTGTAAAGTATACCTCTAGCTTAATAATATTATGTTTAAGTTCTTTTTTATACTTATTACTATTATTACTTTTAATATAAGAGTTGTCTGTAGTTAGTAGACGGCTACTATTGCCTAGATTAGCTAGGTAATTATTAGGCTTACTCTGCCTAGTACTATTAGTAAATATATATAATAATTAGATATAATAACTTATATCTACTTTTTATCTAGGTATACAGCTAGACTCTTTAGCAAAAGCTTATTATAAAACTTAACCTACTCTTCTTTCTTAGTATTAGAGTTAAAAGTGTTAGTATTTAGCTTCTTAAGACCCTTTTAATACTCTTTTTAGAATATAATTTTAAGGGCACTACTAGCACTAAACAGGCATTTAGCTGCCTAGCTAGTACTTAACTCTTTCTTCTTCTTAATAGTAGTATTAACTTTAGAAATAGATATTAAATAGTTATATATATTAGTCTTATAATTAATAGTATTCTATTTTTTATAGGCAGCACTAAGCTATCTTTAAGCTGTTCTGCTATATTTAGTTAGAATAAAGATATAATAATAAGATATAATAACTAGCAACTCTTATAGATATTATAGTAAGTCTAGTTAAGATTCTTTTTAGCTTACTACTAGATCTTAGTCTTCTATTTAGTAGTGCTAGCTATATAAGTTGCTACTGTCTTTAGTTTTTTAAGAAGCTAATATTTTACTGTGTAGTTAGCGTTGTAAGCTTTGCTAATAGCTACTTCTTCTTTATTGCAAAGTAAAGCTCTAGCTCTCTACTAGATTGCATAGGTAGAATTGCTCAGCTAGTTGTTAAAAGAAAATATTAAATTAGTAGAGTAGCCTTTTTTAGATCTACCTTAGCTGCGCTAATTAAAGACATAGCAAATCTTAGCCTTTTAAGTTGTAAAGCTCTATTACAATTAGCTTTAGCAATATAATAAGTAGCTGTAATAATTACGTTAATAAGACTATTCTATTCTTCTAGTTTAGAGTAATCTAGAATATTTAAACTACTAGTAAAAGTAGACAGCTTAGGCTTATCTTCTTGCTTAGTATAGGGCTGTTAGACGTCTTCTATAAAGTCTATAGCTATAATAATAGTATATAAAATTATATATAAGTATAGTAGTTGTTATAGTTAGGTTACTAACTAGTTACTAGTTTGTAGCTTTGTTCTTTTAAACTAAGTAGCCTATACAATGCAAGCAAATAAAAACGCGCTTAAATTATAAGACTTTTATAGTTGTAGTTTGTATATCTATACTGTAAAAGATTAGATTAACTAGAAAACAGTACTATTTAAAAATGCGTCTTGCATTTAATAATATAGTAATTTATTACAGTTATCTATTATAGTAACAGCTAGTAAGTTACCTGCAAAGCTGTCTTTACTTGCAGATTTTTTAAGCTAGGCTACGCTCTACCTACCTTGCTATCTAATAATTATTTACTCTAGCTATATATTTAGAGAACTTACCTAATTAAAGTTAGATCTATCTTAAAATAAGCTTATTTTAAAGCGCTTAGTTAGTTATATATATAGAAATAATTATTATAGTTAGTTATTATAGGTATAGCTGTGTACTAAGCTATAGAGCTATAGGGCCTAACAAACTTACTATAGCTATAGAATATTTACAAAATATTTGTTTGTCTACTTGTATCTACTCTCTACTTACTACCTATTACCTATCTATTACTCTATATAACTACTACTATACTGCTAAAATTTAAAAATATTAAGAACAAGGCTAGTATACAGGATATTACTTAGAAGCTAAAAGCTAAGCTCTTTACTATAAAAGCTGCCTGCAAAACACTTCTATCTACTAAACTTACTTACAAGCTCTAGCACTATAAGCCTAGTAGTAGGTTATTATAGTCTATTATTATAGAACTATTCTAATTCTCTATAGCTATTACTTTCTATAAAATCTATTACTACTAGAAAAGTAGTAAACTTCTTCTTTGTAAGCTACTATTTACGCACTTTATTTACAAAATTATATAGTATATCTAGGTAATAAGTAATGCTTATTTTTAACACTTTATAATTAAGGCAATCTAAAAAGTAAGTAAAGATTTCTTAGTAAGATATTTTAAAGATATATATATTTGCAAATATAATTTAATATAGGTACTAATATTATTAGATCTTAACCTAAATACTATATATACAAAGAGAGTTACTATTTAGTAGAAAGATTCTAAGCTACTTCTTTACTACTATAATAAGCTTAGTACTTTTAGCAGTAGTAAAATATTTTTTAGCAACTCTAACTTAATATCTACTCTAAGTAGAGACAACCTAACTTCTACCTACTTAGTATTAACTTAGCATAGGTAGAAGTTAAGTAGAGGTTAGATACTGTTACGTGCTACCTTAACCCCTACCTAACTCCTACCTATTTACTAGCCTATCTATAAAGAAAGCTTAAAAATTAAAAGATTAGTATTTAGTAAGCTAGTAAATAGGTAGAGGTTAGGTAGAGGTTAGAGTAGCACGTGTTAGTACTTAACCTCTACTTAACCCTTACCTGCACTAAGTCAATGCTAAGTAGGTAAGAGTTAGGTTGTCTCTACTTAGAGTTAAAGTAGAGTAAAGGTTGTACTAATATTGTAGAAGATTTTATCCTGTAGCAAGAGTGCTAATTATTACTGCCTTTTATTACACACTGTAGTAGGCTTACTCTAACAAAGTTATTCTGTAGCAAGATAAGCTATTTATTACAACTTAAAATCACGTACCTTAGTAGGTACCTCTGACCTAACTCTAACCTAGATCTGTGCAACCTAACCTCTACCTCTACCTACGCTAGAGGTACTCCTACCTAACCTCTACCCCTAGCCTATACAACCCCAACCTAACTACTACCCTAAGGTCTGTGCGACCCTAACCTAACCTCTACTTACTGCTAGGTACTCTAAACCTATTTGCTAGCCTAGTATTTAGTAAAGTAATAAGTTAAAAGAGTTAGTTAGTTAGTTAGTATTTATTTTAGATCTAGTTAATAAGAAATAAGTCTACTATCTTGCTTTTTAAAGAGTATATACAACGTGCTAAGGTATAGAGTTTTAGTACTAATATACTACCTTAGAAAGTATTTTATACATACCTAGGTATTACTACTATATTAGAACTACAGCCCTCTATCTAGTTAGAGATCTAGTACTCTATTAAATTAAAGCTATAGCTCTGTATAAAGAGAGCCTTTATACTAAGCTTATCTATGCCTATATTAAAAGAGATAGGTGTAGTAAGAAGGTAGAGCTAGGCCTATTTTTCTTTTTTATTTCTAGAGTTATAAATTATAAAGCTATACTAGCTGCTTTGTTTATATATTAAGACCTAGTACTTTGTTAAATTATACTATAGCTCTTTGTATAGAGAGCCTTTGTATTTAGGCCTAGTAGATACTTGTGTCTTATAAGAGTAAGAAGTAGCAAGATTATCTCTTTGTCTTAGTAGTAGTTAAGGCCTTTACCTAAAATTGTAAATCTAAGTAGTATATAGGCTATTTTAAAAAGATTTTAGCTTAGCAAAGAGCTAAAAGATAAAATAAAGTAGTATACTAGCTACAATACCTATAGCAGAGAGAAGACGTTAGAAAATAGATTTTTAAAGATATTTAAGTTGTGTTTAAATAAAGAATTAATAGAAATCAACCTTTTACTAACTTAGAAAAGTTAATATTTAGAGTAGGTTAGAAGAGTACTATCTTTTTTGCCTTAAAAGACTTAAGTATTAACTTCTAAGTAAACGTGCTTATCTAGGTCTTTTAGAACAGCTAGAAGAAGTTGCTCTTTTTAATTACTAATAATCTCTAGCTATTATAGAGATGTGTTATAAGCTTCTTTAAATACGTAGTTAAAAAGAGCTTAAACAATACTATATCTAATAGCTGCAGTATATAGGTTAAATAAGAGAGAAGGATAGCTAAGAGTATCTTATTCTAATTATAGTAATTAATAAAGTCTATTGTTATATAGAATCTATAGCTATTAAGAATTAGAAGGTACTACTTTCTTTATACCTTAGTCTTAGTAAAGTAATTAAATACCTATTAAAGCTAGGCAAGGCCTATATTATTATTAGTCTAGCTAGTAGGTAAAGAAGAAATAAGCATATTGTGTATTTCTAGCTATACTTCTTCTACCTAGCTTAATTGCAAGGTACTGTTAGCAGACTTGTAAAGGAGTCCTAGTAGCAGTACTATTCTATTACTATATACACAGGCTAGTAACATAATCTAGGTATAATTACTATCTTAAAGTAATACCTTAACCTTTCTTTTCTTTTATATTTGCTTACTAAATATATATTTAGTTTTAGTAGTAATCTTAATTATAAAGCTCTTTTTATCTATATTATATATATAGTAGCTATTAACTTTATATTTAGTAATCTTATATTAAAGTAGGTTAAAGTAGAGCTTATATTTTTAATATAAATTAGCGTTATAATAATTATTATTTATACCTGTTAAGTATTAAGAGATAAAATAGATAAAGTAGTTATTAATAAACTAAGTAACCTAGCTCTTGCT
>JAFISE010000383.1:0-11407 GCA_022560025.1 Stagonosporopsis chrysanthemi | reverse complement strand
TCATGTAAATAGACCCGACTGCTGCTTCGTGCAGAGCGGAGAAGAACAACACAACAACAGAATAGCAGAATACATGAAATTGCATTCGACTGCGACAGTAAGCCTATCAACCTCTAACGTTTCATTTGTAAGAAGGGCTGATCACGTAGGTGGGTGTTATCTGCAGTCCCAGCCACACTGTCAAGCACTTGAGACACTGCTCTCCGAATGCAGTGTTGCAACTGGTTGGCCCGTGAATGATATCATCATCAATCTGCGAGATCACTGGAAGAAGAATCAAAGAACGCGATCAAGCACGCGACGACTGAGACTCCGTAAAACCAAATTGTAGATAAAGTTAAAGGCCATTGCTTCTACTTCGCCCTCTTCGAAGTTAGTTCCTGATATAGGCCGTGTGTGGCTAGTGTTACCGAAGCTGACGACCTCTAGATTACATCAATGATCACTCACTCTAGCCTATTATGGGCTAGTGTAGCCGAGATCACCTCTTTGGAAGCCCTCACTAATACCTTCGGCAATGAGTACCAATAAGGTCGCACCAAAAGGTCGCTGGCTTTGACAAGTACTACCAACACAGAATATGTGGATTGGACGAATTCAAGCACGCAATATCTGATCGTCTGACTGTTATATAAGATCTCCCTCGCTGCTCGCTTCGAACAAGTTCCACAATAGCTCATCGCTATCCCCAAGCCCCAGTAGGTCTCTGCCCTCTACTCCCGTTTCCATCGTCCCCTCGGCATCAGAAGTGCACGAAGGCCATCTTGGACAACATAATATCGACATAGCAGTCCGTGCTCTAAACCGTGACGGCCTTGTTGTGCTGGAAAATGTGGTCGACCACAAGGTCGTTAACGTCTTAAATGAAAAAATGCTCCAAGATGCATACCACTTGCAGTCAAGAAAAGAAAGCCCTTTCAACTACAACAAGGGGAACATCCAACAAGATCCTCCCATGACCGCAGAATGGTACAGCAGTTCTATATACACGAGCAAGTAACACCAATCCGTGATGTGGGGTTCAGTGAGCCAAGCAAGCCTATGACATTCAGATGCCATTGTGACACAAGCCACCTCTACCAACATTGGTCCCCGTCCAGTGTTGCGCTTCATGTCGGGCAATACTGCCCTTCCTCCGACGGAAGACTCGCCACCCGCTTCCCAGCCAATCCACAACGATGCAGACTTCGATTATCTCTCGATACCGTTTGCATCAGTCGTCAATATGCCTTTGGTAACGATGACACCTGAGAACGGATCCACAGGTCAGTTATTGTGCTTGACTGTTCAAAGTCAAGGTGCTGATCCCATTAGAAATATGGCCCGGTACTCACACTAGTACCACTATTGCCGACCAGGAAGGTGCGCACGGCGAGCGAGCCAGTGGGAGAATCAAGAAGGACCTTCTCGAAGCCAGAAGAGTCGTCCGTGGCCCCTGCCAGGCGATTATTAAGAAGGGCAGTATCATTGTGCGCGATCTTCGCCTCTGGCATGGGAGAAAGCCTAACTATACTGCTGAGTTTCGGGTCATGCTTGCGATGAGTAAGTCCAAGTGACACACGAATCGCATGACATCGCCTGACTACAAGAAGTCCATTTTGCACCATGGTACCGAAACCAGATGGTGATTGAGTTCTCGGACGATGTTAAGGACCACTTACATCTTGATAAGACGGGGGGGTTGGAAGTTGCTGCTTCTTACGTCTCGAAAGAGCAGATACTCAAGGACTACCTTGATCGGCCGTTCGGCAATGCATACGATTTTGACCAATCAGACAAGATCTGAAAAATCCTATAGTCGTTATATCAATTCTATTGCGCCGATTCAATGCACGGATTCTAACTGTCTTCCTGAGCATGAGATCCCTGGAGTGCTTCCTTGCGTTAATTTCAAAGATGCTCTTAGCAGCACGACTGACTTACAAGTGGTTCAAGAAACTGGCACAGAGAAAGTCCAGGATTTTGGAGGCGTCACTGATCGCTGGTATAGTTGTTGCTATCAGTGACGCACCCGAGATAAGCGGTGCTTTCGCACGACCGTCATGTCAAAACAACCGAAAGCGCCGTGAGAACCAGGAGAATTCACGAACGACAGCATGGGTGACAAGCGAGATCACAATGCTGATTGTCTCATTTTGACACCACATTTTATGATGTTTCTGAGCGATTTTGATCCGTGTTGGCTGCATGCCACGGTGTAAGACATTGCCACCGCGGCCCCGCAAACGTTCTCTTCAGCCTCGAAGCATGTCTTGCTTTGTCAGCTGGTCTATGGAGATTTTCTACGATGTAAGCGCCTCCAACCCGTAGGACGTGGCGGTGAGAGCGGCGATCGACAGTCCGGCGGCCGTTGCTGCCAAGGACAGCAGCCGGGTGTAGGTAACTGGGACATGCGGCTACTATATCATTTGTCTTCTGTGACCAAATCCTGTCAATACTCCTTTCGGTGTCTGTGCCGGAGCTGATGGGGTCGCTGAACTCCGCGACCTCGTTGCTAACAGCTACCTATAGCAAAGTCCGTATATCGATGGGTCGCTCCGCTTATCTCCTACTCCTTAAGTGTCTATGAGAACTCAGCACCAGCTTCTCGGGTACGCTAGAATATTTCGGAAACCCGCCCCCCGGATCGATTGTGGATTGAGGTCGTACGGTCAGTCTTTGCGAAAAGCTTCGCAGACATGGACGGCGACCTCGTAAGTCGGCAAGCGGGTACCTGTTTGCGATACGTTCCCCAACATGAACTTCTCGAACGTGGAGAAGGCGGTGAGACGAGCACCTTGCAGCGCATCGATCGCGGAACAACGACTGGTTTCCGCGCAACCTCTTTCCATGCTTGACAGGAATGCGAAAAAGGCAGATGTGCAACACGCACTAAGAGACATTACGCACTGGAGAGCAGTCTGATCGAAACACTTTCCTTAACGATCAAGAGCGTTGAGTTCAGCTCGGCCGGGTTGCGTGTTACACAACATGCAACAACAGGGATGTCGCATGACCCGCTACCAGGGAACCCGCACCCAATCGAATTGACTGTAACGAGATTGAATAGAGTTCTTCCACATTACCTCCCATGTTTCCTTTGACCTCAAGTTGTTCGACTCGACCGGCTGTTGATCCCCGCAAGATCAGCCAATCGTCTATCTGCACAGCACAACGAGCACACACTGTGCCGCGTTCGTGCGACCAGACAATTAATGCCATTGCATCTTTCGAACGACTGCACAAGGAAAACAAGGTGTCTGGCGACAGATCGCGGCGCCCTGAAGTCCATCACGGTAGGACTTTGGATCACATCCCCTATCGACGAGTCCGCTGGTTGGTACAAGTAACTCAGTACGGCTGGGCTGCCTACTATTTGAACGCGATTCAGGAATTGAGACTTCAGCCGGCCCGACGTCAAAGTGTGGCCTCGTCTATTTCGATAGAAGGCAAGGATCTTTAGCGCTGGAGGCGTGGCTGACGACACACTGCCTGACAGCATCGGCCTGAACTCTCTGCGCCTTGGGGGAAGTGATCGTCTCGGTTGAATATCACCACGTGCTTCGAATGCGACTGAGCCTCCAGGTCAGTAACACAGCAGCCAGACTTCGCTAAACCTGCAAGAGGACGAAGCTTGGAACACGCATGAGGTTGCACCCAAGCTTGACAACGCAGCCTTCCATGACCTGCGTCTTGCACATTGGCAACAGGGCCGAGGCTAGTCGTTCGGGTCCGCTCAGTCTTCTCTTCACCATGCATGCGTTGTTCCACTACAGCAGCTCCGAGCCGCAGGTACGACGAACGATCAGTATCCGCGCGTTCTGTGCCCTGCTTCCATCCGAAGCGCACCCCAACTTCACATTGCACCAGCACGTGGAGGGAAAACGATCGAACTGCTGATTGGTGCTGAGGGTCGAATCATCCGACTTGTACCCCTAACAACCAGCGGAAGAGAAAAACGATGAACATCACAATGGTGATCTTTTTTGAAAGTCCCCGCGACTGCGAAGATCTGACCCCTCACGTGCGTACATAAAAGCAGGCTATGTTGATTGTCAAGCACGAAGAAGGTGTGCCCATATGCGCTTCGTTGATAATCACCGGCAGTGGCTGTTTCTCTGCAAACGGGTCATGCGAACTATATTGGACCGAGCTCATTCGTCTACCTTTCGACTGCGGTGACACGACTATTTGCCAAAGAGCCTGCATGATGCGCGAAAAGATTCCCGACTGGCCCTGAGCTGTAGACCAACCATAGCCTGCATAAGCGTCTATGCAGCACAAGACTCCCGGAATAGCCCCGGGCTTAGCTATGACTATCACTTTTAGAAGTCCTTAGTGACGGTGGGTTGACACCTCAGGCGACTGCCATTATAAACCGGGCTGTATCGCTGTTGCTGGGACTATTCTGAAGCAGGAAGTCCATTCGCATCTGCGACCCCACTTGAGACTGTACTTAACCTTGTGGCTCACAAGAGCTAATACAGTCACAGCAGGCTTTCGCGCAACGTGCGCATTTATTCAGCACCTGCGGTAAAAAGTTCACACAATGGCGCACACTACGTCAGGTGCAGATTCTGCTACGAGTCCATCATTACGCGAAGCTGATGGCTCAAGACTGGGACTCAACAACTTCAGGAATAGCCGCATGCCCTCAGAAAGATCCTCACGACACACCTCTTTGACAGTCGACTCGACTGCAGCAATCGTCAAGTCAACAACAAAAGTCGCAGAAAAGTCCTCGGCGCCTTCACACAGTGACCCCACTGCGACCACTATGCCGCCTACATCCAGCTGGCGTACACCTCTTTCAGTGCTCCTCGCCTACGTTGCTCTTTCCACCTCTATTTTTCTCGTAGCGCTGGACACGGTGTTGATCCCGACCGCACTGCCGACGATATCGAAGTCTTTTCACATCCCAGACTCCCTGTATGCATGGACTGGGTCGGCGTATCTTCTTGCCAATGCGTCCTCGATACCGTTCTGGGGGACATTGGCCGACGTTTTTGGGCGCAAGCCTGTGCTTCTTATTGCGAATCTTGTCTTCCTCATCGGAAGCGTCATCTGCGCGGTCAGTGTCGATGCACCTATGCTGGTCGCGGGGAGGGCAGTCCAGGGTCTTGGGGGCGGGGGCGTAAATTGCTTGGTCTATGTCTGCGTCAGTGATCTGTTCGCTATTCGGTATGTCGTCTTCGACACATTGCTGTTGTTCAAATTTGGCTAACAATAACAGCGACCGGTCTTTCTATCTTGGAATTGTGGGTGCCGTCTGGGCTGTTGCATCAGCGCTGGGTCCCGTTCTTGGTGGGATCTTTGCTGAGAATCTCAGCTGGCGATGGTGCTTCTATATCAACCTTCCCATCGTTTCCTTCGCTATCGTCCTTCTCCACTTCACATTGCACCTGCACAACCCCCGTACTCCCTTCCTAGCCGGTATGGCTTCAATCGACTGGCTCGGTATTTTCACCATTCTAACTGCGACCATATTTCTCCTTGTCGGCCTACAAACCGGCAGCACAACAACTTACGCCTCCCCAATGGTCATCGCCTTCCTCGTCCTTAGTGCTCTGGCTTATACCATCTTTCCACTTACGCAGTGGTGGGAAGACGCCCATCATGGATCTCCCATCATGCCTCTCCGCATCTTCCGTGATCGCTCGAACCTCAGCGCCCTGGGCGTCTGCGCCTTCGACGCACTGGTCTTCAACTCAATCGCCTACTTCGTCCCCCTTTATTTCCAGCTAGTCGCGGGCCGTAGTCCCTCCAGTACGGGCGTTTTGATGCTCGCGCTCGCCATCCCGCTCACCCTCGTTTCTCTCACTTCCGGCTTCGTGATTGAGAAGACAGGCCGATTCATGGACTGGCTGCAGGCCGGAATGCTGCTCACAAGCGCAGGAATCGGGGCACTAATCTCCCTTTCCACGCACTTCGATGTGGGCAAGAGCATCGGCTTCCTCATCCTCATCGGCGCGGGCTTCGGTCCAACGTTCCACACCCCGCTCATCGCGCTACAGACCCGCGTCAGCGCGAAAGATATGGCAGTCGGTACTGCAACCTTCGGGTTCGTGCGCATGCTCGCTGGCGCCATCGGTGTGGTGCTAGGCCAAGTCGTGTTCCAGGCGCTGATGCGCAGCTCGCTCGACGGTATTGTTGCTGCAGGTGTGCCAGGAGCGTTCGCAGCCCAGCTTGTGCGCGGTGAGGCGGTGAGTCAAGCTAGTGCTGTGTCGAGCTTGGAGGACGGGCAGAGGGAAGTCGTTAGGGGCGCTTTTATGGATGCGTTGAGGGGCGCGTTTGTGGTGTACACCGCTGTTGCTGCGTTGGGACTGTTGGCGACGTTGGGAATCAAGAGGGTCACGCTTCAGCGTGAGACAGATATGGAGGCGCTGTGTGAAGATGTGGGAAATAAAGAACGAGATGTGGAGGCTGGAACGGTGGGGGACGGAGAGGGTGCGGAGAAGTAGAGGCGGGATACAAACACAGAGTGCTACCAGTATCTTGTCTGGAAGAATAGAGAAAGCCGCCTACACATTGTTTCGTGTCAATCTTGCCTGCGTTTAGTTCGTTGTATGACAGATAAGAAAAAGTGGCAAAAGTACGTGAGGAAGCCAGAGATCCACATACTGCCTACCCGCCACCCGTCTGAGACAATTGCGTTCGCAACATGAGTCGCTTTGCGCTAGCAGACATTCCACGTAAGCGCTTGTAAACTTCCAGCGCTATTGGAAAGATTCTCCAGCATGGATCGTTTATCTGACTCTCCGAATATCCATACAATCCGTCAGTTTTGGTGTGAGCCCTCCTCACGAATTTTCGGGTTTGGGAACGGGAGTCAAGATGCCAAACATTGCAACCTTTGGTATGGTCAAAACCTGATCTCGAGATCTGGCCATCATCAGGCGTGAGTGCTCTTTGGTTTCTCAACTCGATGACAGCGAACATCCTGATGCATCATTGCGCCTTCGAAATTATTCTGAGAACACATTTCAGTACCTTGAACCGTATGACCGCCACAGTCGAGGAGTCTAATTTGCAAGATCAAGCGCAGACGGAGACAGATTTTAGCGAAGAAAATCCACTTTTCGCTCTATCAGATATGATCTGCGATAGCACATTGTATTTCCTGCAACCAGAGCTCTAGTATCATGAGCTTTGGTCTGCTTTTTGTACTCTTCCTACAGCACTACATATGTTTGAACAAGAGCGGAACCTTAGCGACAGATGAATGTAGCGCTCTCAACAGATAGTAAAGCTACTGGCTAGAAGAGAGGTGCAATTCCCATGTATGTAGCATCTAAGCAAAAAATCGGTCTTGGTATTTCTGCTAGGCGACATTCAGGCGTGTGGTGCAGAAAAGGGAAAGCGACCTCCGTAGGATCCACTTTGATCATGGTCTGCATGGTTATTGTCAGGATCGTTGCTTTGGCTTCGTGAATCTGTACATCTGACGTTGTATGCCGTACCAGTCAACGTTTGCGTTGTCTTTGTGATTGTGTTATCTTCAGCATCTCACTTCCTACCAGCTTCCTTATCCAATCTTCAACGAACTTATACCCACTGAAATGGCGTTGAAAGACATGCTGCTCACAACACTACCTGCGTGCTGCCACGTCCCAGTCGAAATTTCTTGTCACATTAATGACAGTATCGTCACACTCCTCTGGCACATTGCACTCAACAGCAACTCTGCTGTCATACCGAGCATGTACTGTTGTTCTTGTAAACCACTGTTCGCCATCAACAGCTGACCTCTACGCTCTTGTGTACTGACCTTATTGCCCTCCTTCCACATCACCATCGTTGTTAAGCTCTGTGAACTGCGAGCCACCAAGGGTATCTTGCCTCGACATCTTGCGTACACGTCTTTTCCCAATCGTCTCAATAAGGTTCAGACGAATTGATCGTGACCCTTGGCCGCTTGAGGACCTTTCAGAGGGAACTAAATTCAACCAGGAGTGCATTATGTGAAGCATCAGTGGTCGAAGAGTCGGCAGACAACCGGATATGATGCCGATGGAGGGCTCGACCGAGGACCAGATGAAGACATCACTTTTGGCCCAGCTGATATCTGTCGTTTCTACGAGTCGAGCGATGGTTATAATGCGGTACATGGAGGCGAAACATACACTGTCATTGTCAGTAAACGATACGTAAACCCAAATCTCGAAGTTACAGCAAGACTCTGTCAGTCCGCCAGGATCAATCTTCTCGATACAGGGACCACATACAAACTTCCAAGCAAAAAGATCAGTGATATCGCTATCTTTTGAGACCTTTCAAGACGCATCCGTACTACGCTCGAGATAGGAACGGCCAATATGCAAACATCGCCAAAGAGGTTGATTATACCAACACCGAGGTAGAACTTTGCCATGGTCAGCCAAACAATGGCAGTGGTCGGATTGAGCACTTACCTTCGCTTCACTTATCACAACAATACCTTCAGCTCCATACCATTGATTCCAGTAATAGTTCAGCGGCCTCGTATATAACGGCAGTACAACGTGATTGGTGATCAGATACCCTGCAGTCAATGCTACGCAAAACCAGCCCAGCCATGTCATGCCAAAAATACGGCGATAGAAGGCAATAATCGAGAACTTGATGACGCATACGCTCCATGCGTAGATGTACACATATGCAAATGTAATCTGAGGACTTTAGCAAACGAAACAGCAGTCACCTAAAACTCGTACGATGGTTATTTTGCGCATGTAGTATGGGTTAAGAGTCCATATGTGCTTCCCAAGATGAAAGAAGCCACCTGAAGCCTTGTTCAGCCCAAGCAATCTGCTATCTAAAACTGTGGATGGAAAACTGACCAGCTATGCAGCATGCAAGATTGCCAGCGTTCAATGCCAGCCCCAAGAACATAAGATAGTCGTCCAGACCAAGACTCTCTCGCTTCAACCTCAATCTTGTCAGTAGCCTTAGTGCAACAAAGACCGCTGACAGCGTGAAAAGCGCGATTCCAATGGCATTGTTGGTGGCAGTGCGCGACTCATTCAAATTTAATGCTGATGGTGGATCCGCAAAGTAGTTGATAGCCATGACAGTATCCAAGAAGTCATCTAGATTCAAGACTCCAAGCAGAGTTGGTCGTTCGAGCGCAAGGGAAGATTGAAAGGAATCAGTTTTGAGGACGGCGCGTCCCTGGTCATGCAAGGGAGAATCAGATTGTGGGGTATGATGCTGATGTCATCCATTTTCGCGTGACTCGAACAAAGCGGCCTGCGTGAGGCGATGAGGTAACATAACGGTCATGGCTTTCGAACAATTTCTGGTAGTCGACGGATCCGGCCTGCGATGTGGGCAGGCGGCTCGTGGAGGGATCGGCGCACGTGCAGCGGGGATAAGTGGAACCTTGGGTACCGTAGCGGGTACGGTGGGGTGGTGGGCACCCCTCACTTTTAATCAACCCTTGATCTTCACTACTGTGAGACCTCCAAACTCGTTGCACAATCATCCCGCACACCTTCGATCCAATCACCAGCCCGATGGCAGCGAAGCAGACTAGATTCAAGGTGGCCGCCGCGCATGCCTCTCCAGTATACATGAACAAGGCTGCGACCATCCGAAAAACAGTTGCTCTGATCGAGCAAGCAGCTCACGAAAACGTCAAGCTGCTTGTGTTCCCTGAGACATTTATCCCTGGTTATCCTGTAAGTCATTCAATCCGGTCGCCCACAAGGCGGCTGGAATGCACACTCTAATCAGGACCGTAGTACTGGGCTGAGTGCTATGCTCCACTGAAACAAGTTGGCGCATTAGCAAAGTATGCTGAGGAGAGCATGGTGGTGGAACCGAATGGAGAAGATGTTGTTGCCATTCAGGATGCGTGCCGCCGTACTGGCGTTGCAATCAATCTCGGCATTTCAGAACGTGTCGCAAACGGGCACACTTTGTTCGACTCACAGGTTATTGTGGACAATGATGGGACGATCCTTGGCGTCCACCGGAAGCTTCAGCCGACCTATGTGGAGCGTTACATCTGGGCCCAGGGAAATGGCAGTTCCTTACGCAACTGGACCCTGTCGCTTGGATACAATCTTGGCGGCCTTGCCTGCTGGGAGCACACTATGAATGGGGCCCGCCAGGCGTTACTTATGCAGAATCAGCATATTCACGCAGGAGCATGGCCAGCTCTTTCAACAATGGCTGGTTTTGAACAGGTTGCTGATGCGCAGATTGAAGCTCTAATGAAAGCACACGCCCTGACTGCGCAGGTGTTTGTCATTACTGCTTCAAACTATATTGACGATACATGTCTCAATTGGATGGAAGAGAATCTGGGACCGCAAGACCTGGTAAAGGGAGGAGGTGGATGGTCATCCATTATAGCGCCCTTTTGTAACTTCATTGCGGGGCCTCATGTTGGTGGTGAGGAAAAACTAGTGCAGGGAGAGATTGACTTCGCACAACTTGGTGCTGTAAAGGTTTGGATTGACGCCGCTGGTCATTATCAGCGGCCTGAGATACTAAGATTCAGCTTCGATGCGCGGCCCCACTGGGCTGATGAGAAGTCTGACCGCTTCAGGGCCCAGCCTGAGGAGAAGAAACATAAGGAGGATTCCATAGAGCAGTCGCAGTGATGTATGCGGCGTGCAAGGGTACATTGGGGGCTTTCCAATGAACGTGATCGCAATGACCTGCTTACTGATGTGACTGTTTTCGTGGACCTGTCTTCAGAATGTTTTGACCGTCCCATCTCGGTCCTGCACGCGCTCACGGTAGACGTGCAACACCATAATCGCATTGGTTTTAAATGCTAGAGATTAGCAGAAGGTGCCGGTTTCTGAGCTATTTGATCTAATCGTTGAGATGATGGCTTGGCCAGATGATGGCTTCACCCGGTGTGTCGAGTGGGAGGAGCACACAATAGCCTGCTCCGTCTTCACTTTCGGCTCACTAGCTAAAGCAGACTGCTTACCGCCCGCACCCTATATTACTACAATTTTCTACTTATGAGCGGAATTCTCTAACGAATGCTGCCATATCGATGATCAGTGCGCTCTTCACTTCGTTCAAGGTCTTGCGAGCATACGACAATCCATGAGGCAGATATGAGCATGCGGTACTTCTCTGTCACTCCGTCTCTTTGAAACGCTGACATTGTGGTAGGTCACAGGAGCCTAGTTCCATTTTGCAATCAACGAAAAGGATGGTGTTACGTGTCATTGCTGGATGGATCGAGACCTCAAGTATCTGATAAAGAGGTAATTCTAATTTCCCCAAACGATATGGTGCTGTATATCAACATCAGAACCGTCGCCCCCCCCCCCACCCCCCCCCCCCCCCCCCCCCCCCCCCCCCCGCCCCACCCCCCCCCCCCCCCCCCCCCCCCCCCCCCCCCCCCCCCCCCCCCCCCCGCGCCCCACCCCACCCCCCCCCCCCCCCCCCCCCCCCCCCCCCCCCCCCCCCCCCCCCCACC
>JAFISE010000382.1:0-11446 GCA_022560025.1 Stagonosporopsis chrysanthemi | reverse complement strand
TAAGAAGTATTACAGTAGAGTAGTATTTTACTTTCTTTGTAAGATTAATAAAGCACACTAGTATAAGTAAGTAAAATAATAAGAAGCTAAGGTAGAAGAAGCTAGAAAAGTAGAGATAGCTAAACTTAGGTATACTTATAAGCTATACAAAGAGCAAGTAGCTTAGAAGAAGTATAAGTAGTAAGTAAAAAAAAAAAAAAGAGAAAGACTGTATTAAAGCTAAGAAGGCAAAAGAAGTAGCTAAATATAAGGCTAAAAAAGAATATTAGAAGCAAGCTTATAATACCTAGAAAGCTAAACAATTGTCTTAAAAAGGTAATAAATTAGCTTTAAAAGCTTCTATAGTAAAAAAGAAGCTTATATATTATATAGTAGGTACTTGTAGTTATTTTATACCTGTAATACTTTTTCTGCCTACTTATACTTATACTACTTATAGCAGCTAAATAGTAACTTTATATAAGTAGAATATATAAGAAAATATTATTATATAAGTTTATAAAGTACTTTAATAAAATATCTTATAATAATAACTATTATATATAGCTCTATAGCTTTATTTTTAAGTAAGCTATTTTAGTAGTTTAGTATATTAACTAAATCTGCGCATTAAGTGTACAGACATAGTACTATAGTATCTATATATACTGTGTATACCTTTAGGCTATGTATACTAAAACAACCTTAGGTAACAACTAATATTACAAGCTTAGCTAGTTAGCTTAAGCTTAATTAGATAGCTTACTTATAAGGTGCTTGTTTATTTAGCTTACTACTAAGAAGCTCTAAGCTTCTTGCTTAAGTACTTACGTGCGCAACTTAGCTACAAACACGTAACTACTAAATATTTCCTTTGTATATAATAATATTTTGTCTAATCTATAGAAAAGGTACTAATTAATTAATTTAATTACTAGAGTAGAGTTCTTTAAGCTTAATAACAGTTATAAGCCTAGCTTCCTAAGCATAGTAGATTTTTCTACGCACTTAGTGTTAAGCTTGTTAGATGCTACTCTAACACTCTAATTAAATTTTTACACTATTTATCTTATACTACTAGGCTACTTACAAAATACCTTATAAACAAGCTAGTACTCTATAGCAGCGCTGTGCTAGAGGCTAATAGAGCTTGTTAGCTTAAGACTAGAAGTAACTAGCCTAGTTAGTATATTTAACTAACTTAGAACGCGCAGCTTAGAGACGTGTAAGAGCTTATTAACCTAGACAGTCTTACAGTACCTAGTATCTATAAAGGCGCTCTTTGTCTACTAAGAGAGAGCTCTATAACAGCTTATCTTACTAACTTTAACAGTATAGATTAAGCTACTCTCTTAGTAGAGACAGGCTCTACCTAAACAACGTATAGTTAAGCAACTGCCTTAGCTTAGTTAAGCTCTAAGCAATATACTTAAGAGCTTGCTAAATATAAAATTAAAGTAAGCAAGTAGGTATTAAAAGCAGAGCGCTTATAAAAGCTATAGAACTAAGTTAATATAATAGTTAAGCTAGTAATTATATTAGCTATAATAGTATAGCTTGTAAATAAAGGTAAAACTTCTCTCTAAGCTCTTATTATAAAGTTAAAGAAGAAGTTTAAGCTAATAAGCAGCAGCTTACTTACCTAGCTGTGTGCAGAGTACTGTGCACACCTTAAAGCAGCTTGTTAGAAACAAGTAGCTCTCTAAGAATAGTTTTAAAAATAGAACCTACTTTACTTCTAAGCTAAGTTATATAAGCTCTTAGAAGTAAGTAGAGAGCTTGCTGCTAAGGACTTTCTAAAAGTAATTACCTATAAGATTATACTAGAATAGAGTTATATAATATACTAAAGAATTATCTAAGATAGTGTTCTAGAGCTCTCTATACTTATACTTAACTAGGTAGCTAAGGTATTTAGTGCGTTAATATACAAGTATATAATAAAGGTAGAAAAAAATAACCTTAGTGTTTTTACTACCTTTAAGAGCTGCTTAGATAGTACTCTAGCGCTTAGAGCACCTTAGAGCAGCCTAAGCAGCTTAGAAGAGCACTAAGGCTATTCTTGCTTATGCAAGTCTTAAAGCTATAAGTATAAGTAGAAACCTACTAAGTGTTAGACTTTTAAGGCAGCTCTAAGTAAAAAGAGTAATTAGAGAATAATAAAAAAGCACTGCTTAGATATTATCTAGAAGCTTAACTTAAACAAGTTTAAAAATCTTAAGCAAGCTATTAAGTAACTTAGCTAGGGCGCTAAAGCTCTACTAGCTCTAGTGCTAATTATTGCTAGCACTACAAAGGTAGTAGAGTTCTCTAGTAATATCTAAGCTGCTCTAATAGACCTTAAGATAATAAGCAAGCTTATAGACTTATAAGCAAGTATATATATAAAAGTATACAATATTATAGATTTTAGTGCGTACTTACTTTTTAATAGTACTATTTTAGATAATAGAGCAGCTATACACCTTATAAACAGCACTAAGCTACTAGTGCCTAGTACTTTCTACTTAGTGTTAGGGGTAAAGACAGTAGAAGTAAGTACCTAAGTATTTCTTATTACTAGCTAAGAAGCTTGTTTGTTTAAAAATACACTCTACAGAAAATACAGACTATATACAAATAACCTGCTTTTATAGAATATAGTTATAGTAAAAAAATTCTATATAAATATTATCTTAAAAGCTTGTTTAAATAGCAAAGGTCTTTAGTACTTTAGCTTTAACTCTATACTCTATATAGGTTACTTAGACAAACTAAGATTAAGCATTGTATATACAACTCTTAAGTACACTTTTAGCTTTACTTTTTTTTTTTAAATATAAGCTACTTTCTACTTATATACTAAACTTAGTAAATACTGTAATACTTAAATAATCTTACACTACTTACCTAAAAAGCTTAGATAAAGACTTCTAGTACAAACAAGCTAGCTACCTAGGCCTAGAAGCTTTTTAAGCCTTAGTAAAGAAAGTGCGCAGCGTGTGTATAAGCAGAACAGCTTAAAAAGACTGCTAACACTGTGTAATTATACATGCTAAACAGGTAGTAAGCTAAAAGAAGTATAAGAAGCCTAGGCAACTATTTTAAAGAGTAAGTTAAGACCTATTTAATATACTTCTAGGCTATAGTAACAAGTTATAGATTTTTTTAATTAAGAAGTACTATAGTAAGAAGCTCTTTATATACTACTTATAAAGCAAGATACTTATAGAGATTCTATACGTCTTTATAAACTTTATACACTAGGTACTTACTTAGTTTAAGCTTAAAATTTGCAAGATTACTTAGAATAATAATACTATAACAGTGCTGTAGTATAAAAGCTCTATATACAAGCGCTAAGCGCTTAAAGAGAGTATTAAAATAGAAGTTACTCTACTCTATATATATAAGCTAAATAGCAGCCTAGAAAGAGCTAGTTAAGAGATAATAACAAAATTTATAAAGATAGCAAGCAGTGCTAACTTACTCTAGAAGCTCTAGCTAGAAGTTATAAAAGCTGCTGCATAGCTATATAATATAAGCCTATCTTATATAAACAAGCTGTATAGCTCTAACAAGCAGCTTAATTAGTAGTTTACTTAGTATTTTTACTAGTACATGCCTAAGCTTGTAATAGGCTAGCAAATAGGTTTAGAGTACTTAGTAGTAAGTAGAAGTTAAGTTAGAGTTGCACAGACCTTAGAGTAGTAGTTAGGTTAAGGTTGTATAGGCTAGGAGTAGAGGTTAGGTAAAAGTACCTCTAGCGTAAGTAGAGGTAAGAGTTAGGTTGCACAGACCTAGGTTAGAGTTAAGTTAAGAGTACCTACTAGGGTACGTAATTTTAAGTTGTAATAAATAGCTTATCTTGCTACAGAATAACTTTGTTAGAGTAAGCCTACTACAGTGTGTAATAATAGGTAGTAATAATTAGTATTTTTACTATAAGATAAAATCTTTTACAATATTAGTATAACCTTTACTTTACCTTAACTTTAAGTAGAGACAACTTAACTTCTACTTACTTAGTACTAACTTAGTGTAGGTAGAGGTTAGGTAGGAGTTAAGTACTGTTACGTGCTACCTTAACCTCTACTTAACTTCTACCTATTTGCTAGCCTAGCTTATAAGAAGAGTAACAGCTAACCTTAGGCCTAATTAGAGCAGTGTTTATACTTACAGCTACTGCGTATATTCTTTAAATAAGAAACAAGCAGCTAGACGTAATAAAAAAAGCTTTAAAGTTACTTTATAGAGCTATATTAGTTACTTTGTTAGTTATTAAGCTTTTAATATATACTGTATATAAGTCTCTTAACTTAACTAAGTAATTATAACACGTAATATAATATTTAATAAAGAGCTCTTTTATAGCAAAGACAACAAGAAACTATTAATCTCTATAGTAAAAGTAAGTAAACTTATTAAAATCCTCTATAAACCTAATAAGATATTTAATATAAGAAAAGTAATTAAGCTTTCTATTATATAGGTAGTAGATCTATTGCTTAAAACACCTACTAAGCAATAGCTTAGGAGTAGAGCTGCGTAGGAACCTTAATTACTAGAGGGCTAATCTAGTAAGGAAGGAGCTACTGCAGTAGAAGCTGCGCACATAACTAGCTTAGCTAGCAAGTTGCTAGAGATCTGCGCAGGGTACTAAGAGATAGGCCTACTTTCTCTTAACTTAACTCTAAAACCTAAGTACCTAAAGTTAGTTAAAGAAGCTCTTGTATAGAAGATAAAGTATACTAAAAGCTTATAGAAAGTGTACTCTACTATAGAAGAAAGAAGTACACTAGTACTCTTTAAGAATCTTAATCCTATAGCTAATAGGCTAAGACCTAGCTTGCTAATTGTACTTATACCTTCTTGTAGTATAACAAGAGCTAGTCTACTAACTACTAGACGTGTAAACTAGCTATAGTAGTCTTCTTAGGCAAGCTGCTAACTAAGAGATTATAAGTGTAATAAGCTTAGTAATAATAAAAAAGCATAGTACACTGTAATTAACCTACTTTATAGAGTAGAAAGCTACTTATAAATACTTTAACCTCTATTTAACTATATAAACAAATAAGAAGAGTAGTATAAAGAGCTTGTTACTATATACGCAGTAATAGCTGCCTTAGCTCTTAACTTTAGAAAGAAAAACAAGCAGTGTGTACACTATAATAAGCTCTTTCTACTTCTAACAAGATAAAAAGATCTTGCTAACTACCTACTTAGAGCTCTATACAGGTAAGCAGCTAAGAAAGAGATTCTCTAGCTAATACTGCTTAAAACCTAGATAGAGATAGACAGGCTAAGCTCTTTATTAAGACTTTTACTGCTTAAATAGGTCTTTATATATAAGTTTAATAAAGACAGCTATTTTCTTAAGTATAAAGTAAGGATTTGTGTATATAAAGATCTCTAAACAAAGAAATTAATTAACTTAACCTATACTATAATACTTACTGCGTGCTTATTTTATACTATAATAGCAATTACTACACACTTTAGCTTAAAGCTCTATTAGTATAATATTTCTAGTACGTTTTTGTACACAAGCTATATAGGCTAACTTAGTGTGCTTTGCAAGCTACTTAATAAGTTTACTAAGCCTAGAAAGTATACAAAGCTCTTATAGGCACTGTACAAGCTGTGTAATTCTCTACTTCTATAGTACTAAGAGCTATTAACTACTCTCTAGAAGCTTAGTTTAACAGTATTAAAAAAAGAGCTATACCTATTCTTTAACCTAGAACGCTATATAGTACTACTATTCTATATAAATAATATTCTACTTGCTTTTTATAAAGATAATAAAGCTATAGCTATAAAGCTTATAAGCTTATTAGAAGCAAAATATTATATAGAAGACTATAGCAATACAGAATAGTTCTTAGAAATTAAAATAATCTACAATTAAGCTGCTAGTACTATAATACTAGTGCATAACTCTTATATTAACAAAGTAGTAACTAAGTTTAGTATTACTAGAAATAGACACTTTCTAATTGTCTTATTTCTAATTAAAAAGCTTACTAAACATACTAAAGAAGTATTAAAACAAGAGATTAAGGCTTACTAGAAGTGCGTTAGAAGTATACTATATACAGTAATAATAATCTGCCTAAATATAGCTTATACTGCCTCTTAGCTATTGTACTACCTTACTAACCTAGAAGAAGCTTACTTTAAGGTAGCTAATTAGGTAATTAGCTACTTATATTAAATTAAGCACCTAGGTATAAAGTACAAAGCTTATAAGAGTAGCTAGCTGCTTATTTATAGAGATGCTTTATTTACTAATAATTACAAGACTTAATAATTATCTTAGAGCTATATTATGTAGCTCTTTAGAGGTCTAATTATATAGAAGGCAGCCTAGCAAGCTATAGTAACTACCTTAACTACTAAGGCAGAGTTATTAGCTTTAGAGCAAGTAGCAAAGGAGAGTATTGCTCTTAAACGCTTTCTTACTAAGCTTTAGCTTAACCTAAGAGTAGCTTAAGAGATCTTCTATAACAATTAGTAAATAATAAAGCTAGTTGTAAAAAAGAGCAAGTAACTTACTACCTAGCTATGCTATATAGATATACAAAATATATAGCTTAAATAAGAGTATACTAAGAGTAGCTTTAAAATTTATTATTTAAAAACAAGTAAGATACCTACTAACAAGCTTATAAAGCTGCTTTCTAAGCAGTTATATAGGTATTTTATTAGTTACCTTAACTTATATAAAATATAATAAAAAAAGAGCAAGTTAATAAGTAAAGAGAAGATTACTTAATTATATAAAGAAGATAAACCTCTCTTCTAGAGCAAAGCTTAATAACTAGTAAGCAGCTTACTAGAGATTTAGCAACCTACTAGATGCAGGCTGCGTCTTCTTACAGTAGCTCTTATAAGCATACCTAGCAGTAGTAATAAGCTTACTACTAGAGCTTCTATTAGACTTAACTAAGACAACTACTAGTAGTAGCTATCTTTAATTAGGTCCTTTAGAACTCTAATAGCACTATACAGCTTAGTAATATACTATAAGCTTATTAGCTATACGTTTATAAAGTAATATAAAAAAGTGTATACTAGAGTAGTTATACTACTATTAGCTAGCAGCTTGTTTATAAGCTTTATACTTAAAAGCTTAAGAATATTATAACTATAAGCAATTAGTCCTAAGTTTATAAGCTTTAAATAGTATAGTATAACTTATAAAGGTATATAAAAGTAACTCTATATATAGTAAGTATACTACTTAGTTTAAAGACTAACACTAATAGTATTGTAGCACAGAGCTGCCTTGCTGCTAGTAAGCAGTGTGTTAATACACAGCTTATATAAAATAACCTACAAGGCTCTTAGTATATAGTAAAGTAGCAGTAACAGAGGTAGAGCAGGTAGGGGCGCTATAGCAAGCGCTATAGCAGGCGCAAAGTAAGTAGAAAGAGAGAAAAGCAGTATAAGAGGCGCCTAAGAGCTTAAAGAGCCTCTAAGGCTAGCAGACAATATATATATACAATTATCTTAACTCTAAAGAGCTAGAGGTAAGACAGAGTAGCAGTACCTAGGCACGCAAGCTCTAGCTGCAATAAAAGTAGTAGTACAGGCAGTAGCAGCACAGGTAGTAGTATAAGCAATAGTAGTAAGCACAGTGCACACAGTATAAGCAGCTTTAGATTGCTTTTTTTTATTTATAATTAGCTAAGAAGTTTAAAAGAAAAGGCTAAGAGATACTTAGAAGCTTAAGTAGACACTGCTTAAACGCCTAAACTAACTAAACTAACACCTACTAAGCTAAAAATAAGCAACTTAGATAGAGCTAAAAAGAGATAGAAGACTGTTTAGAAGCTAGTAAAGCTTCTAAAAAGTTAACAAAAAGCGTAAAATAGTAAGAAAAGTATACTTATAGCTATAGTAGTTAACTAAACTAGAGAAGGTTAAAATTAAGCAAGAAGCTTAATTATATACTAGCTAGACCTAGTAAAGTAAAGTTTACTCTTACTTCTTTACAACACTACGCTTTGCACAGCTATAATAAGACAAAGCAGCTTTACTTTACTCTTAATATAATAGAAGAAATAGTAACAATATAATAAGCTTATAGAAGTACACTTAAAAGCTTTCTAAGATAGAGTAATTAAGCTGCTTATTACCTGCCTATATATATAGATAGGCTTAAAAGTATATAAATATATAACTCTTAGTTATATTAAATATAAACAAGCTGCTAGCTAGCTACTTATATATATATTAGTTTAAATAACTTAGATTATTATATAATAATTAGACTATTATATAATAGCTCTTCTATATAGAGCTAAGGAGTTTTTTTACTTACTAAATGTTTTTATAGTTATAGTAAGGCTATTTAGGTACTTATATACGTAATAAGCACCTAGAAGGTGTGTTACAAGCTTAGCTAGTTAGCTTAAGCTTAATTAGATAGCTTACTTATAAGGTGCTTGTTTGTTTAGCTTACTACTAAGAAGCTCTAAGCTTCTTGCTTAAGTACTTATGTGTGCGGCTTAGCTACAAACATGTAACTACTAAATATTTTCTTTGTATATAATAATATTTTGCCTAATCTATAGAAAAGGTACTAATTAATTAATTTAATTACTAGAGTAGAGTTTTACAAGCTTAATAACAACTAAAAAGAAAGTAATAGAGCTATATATAAAAGCTATTATATTAAGATTTTTTATAACGTACTTTATAAGCAAGCTAGCTATATAGGTAAGCTAGCTACTTTTACTAAAACCTTACTAAAACTTACTCTATTATAGCTTAAAATACTATACTTTAGCTCTAAACAAAGTAGAATAACTTATAATATTACTTAGAGACTTCTTTTACTTTATTCTTGCATATTTATATATTATACCTACCTTCTCTATACTATTTACAGCGTTGTTAGGATAGCTTGCCCCCTTTAGCGTGCACCTACTTCTTTACCTTCTTTTTATTACTGTGCACTCTAAACTCCTTTAAAGTAGCTAGTTATAAGCTATCTTTAACTAGAAGAGTCTCTTTTGCCTTAATATACTTTTTCTTATACAATTTACGTTGCGTAACTGCTATATTAGCAGCTTAAAGCTTAGCAATCTGCTATTGTACTAAAAGTAGCTTATATAATAAAATTACTCTCTTCTTTGTATAGTGCTTAAGTGCGCTTAGAACAGAATTTAGTAAGCTGCTTTACTACTTCTTGTACTTTTCTTAAATTAGAGTTAATTGCAACCTAAACTCTAGAGTATTACTAGGTGTTTATAACTGCTAAGGCTTATTATTAGTAAGTAGTTAGAGTAATAGCGTGCAAAGCTTTATATTAAGAGCTATTATAACCTGTTCTATGTTAAAGAGAGCTAATCTAGCGCCTTAGAACTCTCTTTAAATATTGCTAAGTATAATTAAAGTATTATAGGCGCGTATAAAGCATAGCAAAAACTTAGTCTTAGTTATATATATAATCTAGTTCTGTATAAGCACTTTAGCTTAGCGCCTATACACTTACTTTAAAGAGCTAAAACAACCTATATTAAGTAGCTATAAGAGGTGTAATAAGTAAGTAGGTATATACAAGGTTACAATCTTATTATTCTTATAGTATTACTAGAATTAGAGCAAGTTGTAGCTCTTATAGCTGTTAATAACTAGTAGGTAGTATAAACTAACACTATGCTACTTTGTATGCACGTTAAAGTGTTTTTACTAGGCTAGACTAAGCTTATTAGTAGTCTAACTATTAGCAAAGACTCTAATAACCTAGTCTTGTAGTAGATCTTCTTCTTAGTACTAGCCTAAGAGGTAGTGCTTACCTTAGAAGATAATAAAAAGCAGAATAGCCTAACCTTTAGTATTAGTACTCTTAATAACTATTGTCTACTCTTAGTTACCTAGCTAAACTTTCTTTAGCCTTCTTTGTCTCTTTAAAGCTATAACAACAGCTCCTGTTAATATAATGCCTATTATAAAGCTAGCCTTGTTAAAGTTGTAGGTATTATTATTAAGAATACTATACTTAGCTTTAGTATTCTCTACTAGGTAGAACTAGCTTCTAATTACTTTAGAGTCTTTATATTTAGCTCTCTTGTAGTTATACTTCTAATTAAACTTTACTTTAAGCTCTAGCTAATAATTAATAAACGTACTAAACTAGTTTAAGCTAATATAGCCTAGACTACACTTAGTGCGCAAAGAATTAGCTATATTAGCTATAGCTAACAGCTAGGGAGCAAATCTTTGCGCGTTCTAGGTTAAGTATATACTTAACAAATACTTGCTTCTTATTCTTGTCTAGTACTCTTAAGTTTGTAATAGTATTAGTGCGTAAAAGTTATCTAGTGTATTGTATACTTAGTGTGCTTTAAAGCACTCTGTAAATAGCTATAGCACATTGCTTAAATAGATTTGCATCTTGTTTAAAAGCTTAAAGCGTAAGCTGTATCTAAGCTTCTTTTAACGCGTTTGTTTATTATTATTAAAGAAGTATTATTATAAAGAAAGTGTTTTAGTAGAGTCTTAGTAAAAGTAGCTAGCTTGCCTGTGTAGCTAGCTTGCCTGTAAGGTACGTTAGTAACAATCTATTAAGTTCTATAGTACTTACTCTATTACTACTTTTTATTTAGACGTGTTGTGCAGCTACTATATATAGTAACTAGTAGAAGTGTTAAAGAAGGTAAAACCTTAACTATAACCTAAGTAGCACTATATATATACTGTTTTTTAGTAGCTAGCTCTATAAGAGGCTTTTATAAAGTCTTGTGCTTACTTATTTAAAGCAATTAGATAGATTTAGCAGTATTAGCCTCTTTTTTTCTTTATTGTTTTTTAGCCTTCTTAGAAGCCTCTCTTAGAGCTTTCTTTTTCTTTGCCTTTACTTATTCTACCTTCTACTATTACTTCTACAGCTTACTTTAAAGCTTTTTTTGTGCCTTAATATTCTTTTTATAAGCTTTATCTACCTCTTTTTACAGCTTTATCTCTTTGTTTATTTTATAATACTCTTCTTCTTTATAGACCTTCTATAGAGACTAAAGAACAGCTGCACTTTTATACTCTTTATCTTGCTATAGGTTAAGCTTTCTCTACTTCTACTTAGAAAGCTTTTAATACTAAAGTATATTATAAAAGCCTTTGTTTTTAAGCTGTACAAGCTTTATAGTAGTAGAAAGGTAAGAGATAGTATACCTTAGCTGCTAGACCTTTTTAAAGTCTTAATCTTCTACTACCTTATCTAGTATTTGTATAGCTTGTTTCTAATTGTGCCTTCTTAGCTTTAACACAGTCTTTCTCTTCTTTTTTTTTTACTTACTACTTATACTTCTTCTAAGCTACTTGCTCTTTGTATAGCTTATAAGTATACCTAAGTTTAGCTATCTCTACTTTTCTAGCCTCTTCTACCTTAGCTTCTTATTATTTTACTTACTTATACTAGTGTGCTTTATTAATCTTACAAAGAAAGTAAAATACTACTCTACTGTAATACTTCTTA
>JAFISE010000381.1:0-11706 GCA_022560025.1 Stagonosporopsis chrysanthemi | reverse complement strand
TTGTCGCAGCAGGAAAAGCATATAGGGTCAGAGCAGGGGAGGCTGCACGTGCCACAATTAAATCATATAGGGTCTGTAGGGAAATTGACTAGGAGCCAGCTAGTAGGTTTTCTTTACACTTAAGTAAGTAGTAAATACTTAGTTATAAGCTTCTTAGATAAGGCAAGTGCATAGTACTAAGTCTAGAACTATGCACAGACAATCTTAGTATAGAAGTAGACTATTATAGATTTAATAACTAAAAGCTAAGATTTTTACTCTTTCTTAAAAGCCTAGCAATTGTATTATAGTACAGCTTTAATTAGTTCTAAGAAGTCTAACTATATTTCTAGCTGCAAAGTATAGATAGTGTATACTAAAGAATATAAAAAATAGACTTAGGTAAGATTAGAGTTAATATAGTTATAAAGTTGTTAGAGTCTTAATAATACCTAGAAGTAATTATCCTCTTAAATTGTCTTAAGGTTAGCTAGGTCTTACTTTCTTTAACTAAAGATATTAGCTTTCTTATTATTCTTCTCTAGAGTATACTTAATTTAGAAGTTAAACAAAGTAAGTGCCTCTGCCTACCTAACTTGTTAGGTATTTAAGACTTTAGTAGTTATAAAATATTCTAGAGAACAGTAGTTAAAGTAGATATAGATCTAATTTAGCATAAATATTAGCTTAGCTCTCTACTTATTAAAGGCCTAGAAGATAGCAAAGAGCTCTTTATTATAGATCTCTTAGTTAAGCTTTAAACCTAATAGGGAACAGCTATAGAATGCTGTAGAGTACTAGCAGTTGTCTGCGTGTTTCTAAGACATAACGCTAGCTACTACTCTATCTAATACGTTAGTCTTAAGCTTTGTTTTAAAGTCTAAGTTAAAGTAGCACAGAGTTAAAATAGCTAATAGACTCTATTTAAGCTTCTTAAAGCTAGCTTAGTAGTCTAGAGTCTATTTAAAGGCATTTAATAGACTTTGTAATATAATTAAAAGTTTTACTACCTAAGAGAACTTAGGCATAAATTATTAATAGAAACTAGTAAAGCCTAGAAACAATTTTATACTTGTTATAGTTGTAAGTAGCTTCTAGTTTACTAAAACCTATACTTTCTTAGAATCTACTTTAATACCTTTGTTTATAAAGATATACTTAAGGTACTAAGTATAAGTTATATAGAATTTACTTTTCTTAATATTAACCTGTAAGCCTGCAGAGTAAAGACATTCTAGAACCTTTTTAATATATATCTAGTAAGTCTAAGTGTCTTTAGAGTAGATAAAGATATTGTCTAAGTAAGCAATATAAAAGTTATCTAAGTAGTTAATTAGAATATTATTTATATAGTATTAGTATATAGTAGAGCTATTATATAAACTAAATAGTAAGACCTTACACTTATATATGCTATAACACGTTTAGAACATAGTGTACTCTTTAAAGGCAGAATCTATACAGATTTAGTTAAAAGCTAATTAAATATTAAACTTTGTAAATATCTTTGCCTTAGATAGTTAAGTAAGCAGCTTGTCTATATATAGTATTAAATAAAAGTCTTTGCAAGCTAAATTATTTAATTTATAATAGTCTATATAGATATACAAGCTTTAATTTAGTTTTTATATATATAGTATAAGTAATATAAATAGGCTTTAGCTATATTTAATCTAACTATAGCGCAGCTATTTTTATACAAACGTTTTAGTAGCTTTAAGTTCTTTTAGGTTCTATTTGTACAAGAAAGAGTAATAGTTTAGCAAGAGTTCTTCTAAAACAATCTTGTAGTTATCAAGGTAGTATTCTAGAAGGCTTTTAGCTTCTGCCTTACCAAATATATTAGTATACTAAGAGTATTAGGCTAGTAAGCGTTTTTAGATTAGTTAGGCATTATTAGAGTTATCTTAGTAACACTTTTCTTTTATAATATAATTTATCTTATATAGATTAGTTGTAAAGAACTTATTTTATAGTTTCTTTATTAAGAAGTAAAAAGTGTTAGCTAAGAGCACAGTAATAATAGCAACCTAAGTTAAACTAGTTATAAAGGTATTTACTACTTTGTTAGGTAGTACTAAGAGTTGTAAACAAAACTTAGGCAACTTTAATATACTTCTTATATATTAAACAGTTGTACTAAAGCTATATTATTGCTAATACTCTTTTTATTTCTATAGAGTATCTTATTACTTTATATCCTGTTAGGCTTTGCTTTTTTTAAAAGGTTGTTACAAAGTTATTAATAATAGTAGCGTAGGATTATATAATTAAAGGTATTTAGTATACTATATTAACTAAGAATACTCTGTATTAAGTTAGAGCTTAAAGTACTTAAGCTATTTAATTCTAATAATATAATCTTGTCATCTAAGATCTATAATAATAAAAAGGCAGTTGTATATCTTTTTACTATTAACTATAAAGTGTAACTATATATACTAGGTTACTAGAGAGGTAATTTAATTCTAGAACTCTTTAACTTAAACTAAAAAAAGTAGCTTTTAGAAAGGTTTATAGAAAAAAGTAGAAATAGAATAAGTAATATTAGAATTTAAAAATAAAAATCCTTAGGCACTAGTATTAACTAAGGAGCGGAGTTAAACACTAAGCTCTTAGTTACAAAGAATAGTAGAAGTAAGAAAATAAAGTCTACTAAATAAATAAGATAATAAGAAGTTAGATAGATTATATTAGTTTAGGCCTAAGTAAGATAATTCTTCTAAGTAGAACTATTTTCTATAGAGATTAAATTAGTCTTATTAAAGTCTTCTTTAGTATTAACAAAGTCTTCTTGTTCTACCTTAATTTTGCGTATACAGAGTACTATATAATTCTTAGTAAAGTGTCCTAGCTTTCTATAGTTATAGCAAGCTTTTAGAGTTATATTCTTTTTAAGTACAGGTGTGTTAAAGAGTTAGCAGGGTACAAGAGTACTTTAAGCAAAGTAAGTAGATTAGCTAAGAGAAGAGTAATCTTATTAACCTGTTGTAACAAAGCTCTGTTTTATATCTAACTAAGGTGTTCTTATAAATCTTAAGAGTTGCAAAACAGTATAAGTTAGCATAGTAAGGTTATTCCTCCTTTCTATATTATAAGCAGTTAAGTGTTCTACTATTTAAGAGAAAAAATTATACTATTACTACTTAAAGCCTAGATTAAGTACTTAAATACTTAGAGAGATCTTAGTCTATATATAGTAAAACTATTCTAATTAAGGTACCTTTCTTTTAATAGCTATACTAAGGAAGCAGCTTATAAAAGTAGAGAAAGCTTTTAATTTCTCTATTTAGAGTTAATTAAAGGCTGCTTAGCTTTTTACTTGCTTATTCCTAGTAACAAAGTATATCTTAAAGAGCGTAATTATCTCTTCTACAGTGTAAAAGCAATCTGTCTTATTATTAGAGAAGTACTAAGGTTCTAAGTATTTTTTAGCTAATCTAGAGGTATAACCCTAGACAAGAGCTATATAGGCACGTACACTCTAATAGTAGTCTATATTAATATTAAGTTAGTCTTAAATAAAGGTATACTATTACTAAAAGGTAAAATTACTTTTATTTATAAGAACCTTAATATTAAGAGTCTTTTTAAAAAGCTTCTTACGTACTATAAGTACTAAGCTAGCTTCTAATAGCTGCCTTATAGTAGATTAATATAGTACACTTATTAGTAGTGTTTTTATTGTAAGTAGAGAGTAATTTGCTAGAGTAAGACTAGCACGTAACTAAGCAAGTTCTTGCTGTAGTTAAGCTATCTCTTCTAAGAGATTGTAGTAAGATAGCTCTAAATTAGATCTATTGTTAGTAGGGGACAGTTGTGCTAATATAAAGCTCTAAGGGCGTCTAGCCTCTAATTAGTTCTAGGACTAACTAGTAGGTTTTATAGTAGTGCTTAATATTAAGGTTGTATCTAAATTAAGTAAGTTATTAATAGTCTCTAAGTGTCTATCTTAGTGCAATCTAACGCAGCTTTTCTAAAGTTAATCTTAGAGCAGTAAGTTGTAAGAAGTTCTAAACCTATAAGCTTTAATTATTAAGAGATCTTTAGTATCTTAAAAGTTAACTATTATATAAACAATTTAAAGACTTGTTTAGTTTAGGTATAATACCTTAGCTGCACTTATATAAATAACTAAATAGACTATAGCAATATTATTATAAGGCTGTTACTAGCTAAAATAAGTTTTAAAGTATAATATAACAATATAAGATACTAAAAAAGTCTAAATTATATAGGTATCTGCTATAAAGTATATAGAAGTACTAGAATAAACTATAAAACAAGATCTCTATTCTTATAGGTCTTGTATAAAAGAATACTTTAAAACTATCTATCTAAACTCTGTAGAGACTTCTTTTCTTATACCTAAGAGCTAAGAAAAGACTATACTAAGAAGCAGTTAAAAGACAGATCTAAGTTAGGTAGTTATTAGGTAGTATAAGGTAGGCTTAAAGAACTAGGCTTGTTCTTACACTAATTATCTTAAACAAGCAAGTATAAGGCTTTAAGTAAGCTTCTTATAGAGCTAGTAGCTAAAAAAAAGTATATATATAGTAGTACTTGTGTTGTAGTTAATATATTACTGTCTCTAGCACCTTTACTAGTTACTATACGCAGTAGCTACACAACACGTCTAAATTAAAAGTAGTAATAGAGTATATACTATATTACTTAATAGATTATTGTCACGGGATTCCTCTCTGATACCCCTCGGCCCTACCTCGGGCACACCCAGGCTAAGGGCCAGGCCGCGCACGGGCCTCCCATATATATACTCCTATCGAATCCAGAGGCTCACACCTCAAGGATTCGTCTGATATCCAAATACAACCCCAATTCGGCCTTGAAGCCATCCCATCTACCTTGAGTCCAATTGCCTGCCTACAGTGACCTCACAATTATTACTATAAAAAATCTTAAAATCTTATCTATTATATATAGCTCTATAACCTTATTTTTAAGTAGTATAGAAGGTTAATTTTTATATACTAAGCTAAGGTATACACTAACTCTCTAAAGACTATATTACTTAGCTGTCTTAAACAAGGTCTATTATATAGAAACTCTAACTTAACTTACTTTAATAGTGCTATATTTTACTAAATCTATAGATAAAACTCTTAGAGTTGCTATATAAAGTATATAGAAATTAGTTTTATATAAGATGTTTTTTAATTTAGGTATAAAAGACTTATAAGTTAGTAGTATTAAAGTAATATAGAGTACTACTAAAGTAGATTGCTAAAAAAAGAGTAAACTCTAATACTAACTATATTAAGCTATAGTTTAGTGTCTACTCTATGCTATTATATTAATTAAGGAGTTAGGTAGAGGTTAGGTACTGTTACGTGCTACTCTAACCTCTACCTAACCTCTATCTATTTACTAGCCTATATATACTAAAGAAGCAACCTAAGTTATTTATAGACTATTAAAGTAATAGAGCTATCTTATTATCTCTAGCTAAGAAGAGACCTTTGCTTTTATGTAAGACTTGCTATAAACCTAGCCTGTAGCTTGCTGCTTAAGCTGACTTGCGTGCAGTTGCTTATCTAGAATGGCTCGGACTAGGTCGGCCCGTTGCCCTAATGATTGAGACCTCGACTTCTTAACATCTGAAGCAACGTGAACAACGAAGAACGAGCTTTGACAGCCCTAGACGAAGAATTGCTGGCAGTGCGATTCTACGAACATCGGTCCTTTGTCGTCTTCTGTTACGTCTGCTACTATAGGCTGCTGCCCTAGTTTGCGTAGAAAAAGTTGGTGCTGATAAAAGTGCTTTGCTACAGGCTCCTGAGCTCGTTTTCCCTCTAGCAGCATGTAGTCACAACAATTGCACTTATAGCCTCAATACAATTTTAAGAACAGGACGGGTGCTTTTGTCAGCAATGGCACGGTAATCTTATCCTTTGCAGGGTCAAGGGTGTCGAAATCTTCCCGAAGGCGCTTTGCGAGTCTCGTAGCTGGCTACTTGGACCGAAAAAAAGGCAAGCCGGCGTCGCGACACGCGTTGACTGGATGTGTGGTGTTTATGTGGCCTGCTAGACACGAGGGCGCAAAAGCGTAGCCGAATTACTTACACACTAACGTTTATTGAGAATAGAACACAAACAAATCTATCTGTAACTTGTAGAAAATGTGGAAAGATCACGAAGTAAATCCACAGGAAGGCTTGAACGCGACTTAGCGCGTTCCAACATAAGGTTAGCACTGTACAGAGATCTACTAGTACGCTAGCGCTAGTCAAGCAACAACAAAGCTGATTGGCTCGCAATTTGGTGCAGCCCTCCTTCGAGTTGCGCATGTATGTAAGGAACATTCGACTTTTGCTCGCCACACACACTGATGACGGGAGTTTTACCCTTGCTGTAGAAGATTCAGAACCTTCTTGGCTCTGATGTACCTCACTGGCAATCCGCTTCGCCAGGCGTTTCCTTTCACTTAGAAACACATCAAGCTTTACTGATAACATAAGGTGAAAACACAACAAAAAGCCCTTGAACAAAGCAGACACACAGATCAGCTCTGTGGCAATAACTTAGTGCAATCTTGGCGGGAAGGGAGCGGCCCGCTCGGCGAGCGGTTCACTTGTGGGATAAGTTTAACCACTTTCAGATCATGTCCAAGTACAGCTGCAGTGTTAATACAGCATATAGTCGACGCTGAATCCTATAGCCGGACGGCGCGCCGCTACAAGATGAAACCTCTGCACGCGCCGATATGGGATTCCACCAATTAGGCACCGTCGTGGTTTTTCACATCGCTCTGCTTCTGATGTCGCTCGCTGTCTTGGGCCTCCTCTCCGTCTTCTCTCCTCTACCTGCACCTGCAGCTGACACGCAGGTATGCGCTTGTATCTTCGCTCCAACTACTTTCTAATCACTAGACGCAGGAGGCGATGCAAATGAAAGTGCCCAACAATGCATCTAGTATCGTGATTCTTAGTATCTTACGTATCTGCAAGAGCCGAATATAGTCAGTGCATTGTATGCCACCTTTTCATGGATCGTGAATCCAATCCATTGACGACGCTGTACAGAGTCTTTGTATCCCATGTCACGCGCTTGACCGTACTGTAGCATAGCTGCCATGCACTTTGCATCCTTTCCATGGCCAAGGATCACCAAGTTTGTGCCGTCCATTTGCTAGGCTGCTGCATATATGTTCTGCAGGTAATACGTCACTGATACTTGCATTCTAGTGTAGGAGTTTTTAATCTGAGATGGCTGCATAGAATAACAGATTAATCATGAAATGTGCAACCGCGGGCTCCTTATTGGATCTGCGGCAACCACTCGTTCTATCCCGGGACTATCAAACCTCAGTGCTCGTCTGCTTGGTTCTGGCAATTGATACATCGCCCAAATGCGCGATGTAGCTGCAGGATGGAGGCAGGCCTGGCGCGCATACACACGGTGAAGCTCGGTCTTCTGGACCAACACGATGTAGCTGCAGGATGGGAGCAGGCCTGGCGCGCATATGATCGGTGAAGCTCGGTCTTCTGGACCAACACGATGTAGCTGCAGGATGGGAGCAGGCCTGGCGCGCATATGATCGGTGAAGCTCAGTCTTCTGGATCGACGGCAGGATAGTCCGGAAAAACGCGCTCAGCATGTGATAGACAGAAAATTCATTGTCATGGAGTTATTCATGCATGTTCAACCCATCGTAGATGCGAAGTGAGCTACACACTGCTGCAACGTAATGAGTGCTTAATGTAATGATGCAATGCATGCATTATGCACCTGCCTAAACGCGGATACAAGGCCTGCACATACAGCAAACATAGTGTTTGGGGATCGAACCGATATTGTCTAGGAATAGTTGAAATTGTGCTTACAACTAGTCATGAAGCAATATAAAAAGGCCATCAGCAACAAAAACTCGAACCCCTCATCTTCATTAGATCTTGAACAGAGACTTCAGTTTTTTTTACACAGCACACTTTTCGCTTATCGCTTTCAAAATGACTTCTCCATCTGCTGCGGCTCAAGTTGCTAAGCTGACCCTTCCAACACAGCCACCGAGACCCTTCCCCAATGTTCCCTCCGGCTGCGTTTGGATGTACCCGCAAGCGAGTTGGACAACTTATTTTGAACTACGAACTGGAGACTATTCACCCCGAAGCCGTCACACCTTGCCAAACACCGCCATGAATAACACCAATTACATTGCATTCAATCTGCCCGTAGGCACAGTTATGACCATGACTGATAACATAACCTATAGTTCGGATGGCAAGCCTGTAGCTGACCTGGCTAATTGCTGGGGGACCCTTGACCTTGTTGGTAATGGTCAAACAAAAGCCATCATGTTAAACGATGCAGGGAACCTGATGGACTGCATTTCCGGTTTCTTCTGGCGCGAAGTCGACCTCAATCATGGAGCACTGGAGATTTTCGCGGATCCGGGTTTCGCTCACAACTTCGCCACCATTTTCTTGTCAGAATGGCCCCGCGACCAAATCCACAATCTTGGCGGCTGGTGGCTCAATAACAAAGTTTCTTCCATCCGCTGGAAATCGCTCAATGACCGCACCCAAGTGATTCTTTATGACGGCGAGGCCGGCAACGGCGGGCGCTACGAGAATGTGAAGGGCTGGGGCAGCTTCAAGGAGATTTCATGGTTGGGCGACGTTGGATTCGACAACTACACGAGCGCCTTCAAATGGACAGCTGTCCTTCCGAAGAAAGAGATCATCGATCCCATTACTCTAAGCCCCGCTTCGGCCGCCAATGCACGATCGTACACGCATGAGGAGACGGGCTATAACAACACCGACCAGGTCGGCCAATCTACTCACAAGATCACAGAGCAACTCACGCAAACTATAAACGTCGAAACTACAGACATTCATCAGGTCGGTATCACAACCTCCGCATCTTCCACCGCCAAAGCCGGCGTCGAAGGCGTCGCATCGACCGAAACAACCGTGCAGATCGGCTTCAGCTACAACTACACAAACAGCCAGACGGTTGTCAAATCAGATAGCATGTCCACTACGATCGAGACGAGTGAGACGTTCAACAAGCCGACCTACTCAAATTACAAGGCCACGTTGGTGGTCACGATGGGCACGCTACCGCGACAGGAGTATCAGACTAAGGCGACGCGCTGGTACGATACGCAGATTTATGGTTCAGTGCAGGATCCGTCGACCAATAATTGGTGGAAGCGCGAGGAAACGGTGACGTTCATGATTGGGGGCACTGTTCGGACTTCAAAGCAGACAACATTGGATGCGTGGCCTTTGACTGAAGCCCAAAAGGCTTCGTTACCTAGAAACGTAACGTGATTTACTAGTCATAGCTTACTAGGTTTGTGTTGGTTGATCTCAAAGTAAAGAGAGTGTTAGTAGTCGTTGCGTACCTTTTAGTTTCTATAATACATGTTTTATCACTTAATTCACGTCTGTTATAATTGTATTCTTATTGTTATTTTCTACTTACTTTATTAAGAGTAGTCTATAAATTACTTTTATAGTTATAGCATTAAATTATAGCTAAAGTAGACAAAGTATATATCTTATATAGTTACTTTATTACTTAGGCCTAAGCTCTAAAGCTTTTTTTATCTAGCTTAGTATAGCTATACCTATAGATTTGGGTTTTAGTGCGGCTTCTGTCTCACCTTGAATTGGAAGGCTACTATTGGCTTATGGATAGTCGATCGAGCAATCGCGCAGTGGTTCAATCAACAGCAGTTCACTGCCTCTAATATCCGAAGCAGACTGGAGATTGTAGTAAGACAGATGCTGCTGGGGTTTCTGGGGTCCAAGGGAATCCTGCGAGCAGTTCTTGATGCAGTTCCACAATACCACTGTGCTGATTCAGGCCCTGCATAAGCATCGTTCAACCACAACGTCAGTTCAATCGATCCCAAACTCACAACTGCGATTCGTCGCGACAGTCGATCAGGATGCGTGAGACCTTACCTTAGGTCTGCCATTTTCATAAGACTCGATCCACATGTAGCTATAAAAGCGGCTACACCACGTTGAATGTTGGTGTTTCAATGGAGGATAATGCATCTCTACCACACACTTCAGGTAGCAGCTCTGTCGTGAAATACGCCGCGCATTTTCTATCTTGAATTATGATCGCGGCGGCAATGGGACAGCATATATCGATAAGGGCACGCAGTCCAGTATCTTGGTCAATGAGATCGGTGTGGGAGTCAGACTCAAGCACAACATGCCACCTTTGGCATTCTTATTTCTTGTTATGGCTTTACAGTATTGTTGATATAGTAGTATTGTAATTAGCACTAGATGTATTAGTACATTGGAGACAGACAGAGTTTAAGGCTCCTTACGCATCTGATAATCTAATTACATATCTATTAGTTCTTGGTTTCTTATAATAGCCGCTCTTAAGACTTACACCGCCGTCACAGCTGTCCCGGACGTAAGTCGAATCCCGTACAGGGTTTGCGCAAGTTCTTTCGTGAGGAAATCTTGGGTCGCCGTATTCTCCGCACTGTCTGGGTATTATGACTGGAATCTCTTTCTTTTTGATGGTCTAGCAACTTACGCAGAAGGAGTGGCGCTACGAACAGTTAGTAGGTTGCTCTTTCGCCCATTATAATCTTGCTACTTACATATATATCGCCTTGGCATACAGTGTTTGCGGGCAGACCCCATCCATTATTACAGAAGGAAGCCTGGGCAGAGACGGCAAAGGCCAGGAGAATTGAGGTAACGAGTTTCATGGCTATTTACTTGAGTAGTTGATGGTTTGCTGTGGAGGTACTTACGTCGCGATGAGATGCAATCATATATATACATAACACTAGCTGGTGCGCACGGGCAGATTCTTTCTCGCGAGCATGAAGCGGTCAGTCGCTAGCAAGTCTAGTCGTCCGAGATAAAGATTCCATACTAATCAAAGCAAAAGGTACAACGCACGTGAGTTTACCCTATTAAAATGGTGGAATAGCGGTGAGCTCTTGCGGCGTCGCAATGTGTGCGCTATACACATGATCTTAGTCGAGCTTGATACGAAGTGGTTTCATGTCGATGCGAGAGTGCAGAGAACTCGTTTGCACTCAGGCTGACTATAGAGGTGACCGATGTCACCCATACCGTGTCTGTGCGCATGACGCCCAGATTCGCGTGACGCCCGATCACCAAAACAAAGATCTATCTTCAACGCGTCATAACTCAACAACCATGGCACCTATTGATGATGCACTTGCAGCAATTGAAGCGCTGAAACCAGGAGAGAAACCTGTGTATCAAAAAATTGCTAATCAGTTTAGTGTTAATTGCTCAACGCTGGCGCGGAGACACAGGAGTGTTCTGGCACTAGGCTGGCAAATAGGTAGGGGTTAGGGTAGCACGTGACAGTACCCAACCCCTACCCAACCCCTACCTGCGCTAAGTCAATGCTAAGTAGGTAGGGGTTAGGTTGTCTCTACTTAGAGTAGAGGTTAGGTTAGAGATGCTAAAAAAAAATACTAAAAATTAGCTTTGCTAACTTTAACTATATATAGAAAAGATTTATAAGATTTTAAGTCTATTATATTTTAAGAAAACATCTCTATTAAATATTAGAATTATAAAGAATTATTATTATAGTAAATTATTATATTAAGTGATTATTAGTTTAAAAAAAGTTTACTATTACTCTTTATAAATACACTAAGGAAATTAGAGTTAGAATATAAATATATGTACTAATTAGCTAAACAATATTTTACTACTACTAAAAGTACTAAGATTAT
>JAFISE010000380.1:0-11794 GCA_022560025.1 Stagonosporopsis chrysanthemi | reverse complement strand
TAGCTCTTATAGTACTTGTTTAAATCTAATCCTAGCTAATATTACTATAAATTCTTTCTACTATAACAAGAGAGAGATATAAAGTCTATATAAAGCTTTTTATACCTTTAGTAAAGTACTTGTCTTTTAGTATCTTCTTAGTATCTTTATATATATTTTGTAGTTAATAGCTGTATAGATAAATATATTTATAACATCTTACTATTTTAGTTTAAGATTATATTTTATAGCAATTGCTATTAGCATTCTAAGTAAATAACTAGCAAGTATTACTACGTACGTATCTGTAAAAACAAGCCTAGTTCCTTAAGCCTACCTTATACTACCTAACAACTACCTAACTTAGATCTGTCTTCTAACTGCTTCTTAGTACAGTCTTCTCTAAGCTTCTAGGTATAAGAAGAAAAGTCTCTACAGAGTTTAAATAGATAGTTTTAAAGTATCTTTTTATACAAGACCTATAGGAATAGAGATCTAGTCTTATAGTTTATTCTAGTGCTCTTATATACTTTGTAGCAAATACCTATACAATTTAGACTCTTTTAGCATTCTGTGTTATTATATTATACTTTAAAACTTGTTCTAGCTAGTAATAGCCTTATAATAATATTGCTACAGTTTTGTTTAGTTATTTATATAAGTGCAGCTAGAGTCTGTATTATACCTAAACTAAACAAGTCTTTAAATTGTTTATACAACAGTTAAGATACTAAAGATCTTTTAACAACTAAAGCCTATAGGTTTAGAACTTCTTATAACTTACTACTCTAGGATTAACTTTAGAAAAGCTGTGTTAGATTGTACTAAGATAGACACTTAGAGACTATTAATAACCTACTTAATTTAGATACAACTCTAATATTAGGCACTACTACAGGACCTACTACTTAGTCTTAAAACTAATTAGGGGCTAGACACCCCTAAGGCTCTGTATTAGCACAACTGTCCTCTGCTAACAACAGATCTAATTTAAAGCTATCTTACTACAATCTCTTAGAAGAGATAGCTTAACTACAGTAGGAACTTGCTTAGTTGTGTGCTAGCCTTGCTCTAGCAGATTGCTCTCTACCTACAATAGAAACACTACTAATAGGTGTACTGTATTAATCTACTATAAGGCAGCTATCTAAAGCTAGCTTAGTACTTATAGTATGCAAGAAGCTCTCTAAAAAGACCCCTAATATTAAGGTTCTTACTAATAAAAGTAACTCTACTTTTTAGCAATAGTGTGCTTCTATTTAAGACTAACTTAATATTAATACAGACTACTATTAGAGTATATATATATATATAGCCCTTGTCTAGAGTTATATATCTAGATTAGCTAAAGAATACTTAGAACCTTAGTACTTTTCTAATAATAAGATAGATTGTTTTTATACTGTAGAAGAGATAATTATGCTCTTTAAGATATACTTTGTTACTAGAAACAAGTAAGCAGAAAGCTAAGCAGCTTTTAATTAACTCTAAATAGAGAAATTAGAAGCTTTTTCTGCTTTTAAGAGCTGCTTCCTTAGTACAGCTATTAAAGAAAAAGTACTCTAATTAGAATAGTTTTACTACATGTAGACTAAGATCTCTCTAAGTATTTAAGTACTTAATCTAGGCTTTAAGTAGTAATAGTATAATTTCTTTTCTTAAATAGTAGAATACCTAACTGCTTACAATATAGAAAGAAGGAACAACTTTACTATGCTAACCTATACTGTTTTGCAACCCCTAAAATTAACAAGAACACCTTAGTTAGATGTAAAACAGAGTTCTGTTATAACAAGTTAACAAGATTACCCCTTTCTTAGCTAATCTACTTACTTTGCTTAGAGTACTCTTATACCCTGCTAACTTTCTAATATACCTGTACTTAAAAAGGATATAACTTAAAGAGCTTACTATAACTATAAGAAGCTAGGACACTTTACTAAGAATTGTATAGTACTCTGCGTACGCAAAATTAAGGTAAAACAAGAAGACTTTGTTAATACTAAAGAAGACTTTAACAAGACTAATACAATCTCTATAGAAAATAGTCTTGCCTAAGAAGATTACTTTACTTAGGCCTAAACTAATATAATCTATCTAATCTCTTACTATCTTATTTGTTTAGCAGACTTTATTTCTTTACTTCTACTATTCTTTGTAACTAAAGGCTTAGTGTTTAACTCTAATCCTTAATTAATACTAGTGCCTAAGGATTTTTGTTTTTAAATTCTAATATTACTTATTTTATTTCTACTTTTCTCTATAAACCT
The DNA here is from genome assembly GCA_022560025.1 of Stagonosporopsis chrysanthemi. Lineage (NCBI taxonomy): Eukaryota > Fungi > Ascomycota > Dothideomycetes > Pleosporales > Didymellaceae > Stagonosporopsis > Stagonosporopsis chrysanthemi. The sequence continues at coordinate 9,545 of JAFISE010000380.1, read as the reverse complement.
ATCTAAAAGCTACTCTTCTTAGTTTAAGTTAAAGGTTTCTAGGATTAAATTACTTCTTCTATAACCTAGTATATACAGTTATACCTTATAGTTAATAGCTAAAAGGTGTACAACTGCCTTTTTATTATTATAGATTTTAGATTATAAGATTGTATTATTAGAATTAAATAGCTTAAGCGCTTTAAGCTGCAACTTAATATAGATAGGTCTTAGTTAATATAGCTTGCTAAATACTCTTAATTATATAATTCTGCGCTGCCCCTATTAATAACTTTGCAACAACTTCTTAGAGAAGGCAAAGCCTAACAAGATATAGAGTAATAAGATACTCTATAAGAATAAAAAGAGTATTAGTAATAATACAGCCTTAGTACAACTGTTTAATATATAAGAAGTATATTAAGGTTGCCTAAGTTTTGTTTGCAACTCTTAGTACTACCTAACAAAGTAGTAAACACTTCTATAACTAGTCTAACTAAGGTTACTATTATTACTGTACTTTTAGCTAACACTTTTTACTTTTTAATAAAGAAACTGCAAAACAAGTTCTTTATAACTAATCTGTACAAGATTACTTGTATTATAAAAAAAAAGCACAACTAAGACAACTTTAAAAATACTTAACTAATCTAGGAACACTTGCTAGCTTAGTACTCTTAGTATACTAATGTATTTAGCAAGACAGAAGCTAAAAGCCTTCTAGATTACTACCTTTACAACTATAAGATTGTTCTAGAAGAACCTTTACCTAACTACTATTCTTTTTTGTATAAATAGAACCTTAAAGAACTTAAGGCAACTAAGAAGTTTATACAGAATTAACTCTAACATAGTTAGATTAAATACAGCTAAAGCTTATTTATATTACTTATACTGTATATACAAAAACTAAATAGAAGCCTGTATATCTATATAGACTATTGTAAATTAAACAATTTAACTTACAAAGACTCTTATCTAATACTATACATAGACAAGCTACTTACTTAACTATCTAAAGTAAAGATATTTACAAAGTTTAATATTTAATTAGCTTTTAACTAAATCTATATAGATTCTACTTCTAAAGAGTATACTACGTTCTAGATGCGTTATAGCACATACAAGTACAAAGTCTTACTATTTAGTTTGTATAATAGCTCTACTACGTACTAACGCTATATAAATAATGTTCTAATTAACTACTTAGATAACTTTTATATTACTTACCTAGACAATATCTTTATCTACTTTAAAGACGCTTAGACTTACTAGACACATGTTAAAAAGGTTCTAGAACGTCTTTGCTCTGCAGGCCTATAGGTTAATATTAAGAAAAGTAAATTCTATATAACTTACACTTAGTACTTTAAGTATATCTTTATAAACAAAGGTATTAAGGTAGATCCTAAGAAGGTACAGGTTTTAGCAGACTAAAAGCTACTTTTAACTATAACAGGTGTAAAATTGTTCCTAGGTTTTACTAGTTTTTATTAACAATTTATACCTAAGTTCTCTTAGGTAGCAAAACCTTTAATTATATTGCAGAGTCTATTAAATACCTTTAAATAAACTCTAGACTACTAGGTTAGCTTTAAGAAGCTTAAATAGAGCCTATTAGCTATCCTAACTCTGTGCTACTTTAACCTAGACCTTAAAACAAAGCTTAAAACTAACATATTAGATAGAGTAGTAGCTAGCGTTATGTCTTAGAAACACGCAGACGACTGCTAGTACTCTATAGTATTTTACAGCTGTTCTCTATTAGGTTTAGAGCTTAACTAGGAGTGTAAGAACAAGCTAAGTTCTTTAAGCCTATCTTATATTACCTAACAACTACCTAACTTAGATCTGTCTTCTAACTACTCTTTAGTACAGTCTTCCCTAAGCTTCTAGGTATAAGAAGGGAAGCCTCTACAGAGTTTAGATAGATAGTTTTAAAGTATCTTTTTGTACAAGACCTATAGGAATAGAGATCTAGTCCTATAGTTTATCCTAGTGCTCTTATACACCTTATAGCAGATACCTATATAATTTAGACCCTTCTAGTATCTTGTGTTATTACATTATACTTTAAAACTTGTCTTAGCTAGTAACAGCTTTATAATAATATTGCTACAGTTTGTTTAGTTATTTGCACAAGCGCAGCTAGAGTATTACACCTAAACTAAACAAGTCTTTAAATTGTTTATACTATAGTTAGAATACTAGAGATCTCTTAACAACTAAAGCCTATAGGTTTAGAACTTTCTATAACTTACTGCTCTAGGATTAACTTTAGAAAAGCTGCGTTAGATTGCGCTAAGATAGACACTTAGAGACTATTAATAACTTACCTAATTTAGATACAACCTTAATGTTAGGCACTACTACAGGACCTACTACTTAGTCCTAGAACTAATTAAGGGCTAGATGCCCCTAGGGCCCTATATTAGCACAACTGTCCCCTGCTAACAACAGATCTAATTTAGAGCTATCCTACTACAATCCCTTAGAAGAGATAGCCTAACTGCAGCAGGAACTTGCTTAGTTACGTGCTAGCCTTGCTCTAGCAGATTACCCCCTACCTATAACAGAAACACTACTAATAGGTGTACTGTATTAATCTACTATAAGGCAGCTATCTAAAGCTAGCTTAGTACTTATAGTATGCAAGAAGCTCTCTAAAAAGACTCCTAATATTAAGGTTCTTACAAATAGAAGTAACTTTACCTTTTAGCAATAGTATGCCTCTATTTAAGACTAACTTAAGATTAATATAGACTACTATTAGAGTGTACGTGCGCGTATAGCCCTTGTCTAGAGTTATACCTCTAGATTAGCTAAAGAATACTTAGAACCTTAGTACCTCTCTAACAATAAGACAGATTGTTTTCACACTGCAGAAGAGATAATTACGCTCCTTAAGACATACTTTGTTACTAGGAACAAGCAGGTAGAAAGCTAAGCAGCCTTTAATTAACTCTAAATAGAGAAATTAGAAGCTTTCCCTACTTTTAAGAGCTGCTTCCTTAGTACAGCTATTAAAAGAAAAGTACCCTAATTAGAATAGTTTTACTATATGTAGACTAAGATCTCTCTAAGCATTTAAGTACTTAATCTAGGCTTTAAGCAGCAATAGTATAATTCTTTCTCCTAAATAGTAGAACACCTAACTGCCTACAATATAGAAAAGAGAAACAACCCTACTACGCTAACCTATGCTGTTTTGCAACCCCTAAGATTAACAAGAACACCTTAGTTAGATGCAAAACAGAGTTCTGTTACAACAGGTTAACAAGATTACTCCTTTCTTAGCTAATCTACTTACTTTGCCTAGAGTACTCTTATACCCTGCTAACCTTCTAATATACTTATACTTGTAAAGGATATAACTCTAGGAGCTTACTACAACTGCAGAAAGCTAAAACACTTTACTAAGGATTGCACAGTACTCTGCGTGCGCAAAATTAAGGTAGAACAAAAAGACTTTGTTAACGCTAAAGAAGACTTTAATAAGACTAATACAATCTCTATAGGAAACAGTCTTGCCTAGGAGGATTACTCTACCTAGGCCTAAACTAATATAATCTATCTAATCTCTTACTGTCTTATTTATTCAGCAGACCTTATTTTTTTACTTTTACTATTCTTTGCAACTAAGGGCTTAGTGTTTAACTCTACTCTTTAGTTAACACTAGTGCCTAAGGATTTTTGTTTTTAAACTCTAATATTGTATATTCTATCTCTACTTTACTTTATAAACCTATCTAAAAACTACTCTTCTTAGTCTAGGTTAAAGGTTTCTAGGATTAAATTACCTCCCCTGTAACCTAGTACATACAGTTACACCTTATAGTTAACAGCTAGAAGGTATATAACTACTCTTTTATTATTGTAGACCTTAGATTACAAAGTTGCATTATTAGAATTAAATAGCTTAAGCGCTTTAAGCTGTAACTTAATATAGATAGGTCTTAGTTAATATAGCTTGCTAAATACTCTTAATTATACAATCCTGCGCTACCCCTATTAATAACTTTACAACAACCTCTTAGAGAAGGCAAAGCCTAACAGGACGTAAAGCAACAAGATGCTCTATAGGAACAAGAAGAGTATTAGCAACAATACAGCCTTAGTACAACTGTTTAACGTATAAGAAGTATATTAAAGTTGCTTAAGTTTTGTTTGCAACCTCTAGTACTACCTAACAAGGCAGTAAACACTCTTGTAACTGCTCTAACTAAGGTTGCTACTATTACTGTGCTTTTAGCTAACGCTTTCTACTTCTTAATAAAGAAACTGTAAAACAAGTTCTTTACAACTAATCTATACAAGATTACTTATATTATAGAAGAGAAGCGCAACTAAGATAACTCTAAAAATGCCTAACTAATCTAAGAATGCTTACTAGCCTAATACTCTTAGTATACTAATGTGTTTAGTAAGGCAGAAGCTAAAAGCCTTCTAGAACACTACCTTTATAACTACAGGATTGTTTTAAAAGAACTCTTGCTAAACTATTACTCCTCTTTGTACAAATAGAACCTTAAAGAACTTAAAGCAACTAAGAAGTTTGTACAGGATTAACTCTAATATAGTTAGATTAAACACAGCTAAAGTCTATTTATATTACTAGTGCTGTGTGTACAAAAACTAAATAGAAGCCTGCGTATCTATATAGACTATTGCAAATTAAACAATTTAACTTGCAAAGACTCCTATCTAATACTATGTATAGACAAGCTGCTTGCCTAACTATCTAAGGCAAAGATATTTACAAAGTTTAATATTTAATTAGCTTTTAACTAAATCTGTATAGATCTTGCCTCTAAAGAGTACACTACGTTCTAGACGCATTATAGCACATATAAGTACAAGGTCTTACTATTTAGTTTGTGTAATAGCTCTGCTATATACTAATACTACATAAATAACATTCTAATTAACTACTTAGATAACTTCTGTATTACTTACCTAGACAACATCTTTATCTACTCTAAAGACACTTAGACTTACTAGACACACGTTAAAAAGGTTCTAGAACGTCTTTGCTCTGTAGGCCTGCAGGTTAACATTAAGAAAAGTAAATTCTATATAACTTGTACTTAGTACCTTAGGTATATCCTTATAAACAAAGGCATTAAGGTAGATCCTAAGAAAGTATAGGTTTTAGCAGACTAGAAGCTACTTTTAACTGTAACAAGTGTAAAATTATTTCTAAGTTTTACTAGTTTTTATTAACAATTTGTGCCTAAGTTCTCTTAGGTAGCAAAACCTTTAATTATATTGCAGAGTCTGTTAAAAGCCTTTAAATAGACTCTAGACTGCTAGGCTAGCTTTAAGAAGCTTAAACAGAGCCTATTAGCTATCTTAACTCTGTGCTACTTTGACCTAGACCTTGAAACAAAGCTTAAGACTAACGCATTAGATAGAGTAGTAGCTAGCGTTATGTCTTAGAAACACGCAGACAACTGCTAGTACCTTATAGCATTCTATAGCTGTTCCCTATTAGGTTTAGAGCTTAACTAGGAGATCTATAACAAAGAGCTCTTTGCTATTTTCTAGGCCTTTAACAAGTAGAGAGCTAAGCTAACGTTTACGTTGAATCAGATCTGTGTCTACTCTAACTACTGTTCCCTAGAATATTTTATAACTACTAAAGTCTTAAATACCTAACAAGCTAGGTAGGCAGAGGCACTTGCTCTGTTCAACTTCTAAATTAAGTACACCCTAGGGAAGAATAATAAGAGGGCTAATATCTTTAGTTAAAGAAAGCAAGACCTAGCTAACCTTAAGACAGCTTAGGAAGATAATTGCTCCTAAGTAATTTTAAGTCTCTAACAACTCTACAACTGTATTAACTCTAATCTTACCTAAGTCTATCTTTTACATTTCTTAGTACATGCTATCTATACTTTGTAGCTAGAAATGCAGTTAGACTCTTTAGAACTAATTAAAGCTGTACTGCAACACAATTGCTAGGCTTTTAAAAAAGAGTAAAAATTCTTAGCCCCTAGTTATTAGATCTATAACAGTCTACTTTTATATTAAGATTAGTTGTACGTAGCCTTAGACTCCTTGTTGTGCACACGCCTTATCTAAGAAGCCTACAACTAAGTATCTACTGCTTATCTAAGTGCAAAGAAAACCTACTAGCTACTATCTTAATAGTATTACTAGTAAGGCATAGGCGCTAGCTGTAAACAATATGTACAAAATTGTATCCTTTATTGCTGTAGTTATCTAAAACAGACCTAACTCTACAGGTACCTGTACCTATTACCTATCTCTAATTAACCTATACAGCACCTGTGCATAGATTTTAAGAATTTTCTAAAGGACAAAGCTAGATACAATTAGATACTTGTTATTATTAACTGTTTAACAAAGCAGGTAATTACTATCCTATGCTACAAGACTACAACTGCACAAGAGATAGCTTCTTTGTTTATCTAATAGGTCTATTATTTTAGTTATACTCTTAAATTAATAGTGTCTAATTATAGACCTTAGTTTGTGTCCTGTTTCTAGTCTAAGTTTTGTTAGATTATTAGCGTTAAAGTTAAGCTTTCTACTGCTTACTATAAGAAAACTAACAGCTAAACAGAGATTATAAACAAGTATATTAACTAGCAGCTATAACTGTTTGTAACATACTATTAAGATAACTAGTCTAAATTACTGCTGCTTATTAACTGCGCACAGCTTACTTTACCTTATTCTAGTATTAGAATAACTCCCTATTAAGTATTGTTTAGAAGTAAACCTAGACAGAGCTAGCAGTAAAACAGACCTAATACAGATACAACCCTTTATAACAACCTAAACTACTAAGATACACTTGCTCTAGCAACCTATATACACTAAGCTTAGAAGGTAGCTAAGGAGAATATAGAAAAGGCACAGCTGCAAATAAGAGCTACTAAGGACAAGCACTGCAGTCTAGTTAACTAGGCAGTAGGTAATAAGGTATACTTGTTAACTAAGAACTTAGCTGTTAAGCGTCCTAGCTAAAAGCTATCTAACCTATAGGAAGGTCTGTTTAAAGTTCTTAAGCAAGTTAGTTATTTATAGTATTTAAAACTTCTTTCTAGTTTACAAATTTACAACGTCTTTACCCTAGATATACTCTATAAAGACCTAGCAGACCTTCTGCCTAGACAGAAAGCCCTAAAACTCTTAGGTATCCTAATTTAAAGAGTTAAGGAATAGGAAGTACACAAGATACTTGTAAGTAAGCTAGTCTAACAATGCTTAAAGTACTGTGTAAGTTAGCTAGGACACAACTCTAACTCTACCTAGTACCTAGCAGAAAACTTTAAGAACGCTCCCTACAAGCTAAGAGCGTTTTACAATAAGTATCTGCAATTACTAAGTCTCTTAAAGCAGTTACTAAATTAGATTAAATCTTAGAAAGAAAACAGCTAGTAACAGTTTAAGTAAGCACGTTATAAATTTAAAAGACAAAGAAAATCTAGACTACTCTAAATACCTACTAACCTAGCTAAGTAACAAAGGAAAACGTCTACTCTACTGTACAGGTAGTAATTAAGCTAGAGCCTTACTAACGTTGCTTATCTCCTCCTTAGCGTCTACTATAGAAGTATCTAAAGGAAGCTGAGCCTTCTTAGACACAGTTTGCTTAGGACCCTTGCTTCTAGTACTCTGCTGTAGAGCCTTAACTACTAGAGCCTGCAGAGATACTACAGCCTGCCTAAGCTCTGCTACCTTATCTTACAGAGACTTTACCTGCACAGTAAGCGCCCCTATTGCCTCTATTAAGGCCTAATTAGTAACAGGCTAGACGTAGTACTAATAGAGTAACATGTTAGCAGCTAACACCTCTTTAGGCTGCGCAGTTGCTACCTGCACTACACTTGCTAAGGCATAGGCTAACTAACAGAGGTTATCTTAAGCAGTCTTACAAACAGCCTGCGCAGCTGTTGCCTCTAGCTCTCCTAACTCTCTACTTTCTTCTGCTATAGCCTCCTCTTATGCAACAAGGTTGCCTTAAAAAGTATTGTACTTAGGTCTAATATAAATCAGCACTTATTTAAAAGTTAGCCTAAGGACTAATAAGAAGAGAGTAATAGTAATTAAACTAGACAACACTTCTTGTTCTAAAGTGTGCAATAAGCATACTTTAACAACAACACCTTGTTAAAGGTATACACTACTGCGTTCCCCTGCATAAAGGCCTAAATTAAACAAAGGCAGATAACCTAATAGGCTACTGCAAGAGCGCTAAGAGGGACAGGTATCAGCATAGTAACTAAAAAATAAGCTTAGCAACAGTTAGTAGTAATTAGATAAAGTTGTTTAAAGTACTTACAGCAAGAATTAGTGTCTGTTAGAGAACAAAAATAGGCAGGGCACGCGTTGTTTACTTAAGAAGCACGCTGTAAGCAATTTAACCTAATTAGGGAGTAGATTAAACGCGTTTCTACAGTTACTATAACGTTAGTAAAAGCTACCCTGTTAGCGCAGGCTCTTATAACAGATATAAGCCTAGTAACAATCTAATTTGCTTAGTTATTATTACTAGAGAGCTTGCCTAAGACAGATAAGTGCAGGGTAGTTAACATAGGTTGTGCAGTAAAACCTAAATAGAGGTTAACAATAGTAAAGAAAGACTAGAGTCTTAGGACAGATAGGAGTTAGATATGTTTTACGCCTTCTTAAAGTTTAAACCTTTATAGCACAAGAATTTTCCTTACAATTTTGCAGAATTAGAGACAATCTGCCTACAAAGAGGGGAGTAATATAAGAACAAGCTAAGTTCTTTAAGCCTATCTTATATTACCTAACAACTACCTAACTTAGATCTGTCTTTTAACTGCTCCTTAGTATAGTCTTCCCTGAGCTTCTAGGTATAAAAAGAGAAGCTTCTACAGAGTTTAGATAGATAGTTTTAAAGTATTCTTTTGTACAAGACCTATAGGAATAGAGATCTAGTCCTATAGTTTATCTTAGTGCTCCTATACACCTTGTAGCAGATACCTATACAATTTAGACCCTTCTAGCATCCTGTGTTGTTACAAGGAGATCTATAACAAAGAGCTCTTTGCTATCTTCTAGGCCTTTAATAAGTAGAAAGCAGAGCTAATGTCTATATTAAATTAAATCTGTGTCTACTTTAACTACTATTTTCTAGAATATTTTATAACTACTAAAGTCTTAAATGCTTAACAAGCTAGATAGGCAGAGGCACTTGCTCTGTTTAACTTCTAAATTAAGTACACCCTAGAGAAGAATAATAAGAAAGCTAATATTCTTAGTTAAAGAAAGCAAGATCTAGCTAACCTTAAAACAGCTTAGGAAGATAATTACTCCTAGGTGTTATTAAGACTCTAACAACTTTACAACTGTATTAACTTTAATCTTACCTAAGTCTATCTTTTGCATTTCTTAGTATATGCTATCTGCACCTTGCAGCTAAAGATATAGTAAGACTCCTTAGAACTAATTAAAGCTATGCTGTAATATAAATCTATAATAGTCTGCTTTTATACTAAAATTCTCTATATATAGTCTTACACTTAGTAGTGTGTACTTACTATATCTAAAAAGCTTATAACTAAGTA
>JAFISE010000037.1:207032-222856 GCA_022560025.1 Stagonosporopsis chrysanthemi | reverse complement strand
CTCCTCCTCCTCCTCCTCCTCCTCCTCCTCCTCCTCCTCCTCCTCCTCCTCCTCCTCCTCCTCCTCCTCCTCCTCCTCCTCCTCCTCCTCCTCCTCCTCTTCATCTTCATCTTCATTCTCCTCGTCTTCCTCCTCGTCGGAGAACTCCTCTTCCTCATCGTCATCCAGAGGCGTCGCTTCAGGCGAAGAGCTGGGCACCTCAACCTTGACACCGGGGCTGCCAGCAAGCGGAGGCAAATCGTCCTCTGCAGATTTGGACGGTTTCTTGGGGAGAAAGTCCGGTGGCAGAGGATCGTCCACGGGTTGGGATTTGGGTTTTGATGCGGTGAAATCCGGAGGTAAAGGTGCATCATCAACAGGCGCGGACTTCTTCGCCGTCTGTGTAAAGTCTGGTGGCAGCGGCGCATCGTCCACGGGCGCCTGCTTTGTCGGCGGTGGTGCCATCGGCGTAGTGCCAGGGAAGTATGATGTCTTCTTTGGTGGTGACTGCGGTGTCGTCGACCCGTTGTCCGCCGGGGTCTTGGGGGCTGGCAGGCCAGCCTTGGGAACCATGGAGGAGAAGTCGCTGCCGAAGAAGCCGCCGGTGGCAGGAGCAGCAGGCTTTGCAGGATCATCATCCTTGGCCGAGCCATCTGCCTTGAAGGTAGTGCCGAGCTTGAAGCCTCCTGCCAGACCGTTGAGGCCTGAAGCTGGTTGGGGTGTGGGCGTGGCCTCGTCACGTTTGCGCTGTTGTGTATCGGCACCGCTGTCGGTCGAGGCGAATGACGAGTTGGTCGCGAAGGAGGGATTCGTTGTCTTCTGGCCAAAGATGGAGCCTTGTGGTTGGCCGAATGAACCCAGCGTGGAGCCATTATTTGAGCCCACCGTGACAGTCGACCCAAAGCTCGGCTCAGCCTTCAGGCCAGGGGTGGAAGTAGCACTCGATGCCCCGCCAAAGGCTGACTTCTTCTGGCCAATACCTCCGAACCCAGACTGTCCGTTGGCGTTTGCGAAACTCGAGAAGCCTGCGCCACCACCAGAGGCTGTTTGTCCGATATTCGCAAAGGGAGAGGAGCCGCTCTTAGAAGCGAATGGGTTGTTTGCCGGCGCAGAGGATTGTGGTGCTGGGGTTCCCCATGGCGACGCCTTTCCAAGGCCTCCACCTGCGCCAAAGGCTGGGGTTGAAGAGGCACCAAACGCTATGTTGGAGGTCTGTCCGAAAGCTGGTTTTGCAGAGCCCGTAGTAGCACCCAAGGAGGGTTTCGATGTTTGTCCAAAAGCGGGCGTTGTGGAACCAGCAGGCTGGCTGAACGGACTCGCAGATCCCATTGCAGATGGGCCGCCGAAAGTAGGCTTGGCAGGCTGTCCAAAGGGTGTGCTGCTGGGCGGCTGCGAGGGCTGGCCAAAAGGAGTCGTCGATCCAAAGACTGATTTTCCAGGAGCGGCCTGGGCGGCGGATGCAAATGGCGAGGCACCAAACTTGGGCGCTGAGGGCGTGGAGGGAGCTTTGGAGGCCGCAGGTGTAGGCTTGTCAAACAGACCGCCGGTGCTTCCCGGTGTGGGGATGATCTTGGAAAGTGACATTGTCTTTTGAGCAGCCGGTGTATCGGATGGCGCAGAGCCACTGTGCGGCGCAACGAGGCCAGGGTAGCGTTTCCCTTCTAGAATGGAACGGTTCCAGACTACCCAGTATGCCGACAGAATACCTTGATGGGTGAGGAACATGTACACCGGGAGAGGGTGGGGCGCTTCGGTGATTTCCTCATTGGAAGAAATGGGGCGCAGGATCTTCTCGGTGACAGACAGATCTACGGCCTCGCCTATCAACGCACTGTCACCCTCTTCGCCAAAGACTCTACGCGGGACTTGAGCGCCCTGCCCCTCGTTGAGGTCGGTAATGGTGTACTCATTGACCGGGCCTCCTTTTGCCAGTTCCTTGCTTGCAGATGTGACGGCGATGATGGTGTCCGAATGCGAGTTGGTGAGAATGAGCAAGTCTTCGAGATCGGGCTCCCAGTGGCGGAGACGGGTTGCCGACAATCGTGGGGGAAACTCTCGCGTCGGCACGTCCCAGGCAGGGAGGATGGGGTCCTCGGGTGTCGCATGGAAGGCGAACGAGGTCCAGCCCTTGTTGCTTCTGACATAGTGGTATCTGCCCTCCTCGGGCTCATTCGAGTCGATTGCAGCCTTCTTGGGGAAGTGTGTGATGAAGAACTCATCATTGGCTAGCCAAACAAGGCCGGAGTCTGCGGTTGTTAGCCAGTTCAGCAATCCAGTCCTGGTGTTGCAACCTACAAGTGAATCCCTCGTGGAGCTTGGGGGGACGTGGGATGACGGCCTTTTGTGTTCCATCGTTCAGATACAAGACTCCAGTGCCGTCCTTGAGACCGACAGCCAGCGCTTTGCCCTTTGTGCTCCACGATGCGCATACGACGCCCTCGTCGCGGATCGTGTGCGCATTTCCCTTGGTGACGTCGATCAGAGACAGCTTGCCGTTGTCCAGGATGGCGGCGAAGATGTGCTCCATCTCGGGCGTGGGATTGGGCAGCAGCGCGCGCACGGGCTGCTGGTCTGTTGCGATCTCTTTGCCGGGCTTGAAGTTTTGCTGCATGATCTGGGTGGGATCGAAGACGGCCAGACCTCCCCCCTCCTCGGCGGATATGACGAGGAGGTCGCCCTCGGCGGAGAAGGCAACATGGCGCAGCTTGGGGACGGGCATTGTCGCGTCAGGCGCAAAGTCTGAGATGACGTCCCATTCTCCGGCTTTGTCTTGAAAGGCCTTCCTGACCTTTTCTGTGGAGGCGAGGACGAGGGAGTCGGGGCCGGCAGCGGCGAGCAGGCCCGTCTTGGATGCGACCGAGAGGAGGGTCACGCTCGCAGGCGGCACGTCGTCGGTGGGCCATGGCGTGGGCAGGATCTTGAGCTTCTTGGGGCCCTCGGCGCCCTGGCTGAGCGCCTTGAAGGAGAAGTCCTGCGGCTGGTTAGCAGAGGCTCGACGGCAGCGCCAGCGTCTTTGCGCATACCTCTGTGAGCACGGCGGGGACGTCGGCGCCCGCATTGACGGCGGGGGCGGCGGGGGCAGGCCCAGAGCCGCTCTGGCTGAAGGCGCTCTGGCTGAAGCCGAAGCTCATGCTGGGGCGGCGGTGATTGTCGGGGCGCTGGTGGTTGTCGGGACGAATCTCGCGCGAGGTCTGTTTGCGGAGCAGGCTGGGCGAGGGCTCATGCGAGCTGGCGCGGGCAAAGACGGGCGACGCGCGGGCGGAATGCGAGCGAGCGGGCGTGGTGTGCTGGGTCTGGGGACTGGGGCGGACCAGGTCGAGCTTCTTCGGCGCGGTCGCGGTGGGCGAGTCGGCGGGGAAGGAGGTGCGGAACGGCTGGCTTGGGGTCAGGCGCGAGGGCGTTGGGGAGCTGCGTGGCTCTGCGTCCTGGGACTGCGCGAGGGCGGCGAGTCTTTCACTCAGCTCGCGCTCTTCGCGCGCTTTGGCTTCGGCGCGCGCTCTCTCGATCTGAGCGAGCGTGGCAGGACCAGGCACGACAAACCGCGTCGGTGGAGCCAGGGCGGAGGCCGAGCGACGTCTGCCGCTGGAGAAAGGCACCAAAACAAAGACTGCGTCAGGCTTGCTGCGCTGCACAGCTGCGATGCTGGCCGGGAGCGAAGCCTACGCGCGCATGGATCTGCCCCAGAGCTCGCTGCCAAGCCGCCCGCCCGCCGCGCTGCTCGCCGTCGCCTGCAGCTGCCTGCCCCGGTCGCCAGACCACGACCACCACGACCACGACCATCACCGCCCGCCCGCCTGCTGCCCTCGCCGCCCAATACCACCACCACCACCGCCGCCACCACCACCACCACCACCAGCACGCCCGCCGCCAGCGCTGCAGCCCGCCCCGCGCCCCGCCACCATGCCCGGCTTCGACTTCTCCAACCACAACCGCAATGCCGCCCTCCACGCCCAGGGCGTGCCGCTGCCCAAGGCGACCAGCACAGGAACCACCATCGTAGGCGCGCTGTTCGACGGCGGCGTCGTCATTGCCGCCGATACACGCGCAACCAGCGGGCCCATTGTCGCCGACAAGGTGAGCTCCGAGCTCCAGCGAGCTTTAGCTTGCTCCAGCTCGCTCCAGTCCCATGCGAGCTCGCCCCGCCCACCATACTGACCTCCCCCCCCCCCCAGAACTGCGAGAAGCTGCACTACATCGCCCCCCACATCTGGTGCGCCGGCGCCGGCACAGCCGCCGACACCGAGTTCACCACGGCCATCATCTCGTCCAACCTCGAGCTGCACGCCCTCAGCACCGGCCGCAAGTCGCGCGTCGTCACCGCCATGACCCTGCTGAAGCAGCACCTGTTCCGCTACCAGGGCCACATTGGCGCCTACCTGGTCGTCGCCGGCGTCGACCCCACCGGCGCCCACCTCTTCACCGTCCACGCCCACGGCTCCACCGACAAGCTGCCCTACGTCACCATGGGCTCCGGCTCGCTGGCCGCCATGTCCGTCTTCGAGACGCAGTGGAAGCCGAACCTGTCGCGCGACGACGCCGTCAAGCTGTGCGCCAACGCCATCGAGGCCGGCATCTGGAACGACCTGGGCTCCGGCAGCAACGTCGACGTCGCCGTCATCACCGCCGACAAGACGACCCTTATGCGCAACTACATCACCCCCAACACAAGGCAGCCCAAGCAGCGCAACTACCGCTTCCCCAGGGGCACCACCGCCGTCCTCAACGAGAAGATCATCACAAAGGAGGAGATTAGCAAGTACGTCACAGTCTCGGAGCTCAACGACGCAGACGTCACCGCCACCGCCGAGACAATGGATGTCGACACATAGAGGCGAAGGCGTCGAGGGGGACCATGTGTGGGAGCGAGAAACAATCGGCCTTGTGAGCATGCACACTAAGACATGTACTATAACACGCCGGATAGACGAGGCAATACGACACGACTATGACATGACACAATCACCATCCTGACAGCATATAATCACCATCCTGACACAACAGACAATCATCGCCCTGACACAACCCATGACCAGTGCATGAAAATCTCTCCATTCTAATCGAACAAGCCGTCCCTAGCTTCTCAAGAAACACACCCTGCCAGTCTCAACCACCGTCTCCCTCCCTCCCTCCCTCCCTACCTACCTACACCTCTTCTCCACAATGCCCGCCCCATGCTCCTCATACTCCTTCCGGCTAATCCACAGCTGATGAAAGCTGCCCAGACTAGCCAGAATGCTGCCTCCAATCCACGCCGCGTATTTCCTCTCGACGACGGACCCGGGCGCAATGAGCTTGTTGCGCGTCGACGGGTAGATGGCGTTGATTTCGAAGTTCAGGCGGTCGGTGAACTTGTGCAGCAGCGTCGAGCCGCCCGTGACGACAATGTTGGCGAGCAGCAGCGGGCGCTGGTCGGCGTCGACGTGGGCCACGGCCGCCTGCACGAGGCGGGGGATCGTGTGCTCGTCCTTGGGCCGCGGGTTGGAGTTGGAGTCCGACGTCAGCGCGGCCGAGGCGTCGAACAGCCCCTCTGCGACGCGGAAGCGCTCAGAGCCGAACACGTTGTTCCAGCCGTCGGGCATCTCAAAGGGGCGGCCGGGCGCCGATTTGGCCAGCTCTTCGTTGGTGCCGTTTGTGAAGCGGCCCGGGCCTGGCCACACTTCGACGACGGATTCCTTGAATTCCGTCAGGACGCGTTCTTCCTCGTTGGCGCGGAAGGAGGCGCTGGGCGCCACGGGGAACGTCTTGTATGTGGCGTTTGCGGGCGCGCCGGCGTCGACTTGCGATTTGCTCTTGACCAGGTAGTGCGGTGTGAGGGGGATCTCGGGCGTCGACGACTTGAACGTCTGGCGGATCTGCTGCGAGACAAAGTTGCCTGCAAGCGGCGACTTTTGCACGCCCTTACGCAGCACCATGCCGTCGAGCACGGGCGTGACGCTGGTGTGCGATGCGCCCACGTCGATGATGATGCCGGATGCTTTTCCCGAGGCAAAGGCCGCCAGCACGCCCGTCTTTTGCAGGAAGAACGCAGGCGCGCCCCAGTCCTCCATGGCAATCTCAATGTACTTCTCGCGCGCTTTGGCGCTGTTCCAGCCCGGTTCTGTAACAAGCAGAGGGCTGTCCTCCATGGGCTTCTCGTTGTTCTCCACGCCCTCCATTTCCACGTCCATGGAGTCGCCGTTCGCTGGGGGATCGTTGAGGCCGTTCTTCGTTGGGTCGCCCGCTTTTGCGCCTGTGAGCCGACTTGTGATGGCGTACTCCCATAGCTTTGTCGCCGCGTCCCAGTCCTCCACAATGCCATCCGCGCCCCAGTAGTTCTTGATGTCGAGGTTGCCAACGGGCGAGTGGATTGCATTCTCGCCGAACAGGTACGAGTCGGTGTCGCTCTGGCCGTAGAACGAAGGGCAGACGCTCTTGGGGACGTCTTCGCCAGCGAAGCCGGCGCGTGTGGTCGAGTATCCGGGGTCGAGCACGATCGCGGAGACCTCGTCTACAGATAGTGTGTTAGTAAAGTGTGCAACGGAGCTCTACCGGGCTTCAATTACCTCCGGCGTACTCGCCCGCGGTGGGCGCGGTCGACGAGTTGGGAATGTTCATTGCGCCGACAACTCCCGCGCGCTAAAGCTTCTCAGGAAGTACTGTGTAGCTCAAGGGTTCGATTGGCGCGTGATCGGAGGTATGCGAGACTGGTGGCAGCGAGTTGACGGGGGTGGTGTGGAGGTGGAGGAAGCTGCGCGCAGTCGCGAACGATCGTGGAAGTCGCGAACAGCTCCACCGCATTCCCGCTCTCCCCGCAACATCAACGCCGCACGCCTCCTCCCCTGCAGAGTGTGTATTTCGATCTGTAGAACATGAAGAGATAGTATTGAACACCATCATGGCGCTCTCATACATCCGTCAGCTTTATTCGCTGGATACACTGGACACGCGTTTCGTTGTTCCGGCCACCGCACCCCCTAAGGAAGCTCTCGAACAGGCAAACGTGGACCCTGCGAATCCTCTCCCAGTGCAAGACGGGAAAGACAAGAGCAGGAATGGGACAGACCATGTTTCAGCACCACGATGGAGGACCAATGAGTTCTACTTCTATTACATCTCCATCTCACTCAGTGTTTTCTTCATGTTTAAGCTGGTGAGGGACTGTTCGAAAGGTCAGTCTGCTCAGACACTGCATCTTGTCTCATATTGACACTGGAATAGAATCGCATCCAAACTTCTCAGAATTCTCCCATCTGCTGTCCGATGGCTGGATACCGGGCCGCAAAGTCGTGAGTATACTCCTCATCACGTGTCAATACGTGCTGACATGTACAGGACAACACAGACGCGCAATACTCGGGCTTTCGACAAAACGTACCCTATCTGTTCGTCGTGGTCACGCTTCATCCGCTGCTGCGAAGAGCGTACGATGCTTTCTGGAGGGCTGATACTTATACACAAGTTCGTCCCTCTTCTGGGGGTCTGACCATGGGATTGACGCCTGCAGCTGCTGCTGATGCTCGTCTGAATCAACGGATATCTTTCGACGTTGGCTTTGCAGTAGTTTTTCTTTCTGCGCTGCATGGCTTTTCCATCTTCAAGATTCTCGCCATTCTTTACCTGAACTACCAGATCGCTTTCAAGCTGCCCAGGGCGTATATCCCAGGCGCCACATGGATCTTCAACCTCGCTGTATTGTTCGCAAACGAACTCCTTCATGGTTACCACTACTCTGCCATCTTTGGCTTTTTTCTTCCTTCAACGCTATCAGAAAAAGGCACTCCAGCCACGAACTTTGGCCACACGCTCGACAGCTACGGTGGACTTATCCCACGCTGGGATGTTCTCTTCAACTTCACTGTCCTCCGGCTGATCAGCTTCAACCTTGACTACTATTGGAGCCTCAACTCTCGCGCCAGTAGTCCTCTCGAGGTGCGTACAGCGTCAACTTGTATTCGATCAAGCTAATAACATCAAGAAGAAGCAACTCGACCCGTCCAACCTCTCAGAGCGCGACCGCGTCTCCATTCCTGCTAAGCCGCACGACTTCGCCTTCCGAAACTATTTCGCTTACACCATGTACTCTCCACTGTACCTCGCAGGCCCCATTGTCACTTTCAACGACTACATCTCACAAGCCCGCTACAGACCTCACAGCATCACCACCAAGCGCACCGCCATGTACGCAGTCCGCTTTATCATCGTATTACTCACAATGGAAATTATGATCCACTACATGTATATGGTAGCCATCTTCCACGCAAGGCCAGACTGGTCAAACTACACCCCAGCCCAGCTCAGCATGCTCGGCTTCTTCAACCTCAAGCACATCTGGCTCAAGCTCCTAATTCCCTGGCGCTTCTTCCGACTCTGGGCGCTGCTGGACGGCATCGACCCGCCCGAGAACATGGTGCGCTGCATGAGCGACAACTACTCCGTCATGCAGTTCTGGCGCGGCTGGCACCGCTCCTTCAACAAGTGGAGTCTGCGCTACCTCTACATCCCGCTCGGTGGCAGTGCGCTGCCAGGCTTCTGGGGCAAGGTCAGAGGTATTGCAAATTACCTTGCCGTCTTCTCCTTCATTGCCATCTGGCACGACATCCAGCTGCGCCTGCTCATGTGGGGCTGGCTCGTCACGCTGTTCGTACTGCCGGAGATCATCGCAGGATACCTCTTCCCTGCTCGCAAGTACAAGAATAACCCGGACTTGTACCGTATGCTGTGCGGCGTTGGCGCCGTGGGTGAGGTCCTCATGCTCATGGTCGCTAATCTGGTGGGCTTCGCGCTGGGCTTGGATGGCCTCGATGGGCTGATCAAGGGGATCACGTCCTCCTGGTCTGGGTGGGCGTTCCTGGCCACAGCATGCTTTGCACTTTTCACGGGCGTGCAGTTCATGTTCGAGTGGCGCGAGGCTGAGAAGAGAAGGGGAATCAAGATGAAGTGTTGAGGGAGCTCAAGGTTTGTAAGATAGTAAATGTATGATATGCTTTGTTTCTCAATCAACGAGTTCGATCCTATGTGCGAATGATGCTGACGATTAGTACAGTGTTATGCCAGGTGCGATCTTGGTGTCTTGCAGGAACCATCCACACGTCTAACATGATTGGGCTGATTACACCTTGGCATTTCTGCAGGGAAGCAGGCGCAGCCTTCCATGATATGATAGCCAGCCGCCGTGTGGTATGAAGCAAGTTCTTGAAGGCTTCAGCCTGTTGCTTTAATCTTTTCGTTCCACCATGGAGGTCGCTGCAAGCGCAATCGCAATCATCACGCTCGTCGGCAATGTGAGCAACATCTGCCTCTGTT
This sequence comes from Stagonosporopsis chrysanthemi, assembly GCA_022560025.1. Taxonomy (NCBI): domain Eukaryota; kingdom Fungi; phylum Ascomycota; class Dothideomycetes; order Pleosporales; family Didymellaceae; genus Stagonosporopsis; species Stagonosporopsis chrysanthemi. The sequence continues at coordinate 213,595 of JAFISE010000037.1, read as the reverse complement.
TGTATGGCAGTCTGGGAGCAAAAGAAGAGTTGAACCAAATCATCAAAGAACTGGACGGTCTCCGACAAATACTGACAGTAGTCGCGCAACTGACTGGCAGTGATACGGGCTATGCGCAGATATGTTCGGAATCCCAAATGGGTAGAGTCCTCGCGGATTGCGAGGCTGAAATCAAGAGGTTCGAAGTTGAGCTGAAGAAAGTCGAGGATTCAAGACTGCCTGGTCTGTCACTTCCGTGGCTGCTCAAAGAGAAGGCGCTCGCTCGCCGCCTGGAGACGCTGTCCCGCTTTAAGCAGGACCTACAACTGTCCATGCAGGCAGACCAAACGTTCGGCACCCATCACCATCGACTACTACACTAATAATACACTATTCAGATCTTTACAATTACACGCGCAGAAGGCAGACGATGCTTTCCGAGAGTCCTTCGCACAATCGGAGCTTGGTATGGCTCGTGTACGCTAAATGTCATCGTTCTAACGTGTCTCAGGGAATGAGCGACGCCAGGTCCTTGACTGGCTGAATCCAGCGTCCTTTTCATCCGTTTGCGACGACGCCCAGAAAACAAGAAGTGCAAACACGTTCACCTGGCTTCTGGAGAGTCCTTCGATCACGACCTGGAGAGACAACCCACACACAAATATCTGGCTGCATGGTATTCCTGGATGCGGGAAGACGGTGTTTGCCTCGTCCGTAGTGGAGACCTTGACGAAACACTGCCAGCATGATCGACACCGAGTACTAGCCTACTATTTCTTTGAATTTGCATCACGCTCTAAGGGAACCGCAAATGATATTCTCAGGTCGGTCCTGTCTCAGATCGTTGCGCAAAAGAAAGAAGTTCCCACCGCAGTGCAGACGCTATACAGTGATAGTTATGAAGGAGCTCGGGTACCCAGCAAGAACGCACTTCTTGAGGCTCTTCGCATGGTCCTGGAAGAGTCGCAGGACGTCTATCTCATTGTTGACGCCGTTGACGAGTGCGAGGTCAGAACGGATGTAGTCAAAATTTTGCAGCAGCTAGCATTCTGGAGGATCCCTTCTCTACACCTGATCGTCACAAGTCGCAGCGAAAGAGACTTCGAGCAATCTTTCCAAGAATTCCAACAGATCAGTCTTATTGGGAAAGAGCACAACCATGACATTCGGATATACATTGAGCTGCGGATATCGGAGGAGAAGGATTGGAGCAAATGGCCCACAGATGTGCAGGAAGAGATAGCTAAAGTTGTCCTAAGAAAAGCCGAGGACATGTTCCGCCTCGCCAAGCTCCATCTTGATGTCTTGCAGAAATGTAGGACAAGACGAGCATTGCAGCAGACAATTCGAAAGCTTCCAGCGACACTTTACGACACCTACGACCGCATACTAGCCAATATTGACTCGGACTATCGCCCAGACGCGCTGCGGATACTTGGTTGGCTGTGCTTCGCATTACGCCCTCCGACTCTTGCGGAGTTGGCTGCAGCTATGGCTGTCGATCTCGAACTCCTCGAGTATGACCCTATGCTGGAATATCAAGATGCCAGCGAGATCATGGGCATCTGTGGTAGCCTTGTTAAACGCTCCGAGGACAATGGATGCCAGGTGGTTAAGCTGTCGCATGCGTCTGTGAGGGACTATCTTGTTTCTGGCAGGATTAGTATCAGTGAATTCGACAAATTATCTCTGGACCCAGTCTGGATCAATGAGCAGATGTGTGTAGTCTATCTCGTCTATCTCAATGCTCACAATTATGAGAGCGAGGAGCAGGCTCGCATCCATTTCAAAGACAATCCTCTCGTTGGCTATGCGACTAGCTTTTGGTCGGAGCACTTTCGTCGCGCCGGCAAACCGGCCAACCTGTTGAAGGAAGCAAAGACTCTATTACTTGGAAACGCCTCGAGCTTCATGAAGTGGGCGTGGGTCAGTGCGTTTACTCCGCAAGGTTTCCATGTCGAAAGTCTCGTTGGAGATTATGATGACTTGCAGACCAGGCTGAACGCATCACTCTATGTTTCTGCCCTCGCTGGAAGCAAAGACCTGATAGATATCATGCTGAAAGCAGGGGCCCGGATCAACGAGCCTTGGGGTATATTCGAATCCGCCTTGGCTGCAGCCACAATCGAAGGAGACTTGGACGTCGCAAAGCACTTGTTGGATGCAGGTGCAGATATCAATGCAAAAGCTGGAATCTTTGGCCACGTACTACACCTGGCGTGTAGGTATGGAACATTGGAGATGGTAGACCTCTTCTTATCCGCCGGAGCCGAAGTGAATGCCATTGCAGGCATAGATCGAACACCACTGATGGCCGCTATAGAGTCGGAAAGCAAAGGCATTGCCATCGTTACGAAATTGCTCAATGCTGGGGCGGATAAATCACGTAAATTGGGTCCATGGTCACCTCTGTCAGAGGCCGTACTCTGTGGAAACGGATTATTGCTGAACCTCCTGATCGATTTCGGAGCGGACTGTAACGACGGCTCGCTTCAGACTGCATTGGAGGCAGGACACCTTGATATGGCACAAATGCTGATGGACGCAGGAGCAGACTTGTACTATCTTGATGCTAGCTCAGGCAGTACCATCGGAGCCGCTGCCGCCAACAGTGTGTCAGCATTACACTTCTTGGTCGCGGATCATGGCATGAACTACGAGCTCACAGATAACGAAGGACGAACCGCTCTCCACGTTGCTGCATCCATTGGAAGCGTCGAAAACGTCCAGTATCTGTTAAGATCAGGTCTGAACGTCAATTCCAAAGACAAGAAAGGTTGGTCCGCTGTACACTATGCTGCTTTAGCCAGGACAGCGGAATGCCTAAAGCTGCTCCTTCCGTTGTGGACATTGGATACTTCTGGTTGGACGCCGCTGCATCTGGCGTGCAGAAGCAATAACACTGAAGCGATCGACCTCCTCCTCGCAGCGGGACTCCAAGCCACCCCGATAAGAACCGTACATACTCCAAGGATGTGGACTCTCTTTGACATTGCAGCATGGCACGAGAATTGGGCCCTTATATCACCACGTGGAGAGGCACTGCATCCTGCTTTACACCAGAATCCCGGCCACAGAGGTTCTTTCCCGAATACAATGCAGTCTCGTTGGTTGCGCCGGTGCGACGGCTGTCAGCCCACTCGAGTACGTCAGACGCAATCATATCAACAATGTTTCAAACACTGACTGTGAGACAGGAGTTCGTGACCATGTTGTCTCCTATGTTCCGGTGCAGAGAATGTGAAGACCATGACTACTGTATGGTATGCGTGGATTCGGCGTCGCGAACGCATCCGCATTCTTCATGGGAATTCTTGCCCGACTCTCAAACTCCGTATGATTTGCTCGTGAACAAGTACCATAAAATGCTTCGTCCAACGCCACTCAATTTCAATCCTCTGCAAGGGAGTACGCGGAAATGAAGTGGACTAGAATAGGGTTGGTCTGTGGCAAGACAGTGAATATTCAGTTCTCTCAATGGGCCATCCTGCGACCAAGAAAGTCAACCATGACTGTATGGTTGACGGTGAAGGTGATGCCCCAGCCCACTTTTATCTACGCACTGTATGGCTCGCACCTTGGGCGCCAGCTCCCCACTCAGAAAAGGCCTTGATTCTTTTTGGTAGACCAGGTTTACATCCTACCCTTACTAAATCTTCTGCGCGCGTACAATTACTACAGAACACAATCAAATCCAGTGTCACAAGCCTAAAAATAGAGAGTAGTAAACACTACACATCTGCGCAGATAAGTTTGGCGAGTTTGTAGTAGGAGCTATAGCTAACGCAGAGATTGGTTGTTTCCTGAAATGATTGCTCGAAACAAATGAACGCCTCTATACTCTCTAGCTGTAATTGACCTGCGAAGATGCTGACATGATTCACCATATCTACTGCATGTTTGGTCTAGCACCAGCGCAGATGGCGCAGACAAGCGGTTGACCAGATATGATACCTACCTGGACAACAATCAAGAAATACATCTTCAGCAATCATTAAGATTGTCAAACAGAGACACGGGTGCAGTAGAAGTTTCGTCTCAGATCTGACAAAAACGCCAGGAGTATTCCTACTATCTCTACTACTAGAGAGCCTGCATTCTCCCCTTAGAGACCACATCCATCGCGAAGTCGTGGATTTGCAAAAGCTCCAACTACGGTTTAGCTTAGTGTCTTCAAGCCATAGTTATTGGGGATAATAGACCCTAAGCCAGCTACAACACCCACAACGGATTCATGGAATCTATCTGCGCAGAGAAAGAGTATTTACTGCTCTCTATATGTTAGGCTACTAAAGTCTGATCTAAATTGTGTTCTACAGTGTAGCGCCCACAGAAGGCTTATTTAGCAGAGCATATGAACCCGATCAGTGAAAGAACCGACCTCCTTCATACCTAGCCACTATCACAACCTCACAGTACTCCTCTTCCGAATGCGCTCCCCATATCGAATGAACAAAAACGGAATAGGCACCAGCGCCAACGACACAAAAGCAAGCAGACTATTCCCCCACCCAAGCCCCAGCGCCGCATACATCTTCTGGCTACTCAGCGGCACCAGCGCAGCCATCAAGCTGCGCAGCACAGTATTGGCCGCCATGGCGCTCGCAGCGTGCGTCGTGAAGACATCGATGAGATACGTGTTCGCAGGCATGAAAGTCATAAGCAGGCCGAAGCCGACGATGCCCGTGCCCACGAGGGGCACCATGTAGTGCGTCTGGAACTGCGCGGACCAGCCGTAGACCAGCAGGCCGACGGGCAGGAAAAACCCGCCGATGCACATCATCTGCAGCCGCTGCTCGGGCTGGAAGTCGCCGCGCGCAATGTGCGCGGATACCGTGCGGTTGCCGTAGTGGATGTAGGCGAATTGGCCGATCAGCGATCCCACGCCCAGCCCGAGGAAGGAGAGCCCCGTGATGCCGCCGTGCCAGTGGTATTGGGTTGTGAAGACGGCGGTGAAGGTTGTGAAAAGGATGTAGAGGTAAGTGTATGTGATTGCGACGTAGAGGGAGATGGCGAAGCAGATGGTGGAGCGGGTGAGCATTTTGGCCGGTCGGACGATGGAGAATTTGAAGAGTTCTTGGGTCGATAGGTCGGAAGCGAGTTTGGAGCGCAGTTTGGGGTTTCCTGTTTCGGCGCGAAGTTTCTTTGCCTTGCGTTCGAGGATCACGGCGGCGGATGTCTCGCTCATCAGGATGAGGGACATGATGAAGAAGGCGCCGGCCTGTCGAGATTAGCGAAGTTGTCTGCAGGTGTAGAGCTGTGTTCTGCAGTAATTGTGACCAACGTAGGGTTCTGTGGTGCTTGAAAACGATCGCATAAAAGAAACGAGCTCCTTGGTATCAACTTACAACTATAGCCACAAACCAAAAATTCCATCTCCATCCTTTTGCAACAGTCAAGAACCCGCCTATGATAGGACCGACACCTTTAATATTTAGTCAGATAGACGGTCGTACTGTTCTCGGCCACCACTTACAAGGTCCAAGAGCTGCGTGCTTCAGTTAGAAAGTAGACAGCAATATTGGCAATCACCACTTACTAGGTCCCGTCATCCAGACAGCCATCGCCGTGCCTCTCTGCTCGCGCGGTATCAGATCGGCAATAGTTCCTCCGCCGAGCACCAACGGCGCTCCACCCACAGCTGCGAAGCATCAGCAAGAGGACAACACAAGTACGAAAGTTGAACTTACTCCCCATCAAAAACCTAAACACAATAAACATCCCCATATCCGTCGCCACCGCCGCTGCAACCGTGAAAACAATAAACAGCGCATTACACGAATGATACAACACCAACCGCCCATACAGCTCCGACAGCGGCGCAATGACTACCCTCATCACGTTAGCAACGCACAGCACAGCACAGCACAGCATCACCTCGCTCACCGCAGGGAAAGAAAAAAAAATGTGAACATACCCAACGGCCCAAACGCAAACCCCAGCACATATACCGACACCATAAACCCCCGCAGCATCTCATCCTCAGACTCAAACTCGCGCATCACCTCCGGCACCCCAGGCGCGAACATGGAGCTCGCAAGGGGCGTCAGAAACGTAATGGCCGAGACTAACAGCACGGTGCCCCATTTCTTCGCAAACGGCCAGTTGAGCGGGTTCTGCGGGTCGAGGGCGCCGTCGAAGTCGACCGTGTTGGGGTCGTCGTGCGCTGCTGCGGACTCGTCGATGCTTTTGACGGCGGTGGAGCTGGGAGCTGGACTACTGGGGAGGCCCTTTTCGGGGTCCGTTTCGATCGTCAGGGTCTGGGGTTCTTTGGCGTTGGGAGGGGAGGGTGGGCGTGTCGTGGGTGGGCTCGGCAGGGTGCGGATCGAGCCTGGGTTGCTGGGGATGGCGGCGGCGTGGGGTTGCTGGGCGGCGAGGTCGGTGATGTCGGGCTTGGTGAGGTGAGGTGGGAGAGGCAGTGGATGGGCCATGTTGGCGGATGAATGATGGGTGGGAGGGCGATGCTCATGGGACCATTCCCGAGGGGGGGGGGGGGGGGGGGGGGGGGGGGGGGGTTTGTGGTGCGTTTAGGCAAACGTTTGGAGCGGGGAAGTTGTGGGGGTAGGGAAGGGAACGAGGGGACG